>JANIIA010000005.1:54314586-54332466 GCA_027478495.1 Erythroxylum alaternifolium
AATGAATTTCTGATTGTTGAATGGATTGAGGATTGATGTTTTGGAATACATTTGATAGTTGAATGGATTGAGGATTGTTGTTTCTGGACTTATTTGTGCGTGTCTACTGCCTTTGAATCATTGTGAATGATTTAATGCATTGTTAATTGCAGTGGTAGTTTTTGTAAGCTTCTCGTATGTCCGTTGAGATTGTGAATGAATTGCTGATTGTTTATGGCAAGATTAAGTAAAGGTTTTCTTAAGATGAGAACTAAATGAACAGAGTACCTTATTTTTCAGATACTCAATTGGTGTTTTCACATATGCTCCAACCTAGAAGTTATTCTGAATCATCAATCATCATATTTCAATTCCCTAAGTTTTCCCTCAGCCTCCTCCATATTAAAATACTATCCTTATGCCATACTTGATCTTTTAAATGCCCTGACATTTCAAAAAATTTGAATTAAGTCTAGATGAAGAAAATAAAGCAAAGCAAGAAATTAAACAATTGTGTGGTTTTGTATCTCTTTACATTTTTTGTATTTATATGATTGCATTTTAACTACATTTAAGATTGAATCACCCACCTCTTAAGCATCATTATGAATCAATGATTGATATTTCCTAGTTTTCTATCCTCATGCATAGAAAACACTGATGAGCCGTAAAAACACTTGATGCACACCAAATGACTTAAATGAGTTTACTGTCATCATATTACATGGAGCAGATAAGTGATAATTTTATATACTTGTTATATTGATGATCTGCTATTGTTGTATTTGACTAAAACAAGTTTACATATTTCATTGATCAAACAGATTTATATAAATAAAAAAAACATAATAAAAATTCACAAAATTAACAAATTTACAACTAAGATAACAACTAATATTAGGGATCATAACAAATTAACAACTAAGATAACAAAAGAGAATTGCATAAACTAATGTAAACATACTTTAATTGTTCATAAAAAAATAGGTGTTATTGTAGACTATGCTTTCAACTAGAGTTTTACTATCAGCCACGTTTCTTAAATCTTTCAAGTTTTATTTTGAACACAATTGATATATGTTAAGTCAACTCAATTACTTTAATAATTGGGGAGCTGTAACTGTTTCTCTAAAGGGATCTAAAGCATATTTTGAACATTCCTAGGTTTTGTGAAAATGTTTATTACTTATTTCTAAGTTGTACAAAATATTAAGGAAGCTTTTCCTTCTTTCTAAATTTCTCTAAAAAAACAAAATTTAATCTTATAATGTTTTACCTTGTCATGGACATTACTGAATTGGAAAAGAATAATACGGTTGCTTGATTATTAACAAAGATCTATATTGATTCTCATTATACCAAACACAAACCCTCCATAATTTTTCATATTGCATAATTTGGTGTTGTAGTTACTAAAAAAAACTTCTGTAATACTTTAAAATATGATTTCTTATTTTTTGAAACACAAGTTAGTTACACATGAACCAAAGATTAAAGTAACACTAAATTGTACTTTTCATATCTTCAATCAAACCTGCTCAATTGTTGTAAAAAAACCTATTAACTTAAAATTTTGATAATTTACATGCTTAGCACCATAATCAATTGTTTCCTTGGTACTTTTGATTACATATTTAAAAACATGCATGTGTTTTTCACATGCATAAATGTATAAACTTAGACAAAGAAAAGTTTACATCTTATGTAATATTAAGATTGGAAGCAGTAATGTATATCCGTATATGAGACATCTAATTAAGCTCTTGTTGTGATTCTTAACCTTGAAATTCTTGACTATAGGTTGCATAAAAGTGTTAATATATTTACAATCCTTTATTTGAAAATTTTTCAAGATTTTGTTGTTATATTTGTATTGACTACTTAAGATTTTTTTTATTGCCTTACTTTCAAACTAAGAAATTATGAATCAATGATTGTTTTACTTGTATTTTGATAGCTTTTTATAAGATTTGGTACTTAATGTAGCTTATATTTTATTTTAAATTTAGTGGATTCATGGTTGGTTTGTCAGATAGATGAACATATTCCTTCAGTTGAGAGTTCTAATTTGGTACCGGATGTAGAAGTGAAAACTTCTATTCCGACATCATGTGACGATAGAAGTTCATCTAAAAGTCAAGTTAGTTAACATAAAAGTGATGTTTGGAATCACTTTAAGAAGACTACATCGATCAATGGAATTGAAAAAGCATAATGCAATTATTGTCATAAGTTGTACTCAAATGGTTCGAAAGGTAGAACGTCTTATTTAAAGAGACATACGGAATCATGTACTAGACGGAAGATGGTTTTAGGAGGTCAATCATTTTTGACCCCTAACCTTATGAAAGGAAAGAATAAAATAACCGTAACAACTTTTGACAATAATAGATCAAGAATTTTGATGGCTAATATGGTTGTTGGAGACGAATATGCATTAGCTATGGTTGAAAGCAAGAGATTCAGGATATTTCTCAATTCACTCCAATCGAATTTCAAGGTTTCAAGCCGGAATACAATGAGAAGTGATATTTTGAAAATTTATGCGAAGAAGAAAAGCGAAACATTAAGAGTATTATCGAGTGTTCAAGGACGAATTACTATAACAACGGACATATGGATAGCCAATAACCAACAGAAGGGTTACATAGCGGTGACGGTACATTATATTGATAATGATTGGAAGTTATGTAATAAACTTTTGAGGTAATTTATATTCTTTAATATTATTATCATTTACTTAATTTCATTATTTTATGAATTTATGATTTATATTGTTATGTTTTTTTATGATAGGTTTATTTATGTGCCGATATCGCATATAAGTAAAAAATTGGAAAACGTGTTGAAAGATTATTTGATGAGTGTGAACATCGACAACAAAGTTTCCTTTATCACAGTCGATAATTGTAGCACAAATGATGCTATAATTGAGAAGTTGAAAGGTAAGATGCGAGTTGGGAGTTTATTGGCTGGAGGTAAGTTATTTCATATACGTTATTTTGTGCATATTCTTAACTTGATTGTGATGGTTGGATTAGAGACGATAAAAGAAGCAATATAGTGTATTCAGAGTAGTGTTTTATATTAGAGTGCAACTCCAAAAAAAGTTTAAACTTTTGAAGATGTTGCATAGATTTTATGCATTGCCCGCATAAAGAAGTTGGTTTTAGATTGTCCTATGAGATGGAACTCAACCTTTAAGATATTAGAGTCGACAATCCCATATGCTCAGCTATTTACTATATTAGTCGAAAGGGATCCTTAGTATATCTGCGTTCCTTCAGAGGAGCAGTGGGACTTGGCTAAAGAACTTTGTATGAAATTGGAATTATTCAATAGTTGGACTGAATTGCTTTCAGGAACAAAATATCCAACTTTACACTATATCTTTAGCATTATGTCTAACATAATGCATGTTTTGAGATTGTGGATGTTTGACTCCAATGAAGTGATTTGGAAGATGGCAGAGCGGATGACGGAGAAGTTTAATTCTTATTAGTTTAAGGCTAGAGATATTGTTGCAGTATTATATGTGTTGGATCCGAGATACAAGATGGATGAGGTTGTATATTTATAATGTATTGTACAGTGGTGAAGTTTAAGAGCGTCTACATCCATGAAACAACTATGGTATCAATTGTTTCATGATTATGAAGCTAGAGTGCAACAAACTCATGATCGGGATGTAGGCAGTTCAACTCAGTCTTAGAGTTCAGTTTTAAGTTTGACCTTTTCTTTATTACTGACAGATTCTCTTTCAAATTTTTTGAAAGAGAAAAGGGCTAGGATATCTTATAATACGATCGAGTTCGATAGATATATTTCTGAGTAGTGTGTTCCTGAAACTGAAGGTGAGACGTTTGATATATTGTTATGGTGGAAGACGTGTAGACATAATTATCCAATCATGCAAGTCATTACACAGGATTTGTTAGCTATTCCATCATCGACTGTTGCTTCAGAGTTTGCATTTAGTACTAATGGTTGGGTCATTACTCCTTATCATGGTCGGCTTCATTATCGCATTGTGGAAGCTCTTATGTGTACTCATAGTTGGTTAAATAATGAAGATATTGATGGTAAATGCTTTTCTTTTTATTAAATTTATTGTATTTACCTTTATATTATCTTACTTAATGTTTTTTTTATCCTACAGCCGTAGGTATTAATGCAAAGGAGATTGGTGAAAGTACTCGACCAATGAAAGGTTATTTTGATCAACTATATGAAGATGAAGGTATTTTTAATTTTCTTTTTATATAATATTACATTATTAAATATTTATTTTAAGTATTATATTACTAAATATAATGTTTATACATACAGATGATTGGAACCAAACTGTTGACGACCTTACCAACAATTACAATTAATCAAGACTACATCAGATGATGCTCTTTCAGTCTCCAATTCATTTTCCAATGTAGTTGTTGAATTTGTATTGTATCTTTTTTTGTAAAATGATTTTATAAATTTTATGAAACATGAATTTGGTTTTATTAATTCTCTCTTATTTAATTCAATTATAATTCTAATTAATTTAATTAAATGTCCTAATTAATAAATAATTTAAGTAAATTTAAAGTTTTGTAATTAAAGTAATTCATAATTTTAACTATAACTATTAACTTATTAACTTTTCATATAAATTTCTAATTAATTGAATTAAATTAAGTGTCTTAATTAATCGTACCATTACATACATCTCAATAACTTAATTATATCATAATTAATTAATTATATATTGTTATAATTTAAAGTTGTCACATAATACATATATTAAAAAGAAAAATGTTAGGTCTGGGTCTCGATTCTTACTTTGTGGCGACTACGTGCCAAAATTGGGAAATTTTTAAATAAAATATATAACTAAAATAAAATAAAGATAAAAATAAAATAAAGATAAAAATAAAAAGAATTCATGGTGGGACTTTTTTTAAAATAAAATAAAATAATAATAATAATATTATTATTACATAAGGAAAAGTCAAGGATGGGGAGTAAAACAATAAATAAACATTAAGAAGCAATGAAGAAAATGCACAGGCGTGCATGTAAAAAGTCACGCCTGTGCATTCAATTTGTCACGGTCGTGACAGATAAAAACAACTGGGAGTCGCGATCGTGTATGTGCACTATCGCGACTTTTTGTTAATAGTTGCTATTTGTCATGATCGTACTTGTGCACAATTGCGACCTTCCAAAAATAAGGGGGTTATCACGATCGTGCATGTGCACGATTATGCAATCCCTACTGCATACTCTAACTTCAAATCATCATATCTTTTAACTCCGATATCCAAAAATTTCAAACTTTATGTCGTTAGAAAGCTAAAAGAAAAATCTACAACTTTCATGAAGACAGTTTTGTCAAATTCTGCCTAGATCAATACAGTTTATTTATTGAAGCTTCAGAACACATTTTATCCCCTTATTTCTCTTTTCTCCTTACTGTCAATATATATATACACTAACTATAACAAAAGACCCGAAGCCAAAAATTAAACCATACATACATAACTCCCAAATTAACCAATTTTCTCCGAAAAACATATCCAAAAGCTTTCAAATATCTAACATTTTTATTCCCAACACAATGCCAACTTAACAGAAGAGAAATTTTTGAACATATACAAAAGAGAACATATGCAGTCGATAAATTTCTAATTAATTGAATTAAATGTCCTAATTAATTGTACCATTACATACATCTCAATAACTTTATTATATCATAATTAATTAATTATATGTTGTTATAATTTAAAGTTGTCACATAATACATATATTAAAAAGAAAAAAGGTGAAAATTTTATTAATTTTATAAAATATGAATATATGATATCCTTGCAACACTCTAAGGATGAGAAAGATTTAAAGTAATACTTATATCTTATATCAAGGCTTCCATTAAGAAACTAAAGAATTACTCTTAACAAAATTTTAATTAGAGTGACTTACGTAGAAATGAATCTTCTAACATTAGAATTTAGATAGGAGAAAAAAATTTATATGAAAAAATACTAATATGATGTAGCTCGCTGTATCATTCATATTAATAGAAAATTTAACATTAGATTATTATTATTATAAACTTAATTTTTGTAAAATTAAATATCTATATCTAAATTTTTATAAAGATATTCAATGAAATATTAAAAAAATATAATATTTATGTTCTTATAATTTTTTAAAAAATTATGTCCTCACAAATTATTTTATACATCAATAGCTAATATTAAATTAAAAAATTATGTCTTCACAAATTATTTTATACATTAATAGTTAATATTAAATAATTAATTTTACCAAATATTTTTAATAAACAGTTTATACATTAATAATTAATATTAAATAATTAATTTTACCAAATATCTTTAATAAACAGTTGGTATTATTGACTAATCAAATCTACCTTATAAACCCAACTAATAACTTCGGCAATCCGCTATTTGCTATACGTGGCCAATATTTATTTGGTCAGATTTAAGGTCCATACAGCCTCGGAAAGGAGAGATCTTGATCGAAACTCCACTACGCTTAATTTAGTTAAGGAGCAGAAGAGGAATTCTAAGATCGATGATTGTGTTGCAGTCTCATTCTAGATTTCTCCTCCAGATTTTGTTGAATCGGGTTCAGAAGTTCGTGTCTTTTCACCTTCTCTTTTGTCTTTTCCTTTCATTCATTTTCTTTCTCTGTCTTGATCAAAATGCAATTTCAGTCTTGACAAAGCAGTTGAGCTTGATTACCATTGGGTTGAGTTCAGTGATGTTCGCTACCATGTCCAGGTAACCGTATTTTCTTCATTTTCCCCAGTACTAGGGAGAACTTGCAAAAATCGAATTTTTATACATCTCCAAGTCTTATATGCTGGTGGGTTTTCGTGAATGGGGTTTATTTATCAGGTGTCGATGAAGAACCAAAATGTGGTGCTGCTATCGGTATGCTTACCCGTCCCACCACCTGAAACGGTGTTGGTGGGCGGCCTTCCACTGGGAGCAATTGAAGCAATAAAGGCATCATATGGCGTTGTTGTGCAAATTCTGGATCCTCCAAGGGATGGTTTCAGTCTCACTTTGAAACTCAATCTCCACAAACTTCCTCCAGATGAAGGTTCTTTGAGTTCTTTTCCTAAGGTCACTTATGAACTGCTTTGCCATGTTATTGTGTATTACCAGTTATGTAACTGTCTTGCGGGTTCCAACTATGTATAATTTTAAGATTGCAACTCCAAAATGAATGAGTTATGTTGGTTAGTTTATGTATTGATTAGTACGTGTATTGAAATTGTACCTCTTACTCCTCCTCTGATTGGCATTGGCCATTGATGTCCCATATAGATAGTATATATTCTGAAGCTTCAGTTTGAAAATTGAGTGGCTGTTATGTTTGGTGGTGAATTTTAGCTGTTTGTAGAGGTTTGCAAGTCTAGCTACAAAGGCATTGACTTCTCACTTTGTGCAGACATATTTTGCGATTGATTTTATAGCTTTCACCTATTTTAGTAGTGGTGGTTGATGTTTTTATGTGACTGTGTTTATATTTTGCAGAGTACAAGAATGCTTTTCTCTTGAAGATTGCCTCTGTTAGGGAAGTTGTCTTAGGTGCACCCTTAAGACTAATCCTAAAACATCTTGCTTCGAGGACCATTGCACCTAGTATGGGTCAACTTCTTGCCCTTGTGCATAGGCCAAATGAATCCTTTTTCGTCATACCTCAGGTATGCTAATCTGTATATAGTGTGTCATAGAACATGGAGTTGTGTTGGAAATTTAACTTTGAACTGATCAGTTGCACAAGCCAACAACTACTTCAAATTCTTTTGATGTTTTTGGAAAATTCTCTCTCGTCTATGTACAGACCTATTTCAGCTTGTAGTTATTTAGGTCTTTCACGATCCTCATACATCATACCAAAATGCGGTAGTGGATGATTCTCCTTCATACCGTGATATGGGGAGTGTCTACCATCTCTGTAATTTAGGTTTCTTTCTGTCAAGATCTTCAATTTCTTGGATATTGTCTGTCAGAAGAGATGACTATTAATGGAATTTAAGCTAACTATAACGTATGACAGGCAGAAAAGGTTACTGTTGTATATCCCATGAGATTCAACGATTCCATTGATCTTGCTCTTGCAACTTCTTTCCTACAGGTATAGCATGTCTATTCGTTCTTGCTTATTTCATGGAATTCTTAGAAATCACAATTATCAATTAGGAATATGTGAGAAATGGCCCTTTGTTTTATGTGCTGATACTTTTTGTTTATTTCTATAGAGTTTGCCACTATGCATTGCAGCTCTGCTGTTGATGTTTATCAGATTTTGTTTGTGTATTTCCTCCACCTTTATTTAATTTCTTAACTTTAACCTACGTGAGTTTTTAAGTCTCATTCAGGAATTTGTGCAAGCAAGGAAAGCGACTGGGCTTACTAATGCTCCTCCTTGTTTGTGGTCTGCTAAACCTCCCCGTGAGTTGGATGAAGCTCCTGCTGAAGCAGTGAAAGCAAATGCTGGATTTGTATCTTTTGGTATGTCAAAAGAGGAATGAATATCATTTTTTTCCATTCTGATTTTTGAAATAATAACTGTGACAAGCATCAAATGATGCAGTCATTTTCACACGTCACGTGGAAGGCAAAAAGTTGGACCGTACAGTGTGGAATTTATCAACATTTCATGCTTACGTCAGTTATCATGTTAAGGTATCGTGATTAGACCTTTTTATATCTATTTAGAACTTTTCAGATACTTGGAAGTGTTGAACCGTGTCGATAGCCCTTAGCATGGCCACTTAAAATGTTAAGTACTTTCTTTTGCTTCAGAAAAAAAATGGAAGTTTTTCTTGCCCTGCTACTTGTAATTATTGAAGTTGTGGGTAAAAGAATTAATATTTTAATTTCCTTTTATGCATGCATATAATAATCACCAAATTCTATACCTGTTTCGTTTTGTCTTCATCCATTCTTTGTAGAAGCATATATGGTTATCGACCTGAAATATGGATTTTAAAATAGAGCATCAATGTAAGACTAGTTTGAATGCTTTCTTCTTCCCATACACAATCACATCAATTTATTTTATTAATAGTGCTCTGAAGGTTTCATGCATACACGAATGCGAAGGCGTGTGGAATCCATGATTCAGGTAGTACTTTTTACTCTTTTCTGTAAGTTAATTTTTGTTCTGTGCTGATTTTTTTTCTTTTTTTTGGGTCCAGATTGGCATGCTTTATGATGCCATAGTTATTATATTAATTTACTTTGGTTGAGATGACAGGAAGTAATGTTTTTACTGTTATGCGTTCCCATTATTCCCGAACTATTGCCAATGCCCTGATATCACCATTAAGACATTATTACTAGGCAATTGTTAATACAACCACTATTTCTAGTCGGTAATGGCTGCTTCTTGTACCTTATGGTGAATCTTATGGTGTCAATTAATGTCAAAACTTCTAACTAAGGGGAAGAGTTTTTGACTCTTTCTATGGATAAGAGTCACTTGATCACAGACTGCAAGTTTCATGGGCGCTTGCAACCCTTTACAAATCTCTCTTTAGAAATTCAAGGAACCTCAAATTTTGCACAAGGATCCACAATCCTATAGTTTTTCAGAAATTAATATACAGAAGTTGGTTATTAGGAAATTTGTAATGCATAAGCCACGGAAAGCCAGGAAATCAATTGCAATAGCTAACGTGAACTGAATTCTCCTAACAAAGATGTCATATAGAACTATGATTTTCTTCCAAGTATATGTTGAGATAATAATGGCTCTTATGAATTTGCATATTCTATATCATAGGCCTTGGATCGTGCAAAACCAGACACAAAGGAGAAAAGCAAATCACCAAATAGATCTTTCAAACGACTGGTAAGTCAGGATACTCCCAACAAATTTCAGTAAGCAAAATTATAATGGAAGGTGCTGTGTGATTGCGATTTTTAATCTGAAATGTAGAGCCTCAAGGATGCTCGTACAAATTCAATTTCTTGAAGAGTAGACTTGCTGGTGCTCCTCTTTGTTCCATGGCGATTCTTGGTGAAGAAAACTCTGGCCAGATTGAAAGGGTTGCTGCGGGCAATGATATCTTTCTCCCCACTGATAGGGGAAAAGGAGAAAAGCAAGAACAAAAGGAAGTAAAGAAAAATATAAGGTACAAATGTTGCTTATGTCGGCTAACATGCTTCAAGCTGGTTATCTGGAAGCCACAAACCCTTTTCGCGATGTTAAAATCTTTTTTTTCTTTTGTTTGTTGAATTTCTGGTACATCAAGGCCGTGTATTTTTACACTGGAGACATTTTAGCTGTTGGTCGGCTCCCCTACCATGACTTGCCTTGCACCTTATTTTAAACATTTATGAAATTTGGGAATTGTTAAGGGAAAAATGTTGAAAAAAAAAGGGCATTGTCTTGGTTATTCCATTTTACCAATCAAATGTCTTTTTCCAGGTTGGACCTTTCTTGGTAGGACTAGGAAATTGCAACGTAGTAAACGGGGGCTCCGTACAAAGGGGTCTTTTGCTTGAGATTAGAGAAATGAAGCATAATATATTCTTTCTAAATGAAACAAGGAACCTGGGATTCGAAAGTTGTGCATCGTGAATAGAAGTAGGAAATAAGAACGCTGTTACGTTTTTTGGAATTTTAAACAAAAAAATATTGATGCCCTGAGGCTGAATCAGCCGGTCCCTATGTGCAAAGAAAGGTCGTTTTAAGCAGGCCAACAAAACCCAATCACCAAACATGTTGTGAGGCAGATGGGCTTTTGTAGGAAATCTACAGAACCACTATTTGTAGCCCAAGATCCTGTCTTCGGTTCTGCCTCTCCAAGGCCATCAAAGGTCCAGTTTGCTTGTCAACAGACCTCCAATGATCGCAGCCAACCCCAACCCATTTCTCATCTAGTCGGATTCACTTTCCATGCTTTCCATCCCCTTTAGGCCCCTTCGGCGCTTTTGCTGCTGAAGAAAAAAAAAACAATAACACACGTCTTTAGAGATTCACAATTCAATTCATACCTAAATCAAATTTATTATAATATTAATATTCTTAAAACTTCGATAGAGGAGGACAGTAACGTTAATTATGTTCATCTATTTATTCATGTTTGCATTGAAAGATGAATGTGAAGCGAGCTATAAGTAATTAATGAAACCAATTAAATGATCGAATAACACACGAAAAAGGCAAAAGGTTTGGGAGCAGGCGATCAGTGGGGTCTTCGTGGGTTGAGGCTTAGCATCAATGCCCAACCAACCATTATTTTATGTTTTATACATACATATGTATTAATAAATGCAGTTTACCTTCTTAACGCTTTTCTTCTCTCTAACCTCATATCTACTCTTGGTCAAGTCGGACAGCCACATTCCTGGGAAACAATACTGACATGGAACAGAAATTTTAAATTAATTACTAGATTAACAAATACAATAACGAGTTTAATTGTTGCTGAGGAAAGGGTTTTGAAAAGGAAAAAAGAAAGAAGGGAATGATTATTACCTGAAGAGTTTTATCAACATTCTTGGGCCTCTTTTTAGGTCTTTGAGGGAGCTTAGTACCCTTCATGGCAAAGAAATCTTCCTCTTTCTCCTTCCTTGACAAAGCTAGGTAGATTCTAGGCCATTCAATCACTGCTTGCCCATTGTTCGCCAGCTTTTGTACCCCACCATTATTGCTAGTATTGGTATTGCTATTAGTAATTGTTGCTGCTAAAGCTTGTGAATCAGCTTGATCAGCAGTAGCAGTAGCCGTAGCCGTAGCAGCGGGCTGTGATCCGTCGTGGTGCTTCGGAGAAGCCATCTTCCGATCGAATCTGTCGGGAGAGCGCTTGCCTGTGGATCTAGACGGCAGACGGTTGCCGGCACCACCGTTGTTCCGAGAAGGGGACCCACTTCCACCAGCTGATAGCTTTTCCACATTCCTGGTCATCGCAAACACACGCACCACCCAAATCGCAAGCGATTGTGATTCACTAAAAACCAAAACTAAAACTAAAACTAAAACTAAAATAACAACTATAGGTAGTAGATGCTCATATGCTCATGCTCTCTCTTAGTTTCTTCGCTTTAGCCTTTAGTGGTACACCACACTTAATTATAAGAAAACCCAAGGAACAACTAACCATAGAATTATAAAGAAAACGAAAATTACTTTTGCTTTTTTAGACATGGGCAGCTGTCTACTATCTATCTAGCTCTTGGAAGTTTAAATCTAGTACCTAAAACACCCCCAAATGTAAATCCAAATTAACACCCCCCACCCAAAAAGAGCTAAGAAAATGGTAATCACCCAAAACAAAATTCGGGGTTGGATTTGGATACTTCTTATGTTTTTTCTCTTCTTCCCAAGCGTATAAGGGTAAAATGGGAAAGAGACGACGGCGAAGCGAAGAAATATCATGAATTACGTGTCAGATTATGAAAAGAAAAAACCCTAAATACGAATAACAGGCGGCATCATCAACCCACGCCAACAGATCAAGGACATAAAGCATACTTCATTTTAATTACTATTTACTACTAATTAAATATATTTCAGAATTTTAATAATAATATGATATCCACCAACAAAATAATTCAAAACGCAGAGAAAAGGGTTTCATTTCTGTGGTACCGGTTAGCGTAGACATCAACGCCTGGCTTCTCTTTCCCAAGTAATCCATTCAACTGATGTTGTCGAGACGGAGGCGGAGGCGGAGGCGGAGGCGCTGATGGCGCCGCCTTCATCTCCATTCTTCTCGATTGACGGCACTGGGCTGACGCCGCCGACGACGATGATTCGTCAACTAGCGACGATCGGATCTCGGATCTCGAGAACCTAGCGCGCTTCTTTTGTCCCCATTGCAGCAGCACATCGCCGGAGCCGCCTCGGATGGCATGCGCGTAGTGATTCCTGGAGGCTTCCGGCGAGCGATTGGGGTGATGATCTAGGATTCTGGAGGGATACCTGAATCTCAAACCTTTAGTTTCAACGGTGTCGGTATCGGATTTCTTGGCATTGCCGCCCTTTGTTAACGGAATGCAATCTGTCTGGTACCTGCAACCGTTAACGGACATAAAGGGACGTCAATTCTTGCAGCTGTGACTAAACACAGACATGAATATAAGTACCGGACACCGTAGTCTAGAAGGATGTTTTAGGATAATTTTACTCATCCCAAGTTCTAAAGGGACTGAGGAGTTAATATCAACCCCTCTCTCTCTCTCGTAACGATCATTGTCTATGCTTTGTTTTCTCTAATCTGCAAATCAAAATCCATTTCACCAGAAGGGTCACAGTACCAGCTAAACACACAAAGCAAAATCAGAACTGTTGAAAACCCACCCAATCTCCATATCTAAATACAACAATAGTTATAAGTGGATCCACCGATTCATCGACCAGTTTAAGTTTACCACATAGCCAACAACACCAGACAAGAAGATCAACGCAGTTCGAACGACCACTTAGATTATCTTTATATTACACTGACGATGAGACATCAAAGATCAGAAGATGGAAATTTTGGTCGAAGACAAAGTTTTAATGCATCAAATCACCCAAAGAAACAGAAAGAAGAAGAAAGATGTATCTGAAGAATCAAAGAAAAGCAGAGCAAAGCAGAAGAGTGAACAGACCTCATCATTATAAGGAGGAGCAACAGAACCCAATATTGCAATGGACGATAAAAATCTCGAAATTGTAAAATTCAGGGGAAAGAAAAAAAGGACTGGTAAATCATGAGGCTTTGATTTGATCAACAATAACAAAATGGAATCTTTATCTTCATAATCCAAACAAAACGAACCCCCAACTCAATAACCAACAACTCAGTCTCAGAAGGATGACACACTTCATGAACAAACAGCAGAACAGCAACAAGAAGAACAAACTATGGAAGAGGATAAGACCAGAGACTGAGAGAAGGAGAAGAGAAGAGAGAAGCAGAGATTGGATGATGGAAAAGAAAGAGCGAACAAGGCAACCCATAGGAACCAACTGAAATATACACGCATATATATTGCTGCTATACAGCATTTGTATCCATATACCTTAACAAACATAAAAAGAAAAATAACTTTACTTTCTTTAGGTTTTCGGAATTTAGAGGGTGCAAAAATATGGTTTTCCTATAGTTTAAATAATTTAATTTATTTGATCTTAGAAAATAACTTTGCTGGTTTATTGAAAAAAAAAATTTCTATTAACCTTCGATTAAAAGATGACAACTAATTTAAAAAAAAAAACAGAGTAACTGTAGCTGTTATTCTTTAAACATGTATTGGATAAATATCTGGATTGACGCAATTGCCTACAAATCACGTCAACTGAATATTTCGCATTAAGCAAGTCCTGTACAATAAACTCCATCGAGAGAGTATAAATAGGGGGATTCGAACACAGAACTTTTTAACCTTATGCCCCCATTCCACCAACTCAATCACTAAACATACTAAACATAAAAATTACATATGTATTAATTAAATATTTTAAATTTAATTTAACCTAATTAAATTTAATTTAAATTAAAAATTAATTATAATAATGAGTAATATTCATATTACATGTCCTCATTGTTGTTTTCTAATAAAATTATAAGAAAAGAACTTTTAAATTTTAAAATTTTTAAAAATTCAAAACTTTAAAGAATAAAGAAAATTTTAAAAATTACCTAAATTATAATGGAGTTCGTACCTTTTACTGAACTTATATTGTCGTTTGGTTTCACTTATATTGTTTAGATGTTGCTTTTAGTTTTTATTTCTTTTTTGTGGAAAATTTAAATTTATTTGGTTGATATTTGTAATAAAAATAAAAATAAAAAAATTATTTGATTGAAATTTGTAATAAAATAAAAAATTATTTAATTTCATCATCTTATTTTTATTTTATTTTTATTATAGTATTAGATGTTAAATTTTAACTTATTTTATTCTAATATAGCAAATTATATGATGAAATTTAACTAATTCTCATTCATATTAAAAAAAAGGTATAAATATAAAATATAATTAAAAATTTACACATCAATTTTATATAATAAGATTCTATAAAATATATAAATTATATCAAGTCAATCTAATTAAAAAATAAAAAATACTTATCATGTTACAATAATTTAAAATATAATAGTAGTATCACTTACAAAATGAAGCATAAATCAATTAGAACTTTCATTAAATAATCATTTTATATTTGGCTAAAAATTTTATCCCACTTTCGAGACATAATTTAAAGTTTTACTTTAGTAATGCTGTACTACAATTGAAAACTTGTACATTTTCATAATTTGCTCTCCATTTTTAACATAATTTTTAAATAATTAATCACAATTTTTAAATAATTAATTATGTTATCTATGCATTCGTCTAGAATTATATTACATAATAAGCAATAACAATATATTCTTTTTTTCATATCATAACTCTTGTATGTTCGAAAGCATAGGAAATTTTACTTTAGATTGCCAAAACATCTTTTGAGAATATTTCTTAATAAAGAATGCATGTAGTTAAGTTTTTATAAACCAAGGTTTTCTTCTTCCTTTATAATCTAAAAAATGATCTCTCATATTGATATGGTGAAAGAAATCCAAGTATATTACTATAATTTAAGTTAACTAAATAGAATTTATCTAATCAGATAAAGAACATAATATTAACAAAACTCTATTAATAATTAATTGTAAACACCATATTTATATAAATAATGCAATACCTTATGGAGGTGTAAGAAATTGGTTCACTGAATTTATTAATGTTTTTAGAAAAATTGGAGACTCATTTACAATGCCTTCTCATCCAACCATTACATATGAGAAACGCATTTCAAATAAGCAATGACAAATAAGATTTTAGGTTGAATAACTTCTTTTACTTTTATATGATATTTGTTCATCGATCAAAACATGTGCATCAATATATGTATCATCTATTGCTCCTATGCAATCTTAAGAAATAGATTATATTATTAAAATAATTAATTAAATATAAGGACATAATAAAAATAATAAAAAATATAAATATACCTGAAAATGTGAAAAGAATTTTAAATTATGTTAAACTCAGGAGGTGTATTAGTAAAGGATGGTGAAGTAATAACTCTTTTTATAAGACGAATAGTTGCAAATGAGACTTTGTAAAAAATATTTTGAAGTTTTCTAGATAAAATGTTGAAAGCATTCTATATAGTTGTCTTACTATGTCCTCTACTCATCAAGGAAATTACAACCTTATTTCTCCACAATCAAATATCTTGTTGACTTTAAGCCTCATAAACTCTTTAACTCATTAAGTTAAAGAAGATTGTCTTGCTCATTTTTAAGTTCTCATAAATCCTTATAAGATTCTTATTCAAAGTTTCTATATCCAATCATGACCAGATAGAGTAGAAGTTTTGTGTGGGTATTTGTGTAAATAAAAATATTCATTCTCTTCTCCTGTTAAGAAATAATAACTATCTTCATTAGCTTATCTTTTGAATCTGATTTGAAATCCAATAAGAAGGCCATGTAGATGCAACTCAACGTTAAATAATTAATAAAATATTTGAATAAAAATGATCAAATGATTATAAAACGTCATGTCATTTAATATAAATTTAAAAGGTTCATATCAAATATTTTGTCAAAAGGTTCATATCAAACATTATACAAAACATACACTTAAAATATTCAAACCATGATATAGTTCTTAATATAAAATAAACCAATAAGACTTCAATACATAATAATATGAAAATATATCTAAAATGACACATTTAATTCATCTGCCTTATATCTGGCGTTTTCATAAAAATCTCCCTATAAAATGGAGAATCTTGTAAAGCTTTAACTACTTTTCCATATTGCATACTCTCGACACCTAAATCATATAAGAAATCCAAAACTTCCATCATTATGGTAGTTACTTAATTAACTAATGAAGCTTCTTCACCCAAAAAAAAACTAATGAAGTTTCAGGTCCAATCTTTTGAGGTAAAGATGTGTGACTAGTTTTTCTCAAGTAAATTGTTATTTATTTTTTAATATTCACCAATTGTAATCATGGCATTTTTTATAGGGCTAAATGCCCAAATTGGGGCTTAACCTTTTTTAGTTTGATTAGTTTAGGACTTAACTTGTAACTTGCTCAAAAAGATCTAAAATTTCACAAGTCTGCTAAATTTAAAGCTTTTTGGATGAAAATTAAGGCGTAATTTACACACGTTATTATAGGCAGGCCAGTTAGTCTTTAGATGTCATGTTAAGAACACATAACTTATTATCCAGGCCAAGTGGAATTTAAGGAAAAAATTTTAATTTCATTTAAATTTCTACCATTCAACCCTAAATCAACCATTTTTTCAACAGGTGTTTTCACCCTGTTTCTTTTCTCTTGGTTGCCTTCACTCCAATCCCTGCACGCATCATCACTTCACTCATGTGCCTTCAGTCCAATCTCACTTATGCCTTCTACGTAGTGTGAGCTCTCTCTTTTGGCGTTGGAGGTGAATAGGTAGTTGAGTTTTTAGAGATTTGAAATATACATGTGCTTTGATTGAAGACTCAAGTAGGTAATGACTCATGCTCCTTTCTAATTTTTGTATATAATTTATGGTGTAACATCCCGGTTCCGTAGAACGGGTCGGACCAGAGAAACGGGTCCAAGTGTGGTAAATAAGAGAAATTAGGAAAACACATCTCATGCTCATGCATTTGTGAACAGTGATATGTGCACACGGAATTATCTGTACATGCATTCATGACAATATTCCCGGTATAAGTGTGAAGGAAGTGTGATTCTTGAAAAATAGGCTTTGTGAAAGATAAATTGAATTGGAGAGGTTCATAGTGATCTTCCAATTTTTAGAGAATTATGGAAATTTTCTGGGAATTTTTCGGAACTGTTTCCGGACCCGGAAAATTTCTAAGTG
>JANIIA010000005.1:54380069-54402153 GCA_027478495.1 Erythroxylum alaternifolium
AGTGATCCAAAGACTCAACCACACACCGATTAGGTACCAACAGATACAAACATAGTAGCAGAGACAGAGGCAGAGGCAAAGGCAGAGGGAGAAGCATTTGCTCTTCTTTTACATTTCTTTCCCCTTTCTGATTTAGAGGCACTTACTGGGATGTTAGTGTTAGTTTGAACTGTGGATATGTTTTCCGGGGTTAATTGTAAGTTAGTTGTGTTTTGCTCTATATGGAAATGAGTTGACTGGTCTAGGTTAGGATTTTGAAACTGGGCTAGAACCTGCTATTGATAACAGTGAGAATGGAATAAAAAACCTAGAAGATTTCCACTACTATGGAAAAGAATCTTAGTTGTACCACAAAAAAGACAAAATAACTTAGAAACTACCTCTCTACCCTTTTAAGGATAGCCTCTTTTGTTGTGTCCTTCTGTATGACAATGGTTGCATGTCATGATCATGCCCCTCCTAGACACGTGGTCAACATTTTGCATTTTTGTCACTTTTATATTCTTTTGAGGTTTATCAGAGCCATTTTTCCTAGCTATTTTGGGCATACCATGCACTTGTTTGAATTATGGTGGCCTAATAGTTTCTTCATCGCTAATGGGCCATTCCTTTACCAGACATTTGTTAAATTGCCTTCCCATATGCTTTGAAATGTTTAGTCTTCCATAACCAACTAGAAGTGTACTCTTCAATATTAACCCTATTGCCTCTAATAGCACATATGGCATGTGCACAAGGAATGCTAGAAAGGGTATATCTCCTGCAAGAACATACTTTGTTATGAAGCCTCACCACATATCTGTTCTGACTATGATCAATCTCATACCCTTTTTCTCCATTATAATGTACTGAACAATGTTGAGCAATCATGACACTCTTCTCAATTGCTTCCCATATTCTTGGCCGTCAATTTCCTCTCCACTTGGCAACCTTTTTTCTTTTTCTCATAATTTGTTTCATCAATTCTCTTCTAATGTGCTCAAATAACCTTAAAACTGAAATTTTCCTTGCATCAACCAAAGTCTTATTAAAAGCCTCACATAAGTTATTGTCAACTAACTCAATCATAGAATCTTCCTTTTGGAAAGCCCTGCACCATTACTGAACTGATGCATAACTCTCCATATCTTTTGCTGCCCTTTCCTTTTTGGCTCTAAGCTTATCTAAATTTTCTTAATATTTCCTTACTGTAAAGGATTTTGTAATTTTCCAAAAGTGCTCCTTCATCTCTTCCTTCTATGCCAATTTACATAAACATATCTAGCACAAAACTTGTGCTCAGCATCTGGACACAATTTCTGCAATGACTCTATCAAGTCCCTGCAAGGGAAAACATAACCATTTAAATAGGCAGGTGGACACAAATTTGCATATTTCATAGCAGTTACACTCTCAATAAAAGTAAAAATAAGATTAATGTGAAACTTTTACCTTTTATTGGTCAGTCATTATAGTCCAACCAATTCCAAGACCCAAGTAAGGTAAATCTTCCTTCAGCCTTTCAATAAATCACTTCCAGGTGACTGTCGACTCAACTTCAACCATAGCCCGAGCAACAGGAAACATTTTATTGTTTCCATCTCTTCGTACAGTATATAGAAATTCACCTTTGGTTTTTGGTTTTCAGCCAACATCCATCTAGGCCAAGATAATGCCTACATCCATGCCTAAACTCATGTTTAATAGCTTTTAAACATATGTACATTCTTTTAAATACAGGTGGAGATGTTGGAATTGGCCAAGACATTGTTAATATAACAGTGCTTCCTGGGTTAATCTACCTAATCTCTTCAGTATAAGACCAAAGCTTCCCAAACTCCTCTTCAATATTGATCACAATACTGTCTACTATTTTTTTTCTTTGCTCTTCTCACCATCCTCATAGACACTTTAACACCTAAACAATTCTTAACGTAAAATTTGATATCATTATTCTTCAAAAATGACTCCCTTTTAAGCTTATCCTTCAACAATTCAGATAAAATACTAGTGTTCATCTTAAGATTTGTATATACCCTATTACAGTCATGACTGTTCCTGAATTTCCTAATTTGAAATGATTGTAGCTTCCTATAAAATGCTCCATATATATACCAAGGGCAATTCTCTATCCTAAATTTACCTTGGACAAATTTGGGCTTATTTTTGGTAAACATGATAGCCCTCTTTGTTTTGATGGACAACAAACTCACTGCACACTTAAATTGCAAATAATTAAGAAAATCATCCCTACTTCAATGTAAGGCTCAGCTGTATTTTCATTATAAATAGGGTATTTCCTTTTCCTCCTAGTAGCATCATCTACTATATCATCTACATCACTAATAAGTTCTCCATATTCATCACTGTCATAATATTCAGACATAACTACCTCATCTGCAACACCTGCATCAGCTTCATATTATCCATTATCTCCATCATCTTTATCTGAACCATTACCTTCATCTCCTTGCTCTAAATCCTCTTCATCCTCTTTAACCTCTATATTTGTATCATCTTCATTCTCCATATCTACATCATTTTCATCTTCTACATTTGACACATCGTTTAATTTACCTACATTACCTCCAAACCCTCCATTGTTGACATCCTTACCATTATCTTCAACTACATTACCCTGATTAACCTCATTACATTCATCCTCAATCATTTCAACAGGGGTATCTACACCATGTTCAATATAAATATCAATACCACCTGTACCCATCATCTGACTAACCATATCTAACATACTAGAATCATCTTGTACAATCCTCAAACCATTACATAGTTCAAAACTAGGCATAAGATAAAATATCTTTTTCACATTATTATACCCATTTCTCTTACATACATCAACTAGTTCAAAATAGTTTAGTAAGTTAGGATCAAATTGAATTTCATCCACAAAACCACCTTCATAACTAAACATTATCAACCACATTAACAAAACATCCCTTATGGTGAAAGCTCAGAGTTATCTCATCAAATGTCATTATGCCAAACCGAAATGACCAACTCCAGGAAAAGGAAGAGACTAAGAATGTTGAAAGGAAACACTTAAGTGAAAGTGAGAAATTGACATTTGATGCTTAACATATTCATAACAATTCGATCAACTAACTAATTCAAAATGGTGAAAGGTGACAAGAAACACTGAAGTGAAAGTGAAAAATTGAAGCATAGCACATCACCTTAATACTAAGTTCGATTGTTAAGCATAACTTCAAATTACTTTGGCAGGTGGTGATGAAGTTATCTCTGATGTCTATGTTTGAAAATGTCATTATACTTACCAGCTTGGTTACTTTATTTGGTTGACCATTCTCTTATTCAGAATCTGTTGGAAGACATTTTGAATTTCAACCTTTTATGGCTTACCTCAATGTTTCATTTTCAAAAACAAAATATTTATCGAACAAAAAAAATAGATTTGATGCTAATAAATAATCAAAGGCTCAAGGTAGTTATTACTCTCCTATACTTGAATTATAAATTATCCTTAATGTAGTTATATATGACATAGAAAATAAACAAATGAAGTTATTAAGATTGAGAGGATTTCTTTATACCTTCTTCAATGTTATTCTTCTTGTGCATATTTCAATTATGATATTAAGATTAGGGACTTATATAAAAAGAAAACAAATAAGAAAGAAAAGGAAAAAACATAGAATAAAAAAGAAATCAGAGATAAAACATGTAAGGAATGTAAAATCTGTTAAAAGAATAAGTATGACAAAATGACTTATCATAAGTGAGAATGGTTAAAGGAAACACTGAAGTCAAAGTGACAAATTGGAACACAGCACAACACATGAAAGTTATCTATATATATATGTATATATCGATTCACAGGTATAAATAACATTACGTACCTTAATATCGTGGAAATTTTCACCTATAAGCCTTATGAGAGCTACATCACCGAAGGTTAATGATTTATTATACCTCAATATTTCAAAAATACCCATATTAAATGCAATCCTCGTTCAATTGTTACATCAACTTTAAGTTACTAATAATTAGAGTCTTTAAAATTAAATTTTGTTGACAAAGTTCGAAAGCCAAGAAAGTCTAAGGTATGTGGCATTATTTACACCTGTGAATCAAGAAATGGACTTCTCACTATGGCTCCTAGGCTCATTGAATTTTTCATTTATAAGCATCATGGGAGCTACATCATCAGTTTCCAGCTTATATACGATCCTATGGGTTTATTATGCCTCAATATTTCAAAGATACCTATATTAAATGCAATCCTCGTTCAATTGTTACATCAACTTTAAGTTACTAGTAATTAGAGTCTTTTAGATTTAAGTTAGTACTAGACTATTAAATCATAACTTTATGTTATCATCAATGATACTTAGAGTATTGCAAACAACAATATAAAAACAACACCTCATTTGCAATTAAAAAATTTTTCCTTACAAATACTCCCACAGTAAAGTAAAACATATTTGAGACATTAGTTGGAAAACTTACCTGGATAGATGGACAACCATAATCTACAAAGAAGGAGGACATCTAACGATTATGGATGCTCTTCAACACAAAACAAAGATTGCAAACAATAGAAACAAACAAATGGCTTTTATCTTTATTATTTGAGAGAAAATAGTTCCTTAAAAGTGTGGAGAGTTATCATCAATATGCTTTATCATTAACTCTAGAAAGAAGAAGCAAATCATAAACAAAAGATAGGCTAATCTCAGCTTCCAACATTTGATATGAAACTTGAAACTTGCTTCAAGCCTAATGTTATGATCATTCAACATAGTTAGGGTCTCAATGCATAATGTGAACAAATAAAGAGAGATTAGATCCCTTTGTCTCAACCTTTCTCCCCCTGTTATTATATTGGATAGTTTTCCATTTACTAAGATAGAATAAGTAGTAAAGATGCATTGCTTAATCTATGTTATGAATTCTTTAAAGAAATCAAAACCATCCGTCATGTGCAAAATAAATTCATAATTTATTTAATCAAATGCATTATAAACATATATTTTAATAACATAACTATTGAATGATTATTTCTTATTTTAATTCTTGAATGATTCTTCCACCAATAATATGTTATCACCAATTTGTATGCCTTGAATAAAAACACCTTGGGATACATTGATGTAAGAATTTAGCGCTTCTTTCAGTCTTGAAACAAGAAGTTTGGCTATGGTCTTATAAAATGTGTCACAATAAGAGATTTGCCTGA
Source organism: Erythroxylum alaternifolium (assembly GCA_027478495.1). Classification (NCBI taxonomy): domain Eukaryota; kingdom Viridiplantae; phylum Streptophyta; class Magnoliopsida; order Malpighiales; family Erythroxylaceae; genus Erythroxylum; species Erythroxylum alaternifolium. Next base: position 54,385,267 of record JANIIA010000005.1, read on the forward strand.
CGTGTTTAAGGGAACTTAGATTGAGAATTTTAGGGATAAGACTAATAAAGGTTTTATTAATCTCCCAAATCATTTTCCCATTCTCAGAGAACTCCAGTACTACATCAATTACTTCCACCTTCAAATGCTTCTAAGATTTTCAAAAGAGAAGGGAATTTGACCCATTACGACAAAGTGCCGTTCTAGGATTGAGTTTAAGCACATCTTTCTCCATATTAATAAAACTAAAAGGTTTTCTCAGAGCATGTTCTTCCTATAATATAATTTGATTTGTTATAAATGAGTTTATTACCTACAAAATGAGCACCTATTAGTTTATGATCCAAGAATTTTGGAGGTATTTATAAGCCTCTTGCTTGATCTTATTATAAGTTTGAACTAATCTTCCATTTTGTTTATGCAATTTGATATTTGATTGAAGTTTCTCCTAGAGAGAATGGTCTTATAGAAGAACTTAGTGCTCTTATTTCCTTCTTTAAGCCATTTGACTCTTAATTTTGCCTAAGAAATAAATTATGGACCTTCAAAGCTCTTGACTATTTAATCAAGGTTGCTCTCTCTCACATTTTCTCAGTAGAGTCTCCTAGATTTAGGTAACGCTCTTTTTGAATATGCATGAGTTTTTTCTAGCATTTATAATTACGAGATGAGGGTTGCATAACCTTTTTTTCATTCATCTTTTTAAGATTCTTTTTCACCATTTAAACCTTCCTTATACAGATAAATGATATACAACCATGAAAATCTAAAAAAATACTCTAGTTACTACTTCTTTGAATCCTTCAACTTTTGTTAGATATTCAATCAAGTGAAGGGGAGCTTTCCTATACTAACTTGTGGTTAAGTTCAGAATGATAATTGGAGAATGATTTAAGAAGAGAGGGCTACTAAGGATTGTTTGCTTTGTAGAAATCCATACAACCAGACATTAGTGGTCAAAACCCATCTAGATTTTTTTCTTATGTGCAAATTTCCAATTTTTTTAATTCCTAAAAGTAAGGAAATTTTCTTTATACTTTAGATCGGTAGCTTCTATGTAATTAGCATAGATCCTAAGATCTTCATTAAATTAATTTAAAAATATATTCCCTTCAGGTTTAAAGTATAGGCCAATGCTATATTAAAGTCATTTAGAATAATTTATAGAGAGTCAATTCAATAATGGATATCTATGATTTTTTATTATAAGGAATTTATTTGGAATGCATTATTAGACTTATAAAAGAAGTAGAAAAAAAACTTAGTCCTCTCTTGAAGCAAGTTTATTGAGAGATGAACAATTTAGTTCATAGATAAAATGTTTGAGACCTTATTTCTATTTAGATCATAGGCAATGACTATACATCCATTATAATGAAAATAGTAGATGGTAATGATCTGATAACTCTTCTTTATATAATAAGAAGATATTTTTATTTCTATTGTACTATTAAATGAAACTTTTGATTAAATGATTACCATATGGTTTGTATACATACACAAAGGATCTAAGAGTAACCCTAAAAAAGATTATTTCTCTATATGATCACATTTCATTTCCTTCATACTTGATGTTTTCTTTTTTTTCCCTAATAATATTTCTTCCCTTAATAAAACCCTCAATTGAAATAAAGGACTACATGTTAGACTTATGCACCAATAATGTTGAAAATTAATCAATAAGTCACCCCTAAAATGTTAAACATTTTGTTTCTTTAAAATGAATATTTTTTGTTCTCATTTTTAGTAATCAAACTAGAGTTGCAAGTGTCACATGTTAACTTTTCCTTTAATAGAACAACCACTTAACATTTAAAGAAAAAAGGATGTAGGAGGGCAAGGAATTTTATCTATTACAAAGCATCAACTTAAGATTTAGTGGGACCAACTACTTTTCTATTGTGCTCTGATTAGTAGGAAAGATGAATTTTTCTACTTTTGCATCTTCCATTACTCTATTTAGGTACTTTATAAACTAATACACAAGTTAGAGTGATGTTGGACCAATGGAAGTTGACAAATTTAATCCTTCTATATTTTGATAATAATAAAATTTAAGAAATGGTTAAGAAATAATTTCAGGTTAATTGGATCAAAAGGAAGTTAATAAAAAATGGACCAGGCATCTAATAGTCGACTATCATGTGACACTAGTCGACTGAAGGCTTGTACAAGTTGATTTGGGGACCGATTAGTCGACCAATACATGGCACTAGTTGACTAATGATCGTCAAAGATGAAAAGCGTATATTTTGACTCGGACAATTGCACTAGTCGACTAATAAGGATCAGAAAAATAAAAACGTGGATTTCATATGAAGATTTTTCATGAGGATCTTGCGCATGTATCTTGACAGTCAAAGATTGGAGAATCGATCAGATCTGTTGGTTGGAGAACTTGACAAGTCGAATATCATTCATTTTTAAGTCGACATTCAAGGTACAGAGCTGAAGACTCATATAAAAGAGTGTTGCTAGTCGATTATCAATTGGAAGACAAGTCGACTATGATGTATTAGTCGACTTGTCTTCCAATTGATAATAGTCGACTACTATCAGGTACAACTGAACAGATTTTGAATTTGTCAAACGAATTCAAATGAGAGCAAATTTTTCTATAACGGCTAGGAGCGTCTTGAAGCCTATAAATAGAGGTCTTCACTTCAGAAGAAGATATATAAGCTCTTAAAAGAATCGGCTAGAAGCGTCTTGAAGCCTATAAATAGAGGTCTTCAATTCAGAAGAAGATATATAAGCTCTTAAAAGAATTTATCCTCTCATTGCTCTTATATTGCTCACATAGCATTCCTTGATTATCTTCAGCTGTACTCAGCTTTATCATTTCATTACCATCCTTATTATTATTGAGAGTTGAGTGATTAGAGAATAATCACTTGAGAGGTAGGATTTATGCTGAGAAAACAAATCATTTGTAAGGTATAACTTGAGCCAGAAGTCAAGTTGATTGGAAGAGTTCACACTAAACTAAAAAGTATGTAGTAAAGAGCTTTGACAAAATCCTAAGTGGGAGCTTAGATAGAAGACGTAGGTCTTTGCATCGAACCTCTATACATATCGTGTTTACCTCTCTGTTCTACTCTTTTACTTTATATTTTGATTTGTTTTTGTTTTGTCTTGTGTGTTTTAATTTTCTATTTTGTAGCACTTGCGAAAAGAGTTGAAAAACTTAAAAAATCTATTTAACCCCCCTTCTAGATTGTTTTCAAGTGACATTATATTAGGCTTCAGTTCACCTATTCTAAGCTACTTAAAAAGAGATAAAGTCATTAGATTAACAATAGCAAACATAAAAAATTAATAACATTAAAAGCACTAAAATGGCATGGAATCATAAAACCCCCAATATCTTTTATTTTTACAGGTAATTGGCTATGCAAGTTACACTACACTCCTTGGTTAAAGGAACCATAGTATAATCCTCAAGTTTATTTTTTTTAGAGAATCTTCTTGAACAACGTGGTATATGAAGGGTATATTAATATGCAACTTCTTAAAAATATTTCAAACTTGAAGTTTTCTATTATTTTCTTTAGCATCTGAGGTTACAGATGGGTAGCTTCTAGGGGTTTCACAGTGATTCAATGTGTATGCTCCTGACCATTTTCGGTTGAAAATGAAACTAACACCTGTTCGCTTCTGCCCATATCATTTATACTATCTTCCTCAGACTTCTCTAACCTTTACACTTTCTTCCTTTTACCAATATCAGAATTAAATGTTTTACCACTTTTAAGTCTAATGGCTAATACTTGATTTTAGGACTTACCTTAGTTTTAAGAGATGACTCATAAACTAGGCAAGGCAACCCCTTCAATGAAGATTGGAGCACGGATCGAGCGACAGTGAAGATGCATTAACCAGGCAAGATAACCCTTTAACAGGGGAAGAAGCGCAGATTGGGTGACCGTGAAGATGCGTGAACCAAGCAAGACAACTCTTGCAGGAGACTGGAGCGTTGATCGACCGATGGTGAAGATGAGTTAAAGAGGGAAGACGATGGGAATTTAGGGTTTTCTGTAACTTTTACTTTTATGAAATTTAGGCTTTTTTTTATTTTTACGAAATTTACAGAATTTAGGGTTAAAACCAAGTAAGCTTGTACTCTTTTAAACGTGGCATTTAAAAAAATAATAACGGTGCCACGTTGTACATTGTAACGGTGCGTATAAAACACACCTAATTTTAATCCAAAAAAGCCTTAAATTGAGCAGAATCATGAAATTTTAGACCTTCTTTAAGCAAGTTATAAGTTTAAGTCCAAAACTGATCAAACTTAAAAAGGTAAAACCCCAATTTGAGCTTTTAGCCTTTTTTTAAGTGTTAGAGTATGTCTTTTTTGCCTTCTTCTTCTTAGGACATTTCTTTTTCTTAATAAGAAATCTTATAACTTGATCTTCAAATAAACAAACTTCATTAATCAATCTTATGTTCCTCTTCTATACTATTTGATGAAGATTTAGTTGATTTATGGCATGCAAAATAGTTGCAGTAACATCTTTAAAAATACGAAATAAGTCTGAAAACTCATTGCATCTTTTTTTCTTAAATTTGTGAGTCATTTTATGAACCTATAGTGATGAAAGTATATATGAGAAAAAAGTTATAATATGATATATCAATAAGAAAGATATAGTTTACCTTAAATAGATTTTTTCAACATTCATTTATAACATTAACTTCAATAGTCAAGGAGATGTAACTAATTCATATTTCTTTAGTAAGTTCTTAAAATTCTTCAATATGGCCTTCAATACATTGTACTTATTCTTTAATTAAATATCAATATACTAATTTTTGAATTTTTTAAAAAACCCGCCTTAATATTCTTCTGATATTTGGAAAAAGGTAGTACTTATTTGATTTTTCCTAGTTTACTTCTTCAAATATTAATGGGATTAAATAAATACTTATGGTATCATTTCTTACCTTATCATTTTCATTTATTTTTACACAATTATTGGAATTGTTCATAAGTAATCACATATAAATAACATAAAAAAAGTGATAAGGAGATATTATATAAGGAAAGATAACATTAGATGCTTCATTATCTTTATTTTATAATGATGGTTGCATGTAAGCTTGTTATAATCTTATAAACATAATGTAAGAGTAAAGCAAAGCTTGCAAGAACATATGAGCAGTAACTATATGTTCAAACTCAAAAATGGTTCAAGAAATTTCATTATAAGCTTTATTGTCTTTATTTCAGAATGGTGGTTGCATTCGATAACTAGACTTTTTTTTAGTAAAAAAGTAAGAATACTTATATACTACGCAAAAAAAAATGGTCTCTTTACAAAAAAAAAAACCTACAAGGGAGAATAAGATAAGGTGGCCACCTTTAAAGAAGGATTTCCTCTCATCCTACCTAAAGCCTTATAGTCCAAAAGAATACAAAAATATACATTAAGTAGAGGAGATTTGATCAAATCCTATCCATGATTATATAACTGTTAGGAGGAACATTTCTAGGATAATAATACATAATCCTAAGTGTTAATTCCATTTTCACCAAAATAAATACAGTAGTCACTATTTGATGCTTGTCTTTGAATATCTTACAATTTCTCTCAATCCATATACGGGTTTCAGTAGCAACAATTACAAAAAATATTATATGTTATCTAACTTCTTGCTTTCTAAAAATATAAGCAAGCCAATGTGTCCACAACTAAAATCTATAGGAAAAATAGGATGTATCAATCTAATCACATACTAGTTCTAACATATTATGAGAACAAGAATACTCAAAAAACAGTTGACTAATGCTTTCAGCTTTAGCATCAAATAATACACACAATTGATTAGTAATATTAATATTCAAATGTAGAAGTCTATCTTTTGTTAGTAGCCTTCTAAGGAAAGCAGGCTATAACATAAATGAATATTAGGTGAATTAAATCTTCTCCAGATGTATCTTGCTTTCACGAAGTCAAGTTATTCATCCTTCATCCATTTATAACTTGTTTTTTTTTTCTGTATGAATGCCATCAAGTGCTCATATCCATTGCCATTTACAGAACCAAGTGTGAGCTTCATCTTTACTAAGTGAAATTTCTTTCAGTGCCAACTTAGATTTGATCCAAGAGTCTAGGACTAAAAGCTAACCCCTTTAAAATAAACTACACTGATCCACTTAACTCATAAGCTATCTACTTTTGAAGCTACATCCTAAACCTACAACCTTTTAAACCTAATCCTCTTTTATTCTTAGTTGCATATACTTGTTCCCATTTAACTAGATTTGTTACCATTTTTTTTCTCTCATAGGATCTCTCTACATAATTTCTCCACCTGTTTGATAATTTGTTAAGGAAGCATGAAAATAGAGGACCAATAAACATGTAAAGAGAAAATAACTGAATTGATGAGATGCGCTCAGTTTGAATAAATACGAGAGACCTTTATTAGTTTAGGAATTTAACTATTCTATAAAGTTTTCTATTAAGCTTTAACAATCACTACTATTTTATTTAGTAGGTGATAATGACACTCCTAAATATTTTATCATAAAAGAATTAATAGAGAATCTAGTTAATTACAAATTTTTTTCGTTTCACCTAATCAGTCATGCCTTAGATATACATGAGATTTAGCAAGATTAACTTATAAGCTACTTGTTGATGAAAACTTGTTAAATCCTCATACTAGAATCCATACAAAAACATATCAAACTTGTAGCCAATCATTAAGTCATATGTGAAGTAAAGGTTAGTAAGCTGAGATTCTTTTTTAATGGGGATGAAATTTAAAACCCTAACTCTGAGTAACAAGTCTTAATTCTTTTGTGATATACTATATTACCAAAGTAAATAGTAAAAGAGACAATGAGTCACCTTGTCTCAACCCCCTTCCACCTAAAAAGTAACCGTGAATCTCTCCATTAATAGACAAATAGTAGGAATTAGTAGTGATGCAAATTATGAGTCGCTCTATAAACATTACCTGAAACTTGAATTCAGTTAACATCTCTTTAATAAATTCCAATTCAACAATATCATAATCCTTTTTTCATATCAATTTTTAAGAGGCATAGGGGAGAAATTTTTTCCTATATATAATTTGATGAGCTTCTGGGTTATCATTACATTGTGAAGGATGAATCTTCCTTCTACAAAGGCATTTTGATTTTCTGATACTAGGTGAGGTAAAACAAGTTTTACTCTTTTACAAAGGAGTTTAGAAATACCTTTATATAAAGTAAAACAACAAGCAATAAGTTTATAGTTTGTTGCATATATAGAACCTTCTATCTTAAGAACAAAAATGAGAAAGAGGCTTTATTTATTTATTTATTTAGTAGTTGACCTATTTTGGAAAATTTTAGGATGGCTTCAATAACTCACTTCCCATAACTGACCAAGCAACTTTGAAGAATTTGCCTTCATAACCCTTTAGGGTAGGGCTTTTTAGGTTTCAGCTTTTTTAAGGAATGAATATCAAACATGACTTGCTTGATTTTATGAGTTATAAAAGGGACGAATAATTGCATGTGATGCTTAGTTGATAAGGTATTACTTGCTTGAAACACATATTCATCAGCTTGTGTCCTATTCTTAAATTTTTTACTCTATATCTCCTTATAATGGTCCACCAAATGTTGTATAACCAATTGATGGTAAGTAACTAGTATGTCATTATAGTCAACTATAGGGGATACCCTATTTTTGTAAACCCATTGCTTAATCATTTGGTGAAAGTATGTAGTGTTCTGATCACTAAGTTGTATTCAAGGTGCTTAGCCTTTTGAGCTAAGAAAATCTTAGCTTTTTTGTTGAAATTTCACAATATTTATGTTTCTTGTTATTATTTCTCTTTTAGTCTTCCTTTCAATGAATCTTGTTAGAACTCTTTTTGAGCTAAATATAAACTTTATCTAACATACTAGGCGTAGTTCACAATATTAAGGAAATTTTCTCTATTTAAAGACTTACACTCGTTTTTTAGCATCTTCAATTTATGGACTACCTGGTACATATGACATCACAAAGTGTTTTAGTTCCAAACTCTTTATATAATATCTTACAAATTTGGAGATTTAACCCATAAATGAAAATACTTGAATGGCTTTTTGTGGTGTATCCTAAAGATTCCCATTCATAATAAGGAAGATATTTGAGATGCCCTCGGTTAAAAATATTGCTTCCACATCACATCATTCATCAATCCACTGGGTGTTTACTAAAGCTTTGTCAATTTTTGAAAAAATGTGATTCTCCTTATTTTATTTGTTAATCTAACTAAACCTGCAGCTGTTCCACTACAAGTTCTCTAGTTCACACAGAGTTATACATTTTTTAAAGTCTACAATTTTCATTTTTGTCATAAGATTATCCCCTATTTTTTCATTAACATATAGCATATTATTAAATTCACCTAGTTTCAACCATGTTTTATTTTGAGAAGTTATAATGTCAATAAGCTACTGCCATAGAAAGCATACACCATAGATACTACAACCTGTCAGTCATTGGTTAAAGGGATAATATTATAGTGCATAAGATGAGGTGAATAGTGGGTTATACTAACTTGAAACATATACTTCTTCTAAATTAATCCAATCCTCCCTTTTTAATTTGCATATAAGTTGATATGGGTACCTCGAGAAGGGAACATCTACTTATAATAATTTACATATTGTTATAGTGATTTATATATTGCTTATTAAGGGCTATTTAGCCCTCTTATACTCTATGTCTTTAGTTATTATGTTCGTCTAGAGGGACATATATTGGTTGATTATCAAGAGACACTATTTCTTTCCCTTTTGAGCTACTCCAACTACTTTCAATTTTAACAACTTGATCAAAAGTGGACTTCTTGTCCTTTTCATTTTAATTTAACTTGCTGCCATTAAGTTTTATATGTATCTTTCTAGGGTTTAGTTACCACAATTTCTATTTTGAAACTTTAATACTTTCTTAGGAATTTGTTGTAGTAGTGTTAAGTAGCTAGATTTTTTCCCTCTTTTTTTGACATTGATTGGTCTCATAAGAATTCTTGCATATATTGCAATATAGAGGTTTCCACTTATACTGAACTTCTTGTTTCAGAACCACCCCATTCTCATTCTCAAAGTAGCCTTTGTTTGGTACGCGTTTAATGTTAATTTCTACAAGAATCTAGCAAGATTCACCGTATCTTTTTGCAAGGTCAACTTGTCTGTTATTATAGGGATGCGTACTTGACTAGCAATTTTACTCAAAGAAGATAGTCTCCAATACTTCAAATCTAGGTGAAGTAAGTTTAATCGTATGGAAACTTGATCAAATTAACCTTTTTCTAGCTCCATATTTTTAGTCTAAGGTGAGATGATTACAAGTTTTTTGTCAAAGTAGAAAATGCCATCTGTACCTAAACAGTTTCACTAGTAAATCTCACTAAAACCATACCATTTTTTAGAAGTAGGACTTTCTTAACCCTGTAGCTACCCAAAATTCATTTGCAAAATCATTCAATATTTAAAATGGTGGATTAGTACCTAAGATATAGCAAAGAACAATATTATTCTAATATTTTATCTTTGGGTCTACATCGTTAGTATCTATTTCCTCATACTAATATCAACTTTAACCCTTAGAGGACATGCTTTAATTTGAAACTAGGATTATGCATTTTGTTAATATCAAATTTGTCCCAAGTCATACCTAATTTGCTAGTTGTTGATAAATTTTTCTCTCTTCCATTCACTGAGATTTCATCACTTTGTGATGAGCTGGGACTTGATCAAAGCTTCTATACCTAGTTAATAATTTTATCCTTTACAATTAATCCTCATAGAATATCTTCTATTCGGCAGTCAAGCGTGGCAACCTTTGTTAGAAGTTCATGTAACAGAGGAACTCCCCTTCGTCGAGCGTGGTGATAACTCCATTAGGTCGTGCCCATTCTTACCTCTCTTCCCCATAGTATATTTCTTCTTGGCCATTGTTGCAATTCACAATTGCTCATCAATGTTACCATGTGCCTAGAGAATCGGAAGGTGGCTAGGGGAAGATTTAATACCAACTAACTGGCTTTTATTTCTATAGCAATTCTGGTGGGTTTATCCCTATCATTCTTCAGTAACTGGACTTTATACGACTAGTTTCTTAGCTTTAAAGTCATAATATCAATCACAATCTCCTCAAATAATTGAATGCCCAAGATGTTTCATAAGTAATTAGAAGAATATCATTAATGTCTCTCAAAGAAGCTTATAAGATAATGTCATTTTGTAAATTCACAATTTCTGCAAGCTTGAAAGATGAAGTGACGTTTAATAGTGGAAATTGAGGTCTAAATTAATGAATACAATGGGACAAACAAAAATGTCCTAACATTTTTAAAGAAAAGATCATTTCCAAACCTTACAATAGTGAAAGAGATGCAATCATAACTAAGATTGATAGAAGAAAACCTAAAGCACTTCACATGAGAGTTGAACATGGATTAAATAAAACAAAATAAAAGATAGAGAAATAGTACCCAAAATATTGTAAGTTATCTAACTTGTCTGCCGTGAAAGAACGACAAGAATGTCTGTCATCGAAGAACTAGTAGTTTGATGTTTCTTTCATTCGAGTATAGTTTATGCACAGCAATATTCAGCTGTAATTTTTTGTTTTATTAAATCTTCACTATAAAATATACTAACCAGAGAAAGACTAGTGAGTAGTGACAATGTAACCTCCTAATAATGCTTCAAGCTACAAATACGTGTCTTGGTTAGAAACAAAAAGGTACATATATGTAGTAACAGGAAAAGAGAGACGGGTGACTTAGTTCATAAAGAGATGAAGAGATAAAGAAGGATGCAAGCCATTGAAAATGTAGGAGAAATGAAGTGAAGAGCAAATAAGCGTAAAACACCAGAAAAAAAACAAAGAAGCAGAATGTTGCTTTGGTTTTTAAAATCAATTGTCACAATACACAAAAAACACACGATTTATGTTTTTTATAAACATACTGTTGTTTTAATTTTCAAAAAAAGAAACCATAATGGAATAAAATGAATTTTTTGGGTAATATTTTTATTTTTAGACTCAAAATAAGAAACGTAAAAAAAAAAGGAAACTAATAATCCTAGTTTTTTTTATTTTTTGTTTAATTTTGGGGTTCTTAGGAGTTGTTCAGTTATATCCGTCGTCTCATTTCCACGTTCGGTAAAAGGCTCCTAAATTCTAGGCCTGGTCCAACCGCCCATTATTTCTATATGATTAAGTCATTCTTGCATTTCTACTCTCCGTCAGAACAGGAAACACTGCTCTCGTCTTAGTGTTGATTGTACAGAGCCAAGGAACGATTTATTCATTGCATCCATAATTCAGCGTGCAGATTTCTCTTCCGGTGCGCTGCTTTCTCCAGCTAAGTGTCACCGACTACATCAGGCCAAGCTTTCCCATTTTTAAATACTTGCTGCAAAATGAAACATCATCTTTTGATGAATTAATGTGGTTGAGCTATTTGTTCCATGGCCACATGAACCAACAGACTGTCGTCAAGGTCTAATCAATCCCCTTATACCATTTAAGTCACATTGATTTGGCATTCTTGGAAATCTTGAAGAGAATGAATCTGATTAATTTACCGATTAAACTCTACTAGCAGCTAAAGCTCGATAGCTAGGAGCTATTAAAAATTAACAATAATTACTGCAATCATTATTCAAATAAAAATATGTTTAAAGTTTACAGAGTCACGCCCACACACATAAATATATATATATATATATAAACACATTAAAACTTACAAAATAGAAAAGTAAAACTATTAACATTTTTTATTTGTAATTAAGCAAAATGACTAGAATTACTACAACTGAAACTCTTAATATGAATAAAAATCATTTTATTAACGGTTCTACTTCTATTAAAACAGCCTCTAAACAAACATTAATTTAATTTAATAAAAGTACAATACTATCTACTTTTACTAAATAGATTATCAAATAAAAACAACCATTAATAAGTGACAGCAATATTCTAGTGATAGAATAAATATATAATAAATTGAAACCATATACCATGTGTTTCAATTTACATAATATTTTACATTCTTCGAAATATGTTTACCCATTGTAATTTGAAATTGTACTATATTATTAAATATACGAGGAAAAGAACTTCAAATACTATTGTTTTATACGGTACAATATTATATACAAATAGTTTTTTTATTAAAATAAGTATGTGTGTGTGTGTATATATATATATATATGAAATCATGATATTAATTTTCTGTTTGAAGAAATGTTGACCCCCTTCAATCACATGCAATGCACTTAAAAATTTTAAATCATCGTCAATGGATTGATCTAATAGATTCTGGTCAGGCCAGTGACCCGAACTCTTTGTATTAGTAACAGACATTTCAATGTCAACAAATACAAATCCTGAGTTCTATTCCTTACCACTCCACCCGAGAGTCTTGACACCAATTAAGAACCAAAAATGATCACACGTCAACTGTATATCTTGGACAACCAAACTTTCAAGTTGATGCTCTGTTAAAAGAAAAGGTTAGTGTTAATGCTTCTAATTTAACAGCAATTCAGCCTCTGTGATTGTCTAAATAATTAAACAACTTCAAGTGGAGCCAAATTCATCCATGTATACACTGAAACAAACAAAAAAATAATGACATCAGTCAATTCTAGTAATCTTCACATGACCTAGTAATTATTTTACTCCAAGCTTAGGTGCTCAGCAAAGCAAATAAATCTCCTAACCCTATTCAAAATAACAGGAACTCAATCGTGTTATATGTTTTAAAATGTACGAGTCAATTTCATTTTCCTTTCTTGTCGCATAAGTTTGTCAATCTCTTAGCACTAAAGATTGGGTCTTCAATTTTTTCTTTTCAAGCAGGAATCACGTAAGCTACAAAGCCAAGCAGTACTAACATGCAGTAGAAGACTGCAAAGCCAGAGTAATATGCAATGAAACTCTGGACATCTGAAAAAGATTATTCAAGAACCTGATTGCTCCCACAAATATTGCACCCAGGTCAATCTATCGGAAAAGCCTCGGCACTGATCTCTTTGGAACTTTGCCTTCAAGCTTCAGCCTTCTATATGCTTCTCTAATGTGGCAAGGCCTGATTGGACCAGATTCCTTCCTTTCAGTCATCACTATTCTAGCTGCAAACCAAACCAAGCACATAATTATGCACAGAAAACTGACATCGCTATACCTCTATGCAAGGTTTTAAATTGTGGATTGCAAGTCATACTGCGATTGCGAGCAATTGCAACAATTGCAAATGCGTAATTGTGGGAAACGCAGTTGAAATTGCAGCAAATTGCAGTAACGGTCCAGGCCGCAACCACAGTATTGCAGATGCAATTTCAGTCTCAGACTGTAATTAAAACTCATGCTTCTATGTATAAACTTTCATCATCAGATAGGGTGTTACTATGGTAGTTGTGTCTGCATTCAATACTTTAATGCATAGGTGAAGAGTATATGACCATATTTCATGTACAGATCAAACATGCTGCTACCATTTTTTAAAGTTAAACTACATTTGAAAGGTATCAGTACCCATTGCAAGTCGCTTGTTTTGCTATGGCAATAAAAGCAACAGGTCTATACCTATCTCAGTACAAGTGACAAGCATTTCTATTATACGTATCACAAATGAGAAGCATGTAATTACCTGTTTCCACAAGTTCACCAACAAACAATTTTGCTATACCACATACTACAATCGTCATTGGCAAAGAAATTTTCTGGGTTCCGGTGATGCTTACTAATAGCTGCATTAGAAACATCAGAAACAAAATTGCAAATTGTTTAAGCTAACTTTAACACAGAAAATGACCTACATTTACAACTTGTACATATCTCAAAGAGGCCAAAAGGGATTCACGAAAGCAATTCAACCAACTTATTCGACGTAAGCTGAGGGAAAGAACAATTATACCCTTCTCATGTTAGCCTTCTGAAGAGCAGACCTGCGGAAGGATTCATACCTACTCATCTGTTGCTCAGTAAACTGCGATAAGATAGCCCTGAAAAACAGAAAACACAGACTAGAAGTTCAGACGATGTCTCCTATCTCCACTGAATACCAACTACTTCAGAATTTCAGGGTACATAAAATTACACTCTCAGTCGCAATTAAACATAGTGATGACGTTTTATCATCAAACCCTAACACATGACACCATCAAATATTTAAGTTATTGTTTCTGTAAACCCTAAAAGAGTTATTTTAATTCTGAAAAATAGGAACTTTCCTAGGTTAATGCAATATAATGACTAGGAATAATATCAAAAATAAATAATTCAATAAAAAAGTGAGGATGTAGAGAGAAAACTGACTGCATCTTCGCCATTTTGGTGGGATCTGCACAGGAAGGAAACTTCGAGAGCTCAACCTCCATGTTATCATCGTCTTCATCCTCATCATCATCTTTATTCTTGCCCTTGCTTTTAGCTGATCCGGGAATTGAAGGCTTCAACTGGTGGCCGGAAGTGGAGGTGACGCCTGCGCCGACGTCATCATAGTCCTGAGATGCCGGAGGGAGGGGAGGAGGATCGAGTACACCGACAAGATCATTAGTAATTTGGGAGTCGAAGTCGTCGGGGAGAAGGTTTGGGGAATCAGGCGGCCCTTGCGGTGGTGGCGGTTGCTGCGGCGCCGTGCCTTCGTCCTCTTCTTCGTCGTAGTCCTCTTGCTCCTCTTCGTAGGCTGCTTCGAACGGGTCTTTGGATTGCTTCATTCGGAATTTGGTTTCTTTCTCCGAACAGCTTAAGTTATGAAATTGGAAATTTTCGATAAAATAATAAAAATGGAGTCGTTTTGGGTAAAAAAATCTAAACACATTTGGCTCCTTCCTGCAAAATTCCTTAATTTCTAAAATATTAATTACCTCAAAATTCTGCCAAACGTAATTTATTTGAAAATTTCCAAATCTTTGACAAAATAAATTATTTTATATTTAATATGTTATATTATTTTATTTTAATAATATTTAATTTATTAATTTATTAATAATCAATGATATATTTATTAATTTTATATAACAATAATTCAATATTCATTAAGTTTATTATATGCTAATATTAATATACTTTAAGATAATAAATTATTTTGTTAAGTTATTGCTAGTTATATATGAGAAAATGCTATTTAAAAACTAGTAACATTATCATAAAGAAAATATTAGCTGTGATTAAATTTTAGAAAAATAGAGGATGTAAAGCTACAAGACATGATTAAATTTTCAAAAAAAATAAACGCTACAAGACATGTTTAGATGCGAATAATACAATAAATACAATTTTATTCGCTATTGTTTTATATACGAACTTGAATTAGAACAAAAAGATATTAAACATGTGATAAGGTTGAATAAACAATTTAAGGATTTCATTATAGAAGAAAAAGGAGATTGTATCATCCTATGAAAAGTATTTATATAAGTTTAAATAATCACTTTAACAGTAATATAAACAATTTAACTCTTTTATAATCGATCATAGTTAGTCTTTGAAAAATATGATAATTGTGACTAACTTAAAGGACTTTATGGTGACTCATTTATTTACTCATTCTTACATATTGATTTATTTATTATTATTATTAAGGATGTTTATAAAGATAATAAGTTGATATCTTTAACAAGTAATAAATTTGAAATAAAATACAAATTTTTGTACAACCAATAATAAACGTATTAATACCAATGTTTTGAAAATCAAACCAGCCATCAAACCAGTTAAAGGAAATGTTTAAAATTTAAAGATTCAATCAGTATTAAACTGCTATAAAAATCAGTATATAATAAATAAAAAATAAAAATTATAATAGTAAATAAAAATAAAATATTTTATTGAAATAAAAAATACTAATGTCTATTATTATATAATTAACTAATCATTAATAATTTTGAGTCTAATATAAAATTTAAAATAACAATAAAAATAAAAAATGTATTTCTAAAGAAGGTTGTGTCTCATCATCATCAAAAGTTTCAAATTCTTCAACGTTATCTAAAGACTCATAAACTACGCTTTTATGCAAAGTATTTGTGATAACTTCTTTTGCTACATTCAAATAAATTATAAATTAGTAATGTATGAAATTATTCTCAATGTGAATTTACAATATATTATACTTTTAATCTAAATATGAGCAAAATAAGATATCAATTGACTATCAATAGATATTCTTAATTCATATTGTGACAAGTGCATTTTCTTCATAAATCGCCTTTTCAATTTAATTATAATCAAGATTAGGCAATGGTTCTTCTTTTTTTATCCAAAAATTAGTATGTTCAATACAATTAATATCAATTGGATCATACGTTCTCCTCTTACTAAGTGCTTTGAACACATAATAGAGAAATTATAAAATCAATAATAAAAATAAAATTAATGAAATAAAAACAAAACTATAAAATACATGTTCTTCATTCTTATATTATAAGTAATGTAAACAAAGTCGTTAAGTCTTTGATATTTCAAACGATTTCGTTTTTTTGTATGAATACGTTAAAAAAAGCTCCAATTACGTTCACAACCTAATGCAGAAACTGTTTGACTGACTAATCTAATAGCTAGTTTTTCTCAATATTGGAGCACTATCACCGAATAATTTCCATCATTCATCTATGTTTTAAATTAATAGTTATGAAAAATAAAAATATATATTATTAATAAGTAAAAATGATTAAAAGTATAAAACTTACTATGTTGCATTTTTTTCATCATAAGTTCTCTCTTTGCTAATGATCTAGTAAAACACTCTAAACCTTCACCAGACAATTTAATTTCATTTATCACTTATGATTGCCCTTCAATAAAAAAAATACCTTTGTATTCAATCACATCAAACATACCACCTATAATATTATTTGTGCATGCATCTCCACTATATAAGCAATAAGGATTG
>JANIIA010000005.1:54482498-54494392 GCA_027478495.1 Erythroxylum alaternifolium
CTTCTCATATGAGTTAACAATCCTTAACAACCTTATAAGCGGAGCCACAATCTTCATAATGATCAAGCAAGTATCCTAAAATTTATTATCTAGAACAATAGCCTAAACTTCTTTTCCTTTTTCACTCTTTGATGACTTATGACTTGAAAAGTGTTTACTTGTCATTAAATTTTGAAGTAGTTGCTTATGTTCATAAATATTTTTCAAAGTAATAAATGTTGTTACAAACCTAAATAGCAATGGGACGTACAATCTTGACCCAATTTTCTTGCTTTCTTACCATGACAAAAATTTTATACGATTATACACAAAAATTGTGATCTTAGATGGGAATGAAGCAAGATTAGAAATATGGTTCGTACCACCAATATCTTTTAAAATAAGATTTATACAATAAGCAGTGCATGGAGACGAACAAATATGCCCATATTTTGATTGTAATAAGTACCCAACTGATACATAATTAACTGCATTATCTGCAACAAAATGCACAACATTCTTTGGTTCAACCCACTCGATAATTTCATAAAACAATTCAAATAAAGCATTAAAGCTTTTTACCATATCAGAAGCATCAACGAACTTGATAAAAGTTGTTCCAATATTACAATAAACCAAGAAATTGATTACGGTTCTTTGTCTTTGATCCATCCACTCATCTTCCATAATAATGTGTTTTGTTCATTCCTAACTAAATTTATATGTATCCACAATTAATTGACATTTTTTAAAATCTTGAAGCAAAGGTATATGCATCTTATACTAAAAAGGCACCTTAAATCTGAGATCTATTGCTTCTTGAAAATATGGTGAATTTAAAGCAATTAAAGGAATACATGAATGATAGAATCATCTTGTCCATGCTCTTTTACATCGCAAGACAACATCCTTATTAACCAAAACCTTTTTAAACTAAGTTAAGAACCAGGAGTAGTTCTTAGAGAAAAATATAATACTTGTGGTGCTTTATCATCCCAAAAAGATATACAATGAGCCTCTTTATTTTCCTTTTTCTTTCTTACTTATTAATGGAAATATTTTCCAATCATCTCACGTACATCAAATAATACTTTTTTGCAAGAAGCAATATTACCTTTAACACCAACAAGATGTTTTTTCATTCTATAAATTCCTCCCCCTTTAAATATTCTATCGTACAACATACAATTATATTGGACATTCACATCTGATGCTTTAGAAGAAGAAAAATAATTCAATGTTGGATCGAACTTACCACGAGTAGAGGATGCTATATTCATCGAATCTTTTTTTGATGGTTCTGTATCCTCCACTATAATTTTAACCTAAAAATATGAGAGAAATAATTTGTTAGTTTTATACAAAAATAAGTCGTAATAATAATTAAAACAAAAATAAGTCACAAAATAACCAAAGAAGAAAGATGAAATGAAAAGATAAAAGATAAGAGTCTAAAAACGAAAATACCCTTTAACTTCAACTTCTTGATTCTTGCATCTTTTATATAATTTGACTTCAATCACCAAAACCAACAACAAAAATAACAATAAAAAGGAGAATTAAATTTTGATCTCGACACAAGGAATCTAAGTATATATGGAAGAAACAGAAAATAGGTTGAAAAAGAATTGAAAACATTAAAGAAAATCAATTGAAATAGGAAATTAAAATTGAAATCTTTTTGAAGATTAAATCTAGAAAGTAACTCAAAAAGTTGAAAGTCACTTAAAAAGTTGAAGTATGTTTAAATTTCAGTGTTTTTTCTGAACATACTTCTTTAAAACTCAATTTATCTATACTAAATTACTAAGTAATAAAAATTTTAGTGTCCTTCTTTAGATATACTTCTTTAAAGTTTAAATATCACTCTTTAACACATTCTTAAATTATCCTAAACAAAATTACTTATCTATACTAAATTATTAATTAATAAACTTTTTAATGTTCTTATTTAAATATACTTCTTTAAAGTTTTAATATCACTCTTTAACACATTCTTAAATTATACTAAACAAAATTACTTATCTATACTTAATTACTAATTAATAACTATTTTAGTGTCCTTTAAATATACTTCTTAAATTTTAAATATTACTCTTTAACACGTTCTTAAATTATCCTAAACAAAATTTCTTATCTATACTAAATTACTAATCAATAACTTTTTTATGTTCTTTTTTAAATATAGTTCTTTAAATTTTAAATATCACTCCTTAGCACATTCTTAAATTATCCTAAACAAAATTACTTATCTATACTAAATTATCAAATAACAAATTTTTTAGTGTCCTTATTTAAATTTAAAATATCATTCCTTAACACATTCTTAAATTATACTAAACAATAAGATTAAACTTGTGATGTAATTTTATGATCTTTAAATGTATAAAAGAAGAGAATAAAATATTCTTATTATTTCTTAAAAATATTAAATTAATCAACAATTCTATGTTAAACATCTTTAATGAGTCGTGATGTTTTTCTTTTGAAAGTTGACAATTATATTGCCTCTATAAGGTAATTACATTAAAAGTGGTTAAACAATTTAGTGGCTAAATGATATATTAGTTATTTTGTTATTTTTTTGGATTTATCATTTTTGGGTAAACTCAATTCATAAAATAGTTTTAAAAGGTGGAATAATTATTTGCAACTTACATAAAAATCTCTATGGTAGATGAATAATAAATTCTTACAACCAATTAATTAAAGGTAATGCTCTAAAGTCTAAACACGTGCATGATCAAAAGGGAAAGTTGATTTATTCTAGAGTTTTCTTTGTGACTGCTTCCTCCCAAACTTATCTCATTTCTTTCATGCCTTTCTACCAAGAGCTTCCAAGAATCACTTTTAGAGTTATGATCTTATGGATTTCTCTTCTCCCCTATGGTATTTTATTTATCCACACCTCCCTTTTCCTATCAATTGAGTATTCAACCTCCCTCGGAGCCCCCCATTCCTCAAACATAGTCTTGCAGTGAAGATGGCCATAGTTATGTATGTTGTTACATATATTCATACTCAAAATAGTAATTAGTGGCCACAGTTATGTTGTCGTGTTATGTGTTATTGGCTGACTCTTAGTGATTTATAATTAGTTACATTTATTACTTTTGTTGAGTGATGGTAGTAAAGTTTGTTTGTGGGTTGTGGAGGGAGTAGCAATTTCTAGATAAGGAAACAATGAGAATTGAGAAGAGAAGATGGTAAAGAGTAAAAGCAAGGATGTTCAAAAAACCAACCGATTCTGACTGGTTAATTAGTAAACCAACCTATTCATTGATAAACTGGTCGGTTTTTCTATAAACAGATTATTAAACTAAACTGAATTTGACAACCAGCTGTTTAAAAAATACTATTTAGAATAGGTCAGTCCGGTCCCCTTTTTAAAAGTGATTAATACTTTACTCACAACTTTTGTCAAACTTTTAATTATCAACTTACTATAAATAGATAGACAAATTATATGTCTTATATTCTTTAATGTCATGAGTATCATTATGTGTCATATGGTGCGTGCTCGTATTAATATTTTACATATTATTAACGTTATTAGCAATTGTATGTTTAACTTGGTTAAGTTAACTCACAGTTATATAAGTAATCTTAATAGTATGAGGTCCCTTATCAATAATTTATTTCTTATTTCTAGTTTTCTCTACAATTTCCCAAGTGCACTCTTTATAATAAAGGTCGAGTGTATATTAATATAAAAGCTTTCAAATAAATTGTTGTTATATTTTTATTGTGATAATCAAAGTGTTACACAGTTAAGTAAGAATCAAATGTTCAAAATAGGATTATTGATAAATCCATATTTGACTATAATTATACACCCATATTTAACATGTTTTCTTGTTATTTCATACTTTTGTTGTATATTTCGTACTTAATTTGCTCCAATTACATTTATGGGTCATAATTGCCTTCATGGAATAAAAGGAAAAGAATTCGAATGAAATCATGGCATGGAAAGAAGATTTAAAGCAAATAAGGACCCACATAATAATGTATAAAGATTGCTTAAGTCTCTATAAACATGTAAAGATTGAAGAATTTGGTTTCTGATCATATAGAGTTACACGCTTATGTATATTGATATACACGGATGTTTATGTTGCCTCTGTGCCTATGTGAAATCATAAATTCAGGTGTTTTTGATTATATATGGTCTCTCACAAAGTGACTGTGTATACCCAAAAATTATAAATTTTATTGTAAAAGGACGTGAGTGGAGGCAAATTGAAGAAAGCCGAGTTTTGCAACAATTTTGAGATGTAAGACTCCTAAAAAGGTGACGATTTTGATCAAGAGACGAGGAAATCATGAAGAATACATCAATTTTAAACTTGTAAGAAGATTCAATAGAAGAGAAAGGGAGATTTAGAATTATGATTTTTTTAACTTTCTATTAGTTTTTCTTCATATTTATCTTTGATTTTGTTCTCTATGATTAATAACTAAATGTGTTTAGTATTTAAGTGTGATGAACCCTAGTTTGTGATAACAATATGTTTTAATCTCTTATTTAATGCAATTATGTTGGTTGATTTATTGCGATTCAATTGTGCATTCTATTCTTGTTCTAAAATATCTAGAATATTAGTGCAAGATTTGATTTCATATAATTGAGATTGAGAAATCCTCTTATATGAATAGATCTACTATAATTAGAAGGAGTTGTACGCAAACCTAGAGATAGGATGACATAAATCCTTTAGATTAAGGTCAAACATAGTAGTAGAACTTATAAATTGATAAAGCAATCCTAGGGGTTTCAACTAGAAAGATTTTTGTTAATTAATTGATGAATTAGCTTTTAAGAGTCTCAAGAGAGTTATTAACATAAGATAGGAATTTTCACGGTCCAATAAGCAATAATATAATTGTATAATAAAAGGTTACTAATTTAATGATTCTTAGGGAGATTTATCACCTAAACACTACTATTTGATACTGATTTTTCTTCATATTCTACTTGTCCTTAGTTCATAATTGTTTAATCTTAATTTAGCTTTTTAACCTTTATTTTTAATTAAAAATTAAAGATATGATTCTTAGGCTAAATAATAGAGAAAAGGGTAACCAGTAGTAATTACCACCTTTATGGGGTCAACCTGTACTTACCTGTGCTAACTACGGCTATGCTGTACACTTGTGGTAGTTTTACTCTTAGTATAGAAAAATAATCAATCAAGTTTTTGACACCATTACTGGGGATGGTAATATTAGGAAAGCCTAGATTTTATTAATCTAACAATTATTTTATGTATTTATTTTATTTTTCTTATATTTTATTTTTTTAGCTTGATCATTTAATTATCTGTTTGAACTTCTCTACTTTGACTTTGAGTTTGTGACTTATTATTAGGATTTACAATTCATCGCTATAGCTATAACTCACAATAGAAGGATAAAACAGTCAGTATTCTCATAATAATTATGATATGTCATCGCAATATGTAACATCACCATATTAAAAAAAGATATTTCCTAACATATTTTTGGAAGCTCAAACGATATCTATACCATGTTGCAAAATTTACAGGTAGTAATGATTATAATCATGAATTTTGAGCATCAAAATATACGTGGGAGCAACCAATCAATGTAGAATTGACCTCAAAATGTACCCTATAAGAATTTGTATAATTCAGAGTGGAGAAACTCTTACGTATATGGATGGAATTACTATGGTCCAACTGAATATGTACAACAACAGCAATAAGAAGAAAGTATTACAGATAAAATAATGGAATAACTTGCTAAGAATGAAGCCAACCAACATGAATTTGAGGAGAGATTTTCTTCACCTCAATTTATTGAGCATAATACCTCATATTTTCTGAGCTTACTAATGTCTCAGAGTGAAGAAGAGAGGAAGGTCGATTTCATAAATGAAGTTGTATATCAAGAGAGTGAGGAGGAAACTGCTACTATAAGTAAGGATTATGAAAAAATGACAAAGGTAGTAAATGAAGAAGAAGAGGAGGAAGCTTCTATCCAAGAAAAGGAAAAAGAAGAAGAGGAAGCTTCTGTCCAAGAAGTGGAAGTAGAGAAGTGGCAAGTGATAATTGAGGAAAAAGAAGAGCTAAAAGTTTTTGTCCAGAAAGAAGGAGAATAATGGACAAAGGTGGTTGAGGGAGAACTAGTGAAGAAACTAAATAAGGAAACTACTAATAAGTCATTGGTAGCCATATTAAGTACGAAGGGTTCCAACTTCCTAAATTAAAAACTACTTGTATCAACTTAAGATTTGTGGAGTTTTGTTATCTCTTACTTTTTTAACAGTTTGTAATTGAAAAGGGCATTAATAGAGTCCATTAGAGTTATTAATTTGATATATATATGCCCTCATCATTATCCTGCAATAGATGGCGTATTTACAGGCTCCTAAATTGCCTTGGGAAGAAACGGGTAGAAGCGAGCCATTAATTATAGACCCATGATGATGGTAATGTATAGGGTAAATTAGATTAACGATGTTAAACAAGTGTTGCATGGGAGGCGATCCATAAATTAGATAGATTTTATTTTAAATTTTATGTTTTTTATGTTTTTTATTTTGTATTTATTTTCTTTTATTGTTTTTATCCTTTTTTCTTTATATTTTGCAAGGATGTTAGTATCTTATATCAAATTGAAAGTCCTATAATCATGAAAAACTCTAGTTTCTCACTTATCATATATGCTTATATTCTATACATTGAGTACAAAGTACAATTTTAAGTGTAGGGAAGGGGATTATGATTTTCTTAAGCGTATTATAATTTTGGTTATTAAATTTTATTAACTACTATCTTAAATTAGATGAAATATGTACATAAATACTTTATTTTATTATTGAATATTGATTTGAATTAGTATGCAAAAGGATGAAAGTTAGAATAAAATTGCTTTTATAAGTCATATTGATAGTAATCATTGAGATGGTCAAATTGAATGAAAATTGCATAATGTTTACACACATATAACCATTTTTTATGAGCTTTTGAGCCTGAGCAAAAATATTCATAAATTTTTAAACTCTTTTAATTCTTTTATGTATGTTATTTTATATAGATGAATAATTTTAAAACTTGCTTTCATTATACATACTGAGATCATATTTGTTAAATTAGAAGCATTGAAGTGATAACGGCACTTACATTCAACAGTTGTTTAATCATATTTCTTTGATAGTTACCTTACCATATTTTATCCTTTAGGAATAACTAAGTTGAGTCTTATCCTTGTCCATTGATTATAACCTTATTATTAACTTTTATCATATTTTTCTTTGAAGCCTTTTTATTTTTTTAAACTTCGAACTTTTGAAAGGTCCAATATTTCTTTAATTGTGGTACATAATGAATGCTCAAAAATATTATTTAACAAAAGTGTGTTATGAGCATATTAAAAAATTAGTACTAATGAATTTATAATGAAGGGACCTATATATTGTAAACAAGTTTCTTGTAATGTTTCTTTTGTAAATTTCCTTCAATTCTATCACACTTTTATTATCCCAATCATACCTGACCTAAGCCTCACTTTGACCTTATAAAGAACTTTTGATTTTTATTTCTAGTTTACATCTAAGTGGTGGAGATGTGATAATATTGCAAACTTATGGTTAAGAGTTCTATGATGCATTGATTTGATAGTTTGATACTTTTCACCTAAAACACCTAAGTAACTCAAGTGAAACGTTGGTGAGGTGTAAAGATTTATGCTTTTGATTTCAGTAAGACTATTGACATGATTATTATTAATCTTGACTTATGAAGTTAGTTCTAGGATAACTTGATTATCCTTGTATGTTAATTTGATTAATATGACATAATGATTTAAAGTAAGGATGGATATGCTAAAATTAATAAAGGTTGGATTTTATAAAAATGATAATTTAGATTATGATTTGAGTGAGGACAAACAAAAGTTTAGGTGTGGGGATATTTGATAAATGCATATTTGACTACAATTATACACTCATATTTAACATGTTTTGCTTGTTATTTCATAGTTTTGTTGTATATTTGGTACTTAATTCACTTCAAGTGCATTTATAAGTTATAATTGCTTTCATGGAACAAAAGATGAAGAATTCATATGAAATTTTAGCATGGAATGAAGATTTGAAGCAACTAAGGACCTACATAACAGGGTATAGAGACTACGTAAGTCTTTATAAACGTGCAAAGATTGAAGAATTCGGTTTTTGGTCATGTGGAATTACATGCCGGTGTATGCTGAGATACACGACTATGTATGTTACACGTGTAAGTCTTTGTGCCTTTATGAAATCACGAATTTGGATGTTTTTTATTATACATGGTCTCTTACACACTAATGTAAGTGACCGTATATATTCCAAAAATCCTAAATTTTATTATAAAAGGATGTGAGTGGAGGCAAATTGAAGAGAGTCGAGTTTTGCAACAATTTTGAGACTTAAGACAACTATAGAGGAGACGATTTTGATCAAAAGACAAGGAAAACATAAAGAATACATTTAACGATATAGTAAATAGTTGCATCAATTTCAAACTTGCAAGAAGATTCAATAAAAGAGAAAGGGAGATTTAGAATTATGATTTCTTTGTTTTCTATTAGTTTTTCTTCATGTTTATCTTTGATTTTGTTTTTTATGATTAGTAACTAAACATTTTCAGTGTCTAGGTATGATGAACCCTAGTTTTTGATAACAATATGTTTTAATCTCTTATTTATTGCAATTATATTGATAGATTTATTACAGTTCAATTATGTGTCCTATTCTTGTTCTAATATATCCGAAATATTAGTGCATAATTTGAGTTCATACGATTGAGCGTGAGAAATCCTCTTGTATGAATAGATCTACTAAAATTAGAAGGAGTTATGCAAACCTAGAGATAGGCCAATATAAATCCTCTAGATTAGGGTCAAACTTGATAGCAAAATTCACAAATCGATAAAGCAATCCTATGGTTTTAACCAGAAAAATATATGTTAATCAACTGATGAATTAGTTGTTAATAGTCGCAAGAGAGTTATTAATATAAGATGGAAATTTTCACGGTTCACTAATCAAATAATATAATGGCATGATAAAAGGTTACTAATTTAATGATTCTTAGGGGGATTCATCACTTAGACACTATTATTTGATATGATTTTTCTTCGTATTCTACTTTTCCTGAATTCATAATTCTTTAATCTTAATTTATTTTATTTGTTTAGCTTTATTTTTAATTAAAAATAAAATTCAAATTTTTAGGTTAGATACTAAAAAAGGGTAACTACTAGTAATTATCGTCTTCGTGGGATCAACCCGCACTTGCCTGTGCTAGCTACAGGTATATTGTGCACTTATGGTAATTTTAATATTGGTACAGAAAAATAACCAATCAATTAAGCACATTTATTATTGACTTACAAAATACACATCTAATTGAAAAAGTGACTGACATTTAATTTTCAATCAAAATGTGTCACCTATCTAATGAAAATAATAAAAAATACTTAATAGAAAAATAATTAAAAGATCTCAAATCAGAAAATAAACTTGAAAATTTGAATGCATAATAAAAAAGATATTAAGCACCTGACTCTCTCATCCCAAGTAATTGCATAACTTTATTACATATTCTATAATTTAGGAAAGGACTTATAAAGGACAAAAACATTTATAATTTATGGAATCTCTTATTAATAAGTGAAAGGACCCATCTCAGAGTTTCCCTTCTGGAACTAGAGTGGAGGCCTCTCGGTAACCCCACGGTAGCCCTCCAATTAATATCTTACTCGACCAAAGGGTTCTCGCAAAACCAAGTCATTCAACTATTTAAAACCTTTTATACTTTAATAATTCAAACCACGGAAAATAATGGGAACTTTTTTTCTATCATTTTATTGAAAATTTCAGCAGCATAATGACTACATTTTGAAATTCTCAAAATTTTTAAAGCCTTGTAAAATTTGAAAACACTTCTATATTCACACCAATTTCTCATCTACAAAATTTGGATTGTAAGTCCACTTACAAGGAACCTAAACAAATAATTCTCAACAGTCCCTACTTTTAAAAGTTAAAACAAATTCATGCCCTTCATTTAAAAGGTTTTATAAACATCCATTCTTTACACAAATATACATAGAAAAATGACACAAGCACAACAACACCCGACAGTACAACTAATCTTAAGGCAGAGTCCCAATTACTGTGGAACCTATACGCATACCTAGGGTGGTTTGTTTAAAAACATAAAAATAAGGGTGAGCTAAACGAGCTCAGTGAGTATAATCAGTTTATAAGAAAATTAAACTTTTTATAACAATATAACTGCAATATTCCATACAATCATAAAGCTCAAAGTAAAACATTTTCCATAACAATTTATTAGTGCATCATCAAACCTGGTAATAACATAACATTTTGTAAAACATAATTTCAAATTTTTTGAAAAACTATTTCGAAATGCTTTTTGAAATTAAACTTATCATATAAAAGTTTCCATTTCCCATTTTCCTTAATCAATAAACAGTGGTGGCAATAAGTTTTTTGAAAACTTTAATACTGAAAAATAAGTCAACCACTAGCATTGGTACCATACGGTTCTTCTCAAATCACTTTAAACATAAATAGTAGCGGCATTACTATTTTCATGACGAGTTTCTTTACCATACGGTAAACTATGTATAAAGTCACGGAGTTGATTCTGTATTGCTTACCTACAATTAGTTAACTACTATTTACAGAGCTGGTTTTGTATCGCTTACGCTTAATAGGTTAACTGCTATAGATCGGTAGTTACAGAGCTGGTTCCGCATCACTTACCCGTAACAAGTCACGAAACTGGTTCTGCATCGCTTACCCGTGATTGTTTAACCACTATTTATGGAGCTGGTTCTACATCACTTACCCGTAATAGGTTAACCACTATAAATATACTGGTATAATAACATGTATAAAGCCTAGCAGTGTATCGTAAGCAAAAGCAACTCTTACATTTACGACTCGTTTTATTTTCTAAATTAAGTATAGGAGGATTCATAATTGAATTATTTCAATGTAACTCCCAATCATATAAAATTTAACTTTCAATTTAAAACTCATATATTGCCAAAGCATACACTTATGCTAGCAATATTCACTTATAAAATACCATTTGCAAAAATCTCAGTATAAACATTCATTTAATAATCAAATGAATACCATTTGCATAAACTCAATTTAATGAACAGTCATATGTCATCAACTATTTTACAAAGAATTAAGTCATAAAAAATAGTTAAAATACACTCACAACTTGCTAGTTTACTTTTCACCACTTTAAAACCCTTCAATTGGCTTCATTTTTCGATCCGAAAACCTAATACTAATACATTAGACTCCTTAATATATTTTTCAATTAAATATACCATAAACCATGTCAACTTACATTACTTTCTACATACACTCCACATCCTTAATCACATTAACATGATTATTACTTAATAACCATATTTTTATACTAAAAATGTCCTTAAGGCTAAACTTAACATATTATACATTAAACTCTTTCAATTCAATTTCATTTGATTTCTAACACTTAAAACCAATCCAAATTCACTCCCATGACATTTTGATACACACATTTAAACCATAAAATTTCATTAACAATTTTTTTTACAAAATCAAGCACTCTAATCCAAATTTCAACCAAAACCAATTCTAAATCAATTTTTTTTTCATTTCTTTACTTCATTAGCATCAAAATAATGCTTTGAACATCGTAAAACATCAATATAGAATTTTGGATCATAACACATTAAAAACCCTAACCTTGGTTGAAAACTCATCTAATCATTTTTATGGTTTTTCTTTCATTCTTTCTGTTGGATCGCGTATGGCCCAAGTATTCACAATACGCTGCGGAAAAGACCATAACACAACATAACGTATAACCGAA
>JANIIA010000005.1:54556128-54568262 GCA_027478495.1 Erythroxylum alaternifolium
GCAGGCGTCCGACGTCATCCTCGACCGAACGATCACCGTGCGCTTCGACTCCAACGTGTCGGGCGGCCTGCCCTGGACGTTCCAGCCCGACCAGCGCGACATCACGCTGAAGATCGGCGAAACCGCGAAGATCGCCTACAAGGCGCAGAACCTGTTCAACACGACGACGCACGGCCGCGCGCTGTTCAACGTGACGCCGGAACGCGCGGGCGCCTACTTCAACAAGCTCGAATGCTTCTGCTTCACCGACACAACGTTGAAACCCGGCGAAACGCTGGACATGCCCGTGGTGTTCTTCGTGGACCCCGACATCGTGAACGCGCCGGAGCTTAAGGGCATCCACACCATTACGCTGTCCTACACGTTCTTCCCCATCAGCGGCGACAAGGTGTCGGCTGCGGCTGGGTCCAACGGCAAAGGAGGTTGAGTTGGCCGATCAAGCCGCCGCCAAGCACCACGACTATCACCTCGTCAACCCCAGCCCCTGGCCCTTCCTCAGCGCCATCGGCGCGCTGGTCATGGCGATCGGCGCGATCACCTGGATGCAGTACCTCAAAGGGGGCGACCTGCCCTTCTTCGGGCTGAACCTCGCGACCTTCGGCCACTCCTGGATATTCTTCATCGGCTTGGCGCTGGTGCTCTACGTAATGGCCGGCTGGTGGTCGGACACGATCAAGGAGGGCAACGAGGGCTTCCACACGCCCGTCGTGTCGCTTCACCTGCGCTACGGCATGATCATGTTCATCGCCTCCGAGGTGATGTTCTTCGTCGCGTGGTTCTGGGCCTTCTTCGAGGCCGCGCTCTACACCGCCGACCCGATCCAGGCGTCCCGCGTGGAGTTCACCGGCGGCGTGTGGCCACAGTTCATGGATTGTGGTTGTAGAACTTTATCTTAGGTCTTGGTCTTGTCGACAGTATTGCTAGATCGTTAAGAATTTATTGTGATAATTCTGCAGCTGTTTTTCTTCTCTAAGAATGACAAGTATTCAAAAAGTGTGAAACACATAGATTTGAAGTACTTGTCTGTGAAAGAAGAAGTGTAAAAACATAAAGTGTCATTTGAGCATATTGGTACAGCTCTAATGATAGCAGATTCGTTAACTAAAGGCTTACTGCCCAAAACATTTATTGGCCCTATTGAACGGATGGGAATTATAGATAAGTCCTTGTTAGCATAGAGTTCTGACATGTATATATACATATAATTGTCTTGCTCAAATTGTCATAACACTTATGAATTCAATTACAGTCACATTTGTTTTTGCTCATTTACTTGTTATCCGTATTATGTTGCATGCAATAATAGTTTTTGTAAGATCACAATTACATAATTACCCACATAAAGTTATATGAGTTGAGTTGATTATGTGATACATGAAAGGAATCATGTTATATAACTCGTGAGCGCCATGATCCCATCATCTTAATTCACTTAAGGATGATTTGAACGATTCAATGTAATGTGTGCACTTGAAGTTTTATTGTTGAATCATTAAGTCGTAACATGGGCCAAGTGGGAAATTATAAGATATTTAGTGGCCTATGAAACTTATGGATTTGAGTCTAATGGAAAGAGCACAAGATCATGGTTATTAGGCCTTATAGAGTTGGGCTCAAATGGGTCCAAGACCCTTTCCCTCTCTGTTTTACCTAACCCATCTTCACTAGAAACATATATAAAGGGGTCATATGTTTCTGTAGAAATATAAAACATTTCTAGACAAAAAACAAAAGTTTCTGAACCATTGAGAAACAAGTTGAGAAACGAAAGGCAGAGAGGGAATAAAGACTATCAAGAACATTACACCTCCTGGATTCAGGTTTGTCATACATGTTATTGTTCGATCTATAAAAGTTTTACACTTGCCTTTTGAAATTAAACAAAAAGAATGGTCAAAATATTTATAATAATTTGCTTAGGAAGCTAGATGGAAAGTAAAGTAAAACATAACCAAATAAAATGATTTAATTGAATTATGGCTATATAAAATATGCCCAAGAAAAATATTAAGACTAGAAATGAACATCTAATTGAAATAAAACCTATAAACTAACTCTAACTATAAACAAAGATTAAAATAAGACTTGAAATTAAAAAATGTTTAAGGTGCTAACTCTTTAAAAAAGAAATGAACCATGTGGACAAATAACAATAAAAAAGGGATCAACAAATTTAGAAGAAAGAATATAAGATGTAATGGGCAAATCATAGTACCATGAACACCAACAAAGGTATTGATCCATGATTAATGAACCTAGAAAAGGAATAAACCCTAAAATAAAAGCTGAATTAATTCAGTACCAAACAATGAAGGAAACTTGACGATTGTATATGCAAGATATGAAGAAATAAATTCAAACTCTCATATAAAAGGCAAGAAAAAAAGACCTAACTAGTAGTGAAGCCTGATAGTAGTGAATCGTTTTAAAAGCTAATAATAGGTTATAAGTAAAATAAATATACATATTTCCTATCATTGAAACTTCTAGTATTGAAAGTGCCTATAATTTTCAAGAATCAAGATTTATGGACAAATGAACACCAAAATATAATTACTAAATTAACATGAATGATAGGTCACACGACATAAGTAATAAATTATCAATACTAATAGCTTGTCGCTAACTACTAAATAATAAATTCCTAACTATCAAACTAAATGGTGAGTTAGAGCAGAGAGTTGGGATGCACATGTTATTTCAAATGTTGTAACAAAAGAAAACAAAATACTCGGATCTAAGTATTTTTACCATTCCTTGTAAGATCGGTATCATGAGGTATGAGAGATGTATGTTAGATTTATGACCTTCGAAAAATGTTATGCTATCATCTATTTTTAAATGTTAGGAGCTTCGATAAATGATAGATTTAGTGCACAATCATGGCCATTTTATCTGCTCTCTATCATGATTATGGCCCTGTACTTAAGCTTCTATCATGATCATGGCTGACTCCCCACGATCGTGGCCCTGGGTTATTTCCCAGGTCTTCTCTGATTTTCCTTCGAATGCCCTTGATGGTTTCTCCTCCATGGATGACTCTCCAAACTTTTTCAAACTTCTTCCTTTTAGCATATATTTGTATTCACTCCTTTAATCAATATGTAAACACAAGATGAACAAATTGAATATTTAAACACAACAATAGGATTAAAAAGACGTTGAAATGCATGAGAAAATATAAAATGATTCAATCCTATCAAATACTAAATTAGAATTAATCAAATATTAAGAATTCCTTAAAGCATTCTTATACAGGGACTAGATCTTCTGTTTCAATAACTTTATTCCAACCCTTTTTTGCGTCTAATACGATGTTGTTTTGTAAATTTTGCACATAATATGATGTAATTTTTACTATAAAATGACGTCGTAATAAGCGTAAAATAGGCTTAAAACAAAATAATAGGTACATAAAATTTGAACCTTTTTATGCATTATCCAATGGAGAAAAACCCACTTTCAATCAATGAATCAATAAAATATATATTTTTAGTAATGATCACATTCTCGAAAAGATAAATTCACAACAAACTATGACAAATATAAAATATAGGCTAAGCTGACAATCAAGAGCGTGCTTGTTTAGTGAGTACGAAAAAAGGGGAATAGGTATGGAATGAAACATTAAGTTTGGTAAGGCAGTATGATTATAGAGTCATTACTTTGATTAACCATTTTTGGGTAATATCCCATTCCTCTCCTAATCTAGAGGAATGGGTATCATTGTTATGTAAGGGTGTGCTTGTTACAATTAATTAAAATATAACTAATTAAAATATAATTAATTAATTAAGTAATTAAAATATAATTAATTAATTAATTAATTACAATATAATTAATTAAAATATTAATAACAATTAATTAATTAATTACAATATAATTAATTAAAATATAATTCATTCATTAATTAAAATATTATAATTAATAATAATATAACTAATTAATTAAAATATAATAAATTAGTTACAATATGAGTAATTAAAATATAATTATTCATTGATTAAAATATTATAATTAATTAATTAATTACAATATAATTAATTAAAATATTATGAATAATTATTTAACTACAATATAATTAATTAAAATATAATTCATTCATCAATTAAAATATTGTAATTAATTAATTAATTAAATTATAATTAATTACAATATAATAAATTAAAATATTATTAATTAATTAAAATTTAATTAATTAATTATAATAAATTTTTATTTCTCAATATTTTTTACAAACTAACCACTGTCAAAGGTAACGGTAATCATTCCTTCCTCTTAACCAACCATCATAATTATAATAATAATATCCATTCTCATTCCTCACTATATTTATTCTCATTCCTGTTACCATTCTCCCATACGAACCAACCGTCTCCTAAATATATCATTGTATAAATTGTAAATAGCATTAATCTTGTCTTAAGAATGCATTCTAGTTCTGCCACAACTCATTTAGGCCTTTGACGAATAAACCTACTAACTAGGAATTGTAAAATGGCCAAGTCCCTAAAATAAGCCAAAAGAGTGAAAAGTGCGGATTGAATGAATATAGTGAGGAATATTTTGAGCGAACACAATAAAATATATAAAACTTGATCGAACAAAATCGAGATAATGAAACCTTACGAGGATTTAACCTATTAGATCGTTTGGTCTGAAATTGAAGAAAAGATAATTTTTAATTTTATTTGACATTTTTTTACTTTTTTATTTTATTCAATATTTTATTTGATATATTTATTCCATCAAATTCAATATAAATTTTTATATTTAATTGTATACATCTAATTTTAATTTATGTATAATTGCATTTTTACCATGTTTAATTTGTACGATGTTCACTATGTCAGCTTTTAGTTTCATCACATCCAATTTGTTCATACTTAAATTTTTTTCTAACTTTTTTTACCCTCGTTCTCATAATATAACTTCATCCTATCAAATTCATTTTATATACCCTCGTATGAAGTTACATTCAATTTATATGTCTATAGTCTTAACTAAATTCTAATTTCAAATATTTATTCACAATAGAGTTTAATCAATGACTAATTTCTTTTAATTAGAGTTTTTATTCTATCACTTTATTTTTATTTTGGTTAAATAAATTTATTAGAATATTTTTAATTTTGGAGAAATTTAGACAAAAATATAAAACAAATTAACAGGTAGAATTATGTAATTTCAACATTTAGATTTTCATTTTAAAAAACATTTGGATTTTCTTTAGTTTTTTTTTTTTTTTGCTTAGAAGGAGGTTAGGAAAAAGCTTTAATTAGTTAAAAATTTTAAAAATAAGGAATTAAAAGTTAGAATTAATTGGATTTTTAAGAAAAGAAGATGAAAAATTGTTGAAAATTCATGAGTCATTGGATTAAGGGAAAAGATTAAGACTATTAGATGACCAAAGACCTTATAGTCTTTCCCGTCATCTTTTGCTAATCATAAGGAGCCGCTAGAAAAGAGGAGACACATTTTTTTTAATTTAAAGCTCTCTCCCTTATCCTTGTTTGCCCTAAATAATTTTACAAATTTTCGATAACCTCCAAAGAAAAGATAGAAAGCTTCTCTCATTTTAAAAGATAAAATATGCAATTCAAATCTTAATGTTTCTTAAAAAATTTAGGTTAAAGGGAAAAAATAATCCTAAGGTTTGCTTCTAATCTTAAGTTAGACCTTAACGTTTCACAACGTTTAAGTTAAATCATATCATTTTAGAAATGTTCAAATTGAAGCTTATGCAAATAGAAAATGTAATGCTGACATAACACCATTAGTGCTATGTAGAATCATCAATAACATGACCTAAATTTATAATATTTTAATTATACTATGGGTTTTACAATGCCACGTGAGACTATGAGACCTAATTATAAAAAATTAGTTGTAAAAATTATTAAAATATTTAATTACATTTAATTTAATTTAAATATAATTAATTAATCTAATTAAATTTATTAACTAATTAACCAATAGCGTAAAACCCCCCTAAATCATAAATCCCTAAATTTAACTTTCTTTAACTCTAAATTAGTCAATCTTTTAAAATACCCATCGTCATCTTTCATTCCATTGTCACCCTTTGCTAACTTCTTCACTATTGACTTCTTGATAGCCAACTTCTCCAACTTCACAGTTCTATGGTAATGGCTACCCTATGCTTCCATCCTTTGTTTGTATGTTTTTCTATTCACTATTTTCCAGCTTTTCATTCATGTCCATTTTTTGACTGTGTTTTGTCATTTGTTTTGTCTCTACCTACTTCTTGTTCATTTCTTTTTTCCTGGGCTACATATAAGAGGCAATCATATATGGAGACATATATTTTTTGCTTGCCTTGGATAATCTGAGTGGGGAAAAATATTCACAAACAATTTGACTACTTAGGACTAGGATAAGTAGGGATAAACAATTCATAAAAAATTTGGCAAGTATGTGTCAGCAATGTTAGCTATTGGAGCCAAGGTTGAATATTAGAAATAAAGGAATGTTAGATGTCTCTATCTTCTAGTGGTTATGTAAATACCTTAACAATATACCAATTGTATTAGGAATTTGTAAAGGATTGGGGTTTGCTTCAGATGAATTCCAAGAATCCTTAGGTAAGGAATCAATTAATGCTGCATCCAAAGTGCATTTACTATTTCTCCATAGTATCCTTCTGCTAATTTGTTTAGTAGAATAAATTATGAGTTTAGTTTAAGGAGTATGGGAATCTATTTTCCAGAAAAAGTTAACAACTTAGAAATCATTAAAAGGTTATGTTATAAATATAAAAGAAAGTTTGGAGATGTTTCCACACATATTCAAGTTATCATTTGAACTAAGGGGTTTAAGGTTAAGAGGATATTCTAGCATCACTTCACATTAGTTGCAAGCTGATGCAAACAAAAGGAGAGCATTACTGGCACAATCATAATAAGAATAAGTTTCCTAGTCAAGTGCAAAAGGAAAATATGTTGACAGTTTTTGATGTATTTGCTACTTCATAACACTATTGAAATATAAGTTGATGGCTTTTTTATGTTTGTGTTGCATAAGACTATTTATATGATAAATCAAACCCATATAATATGAACAATCATTACATTATAACATTCAAGTGCACAATTAGTACATTTCACATAAGTCAAGTTTGATATTTAACATTACAATTCAATACTATTTCACCATAATATAGTTGAAAATAACAGGTACCATAAGTAAAACAAATCCTATTACAATATTTGTTAAGATAAACTTTATCTCTTTTTTATTTTTTTCCAACAATTTTATGTCCTACTTTATAAGCTTCTTTTGCGCCTCAAACTTCTTGGTTATACTTATACCAACATTATTTGTTCCAATAGTACCTGTTTCAACTGCCTTCTTCAACATTGATACTTCTTTCCTTAATTTCTGAATCACTTAAATAGCTCTCTCAGTAAATTTATCATCATACCATTTGAAAGTATCTTCCAACCTAAATATTTTCATTTCATTATATAAACATTAAACAAGAAAGTTTTTAAACTAATAACAAATATATTCTTACTGGATTATTAGAGCATCTGTAAAATCTCTGAGCAAGATTATAATCACTCAATGAAGATTTTATTGACGCATTTTAACCTACAATATCAAATCATAGTTTCAATATTTGAACTTATTGTTATATTAGTAATAGATGATGAGGATTCCATCTGTATAGTTATCAAAAAAGTGCATAAGCATCAATCTCATTCTAAAATCTTATTTATTTAAAGTTTAAATAACTTGCTTAATTAAAATTGTGATGAAACCATAACTTGTCTCCTAAATCATGGGTTAAATTGCCTTTGGTTGTTTTATTTCAAAGCAACGTGACATCAATCAAATATGAAGTAACAATATTTTCATTTTTCATTAATCAGTTGCACAAGATATAAATAAATTTAGTGAATAAGAGTACTCCCTATTTTAGGATTGAGATTAAGTATCTTATCCATCAATCTTTTTGCCCTATGGGAAAACCAACGTGGACAAGTATACTATGCATCATTCATTTAGAAGTTAACCAACAAGAAGAACATTACATAGTCTAAAACATACTGGTGAGATTATAAGTTCCTACAACATCAAAATTTAACCTAATAAGAAAAGTCCTTTATGATATTGACAAAGGAAAGAGGAAGGTCTTTGTGACCTTTTCCACATCAAATATTATAGGGGCACTAACATATTTTAGACTGAAATCTCCAAAAACTTTATGTACATTTTATATGAGGAAAGTGCATCATTACCTAGAAAATTCAAATTAAAAGATAAGAGATATATATATGCCTTGCCTAAATATTCATAATAAAGGGGCTACATAATGGGAAAAATTAACTACTTAAGATAATATACATAAGTTGTTATCTATAAAGGCCAAATGTCGTAGTATAAGAATGAGAAAGTACAATATTGAAAGTTCACAAAGAAAATCATTGGGAAAGAGAATATCAATCTAAAAACAAAATTGGTCCAGATATAAGCACAAAATAAGCACCAAGAAGCTGAAGTAGAATAAATACATTCCAAAAAATAAAAGCAATCGATATGAAAGAAACAATATCAATCCTCACATTAAGTAGCATATCAAAAACGATTACCTAAAACATCAAGCTTTAATTTGAAAGTTGTGAAACTTTAATGTCTAACTTCTAATCAAAAACAAACTTTAGAGTTACTTTTGCCCTTTTAGTCAAAATTTTAAGATAGTTCATGCCATTATTTTTTGTATTAGTTTTACCTTTAATCTTTATTAAATGACACAACGTGAATCCTCAAATCTAATTAAGTTTTCATTATTTTGTCATGACATTATAAACTTGTGATACAATTTTAGCTATGTGGACGTTTATTCTAAATTTTATTAGTTTATTATTTAAAATTTTAATCGTAAAACATGTTATTGTTTTTATAAATTAAACAATCATTTTTTACAAACCCTAAATCAATATTTGCTTAGGTTTTCTGTTACCTAAATCCCATTTGCTTCATCCAACTCTAAATTCTTTAAGCCCTAAATCCCCTTTTTGGTCCAAATAAGAAATCCACTTCAAGATAGTTCATCTCTATTTAGATGATATTAAGCGATTAACGACCATGTTATGAGCTTTTTATATACATTGTATAGGCAAAAAAAAATTAACACTTAAAGCAACCAAAACACTTTCTATAATTAATGGCAGAACATGAGAGCCCAACTGGGATTCCAAAGCTCATAGCTCTAAGAGAGTGGTTGAGTCTAATGATATCAACCGTCAATTTTTAACCAAAAAAATCTATCTTCCATGGAATCAACGCCCACCATATTAATCTAGAGTTACCGAGAGAATTTTCAAGTATGCAAATTGCATTCCATCTTATTT
Organism: Erythroxylum alaternifolium; assembly: GCA_027478495.1. NCBI lineage: Eukaryota > Viridiplantae > Streptophyta > Magnoliopsida > Malpighiales > Erythroxylaceae > Erythroxylum > Erythroxylum alaternifolium. The sequence continues at coordinate 54,565,506 of JANIIA010000005.1, forward strand.
TTGTTAGTTTATGCCCTACAGTTAATTGATCGGTTGTAGTCTAGTGACAAAATAATTTAAAGACATTCTTTATCTTGTAAATATTTAAATATATATGATAAAGTCCATCTAAAATATAAGATTTAAAATTATTAGCACTCAAATTCACCCCCTTTTTAAGAATCATTAACGACTAATATAAAAAAGTAAAGAAATATAAGATTTCACATTCTATTTATATGAGAGTTTGGGTATATATAGATTACTGGATTTGGCAAGTAAATGATCCTCCATAAACTAGATACTTATTAAAATTGAGATAGTAATGGTAAATTTTTTCTTGAACTGAGATAGTAATGGTAAATTTTTTCTTGATTTGCTTCTTCTATAAATGCAATCATATATGAACTAAGTCAAATTTATGTGCCAATTTTTATAATTTATTTCTATTATTTTATCTAATTTATTTATTTTTCTAAAATATTTAGTCATTTTCAAGTATTTTAGATTAATAAACCCCATTATTCCTTACAGTAAGAAATTTTTAGAATTAATTTTTTAAAATTTTGAACTAAAATGTGAGCAGTACAAAAGCTACTTGTTTATTTCCCCATTTACTACTTAACTTACAAATTAGCTCTCTTTTGTTATTGGTTTGAGAGAAAAGGAAATCCATTTACTTACTTAGGCATTCCTATCTTATACAAGAGACCATCCACTGCAGTTTCTTCCTTTAATTACCAAGGTGAAGTGAAGAATAGATAATTACTGAAACAAGCCATTATCATTTCCTGGAAGAGTCCAATTAATTAATGTTGTTTTAAACTCTTTGCACACTCATTAGGCAGCTCACATTGCTCTTCCATCTTCTTTAAACAAGACTATAAAAAGGATTCTTAGAAATTTCGTATGGGTAAGGAACGGTAACTCTCCCTACACAATTAGTGCTGCTTGGAAAATGATTTTCCAACCAAGGAAAGGAGTGCTGAGGGTAATCCCTTTAAAACTAAGAAATATAGTGCTTCTAATCAAAAGTATTTGGAGATTGTTAAGTGACAATGAATAACTATGAGTTAAATGGATGCATTTTTACCTAAGACAATAAGATTTCTGGACTTACAAGCCAAAACAAGATGCTTTGTGGACACTGATTCATTTATGAGATTAAGAGCACATATGAGAGATTGGTTTAAAATCTAATTGGATAATAGATCAAAAATAAATTTTAGACTAATATATTAAGTGATTTGAGACTATTAATGAAGTATGATATTCCTTCATCTAAGGAAACATATTCCATTGCATGCTATAATGAAACTAGTGATATTGGACAATGATTTCAGCCTTGATCAACCAACAAAAGAGGCATTGACAATGTTTTTGTAAGGAAATATAAGCCTTTTCTATAGGTGATCATACTCTATGGGCTAAGAACTCCACTAAAATATACATTAATATATCATACAGAGATTCCTTAAAGGAAAGGATGGTCCCTTAAGCAATTCCAAAGACAAGTTTCATTGTATAGTTTGGCAATTCATAGAAGGCTATTTACTAAAGGTAGAATAATCCATAAAATGTATGCTTTGTAACTCTTTAACAGAGACACACAATCATCTTTTCTTCAATTATGAGTCCTCAGGAAGGCTATGAAGGAGACTACTTATCCTATTATCCTTAGTCTTCTCACCCTTAATTTGAAAGGAGATAATACACCAGTTATTACAAAAAAAAGTGTGTGACCTTAAAAAACAATCTTATTCAATATTTGTTCACCAGGCTAGTTTATGAAGTTTAGAAGGAGAGAACTAAAGACTACTCTAGCTTCACACCAGATATTAAGATATTCTTTACTAAGAGCTCCTTAATTGGAAAAGAATGTGTATCACCCTAGTTAATCAACAATGGTTAGAAAAGTAGCAAGTCCTTTTATAATTTCTCTAGAAGAATCATGGCTATTAGAATGTTGAACAATTTAGGTGTAAATAAGCAAAAGGAATACAAAACATGCTATTGGGAGACAAAGAACAACTTAAGATTCTTTTGAGGATACTAATGGATTGCCCTCACTACAAGAATTACATAGAATCTGCGACGTTTTAAAAACATCACAGAATGCCTAAAAATGTCGCAGAATCAAATTTGCAACGTTTTAAAAAATGTCACAAAAAACGTCGCGGAATATGATGTAGGCAAAAGGTTTCTATGACGTTTTAGAAAACATCGTGAAATATGTACACATTCGGCGATGTTTACAAAAACGTTGCTAAAAGGATGGCCTTTCTGTGACGTTAGAAGCAAACATCGTAGAATCATTAATATTCCGCGACGTTTTAGCAAACGTCTCAAAATCATTAATATTATGCAGATTTCGTGATGTTTTCTATAATGTCGAGGAAAGCCACATTCTGCGACATTTAGTAAACGTCGCAGAATGTTTGATATTCAGCGTCGTTGTAAGAAACGTCACAGAATGTTTGATATTCAGCGTTCCGTGACCTTTCATTTAAAAGTTACAGAATCTTTGACAATCCACTACGTTTTGAAACATCATAGAATGTGTTAGCAAAACATCGCAGAATACCTTTTATTTCTTGTATTTATTTCTTATCCCAAAATAAATTTAATTTAATAATTCTAAATTTTAAATATTATTTTTAAATCTTATATATTTAATAATTATTGAGTATTGAATTTTATGTATTTAATAATTCTTAAATTTTTTAGTATATCATTAATTTTAATAATTATTTATGTATCACAAGAATTTCATAAGTG
>JANIIA010000005.1:54585382-54600892 GCA_027478495.1 Erythroxylum alaternifolium
TACAATAAGATGGAATAGCCTGAGCCACTAATTTAATAAGCACTTCCCTCCCCGCTCTTGAAAGAAATCTATTGTTCCAGCTATGAATACGCTTCCACAACTTTTCTTTGATATAGCTGAAGATTTGTTTTTTATTTCTCCCAAATTAAAAAAGGAAAACCTAAATAGGTACCTCTACTAATTGGGTTAGAAACCCCCAAAGCAGAACAAATACCTGTCTTCACTGCTTGAGAAACACAAGGACTAAACAGAATGCCCAATTTTTGGAAATTCACAGATTGACCAGAAGCCAATTCATATTCCAATAAAATACCTTTTACTACATTTGCCTCCCTCGTATTTGCTTCAAAGAAAAATATAGAATCGTCAGCAAACAGTAAATGAGAAACTCTAGGGCATCCACGTCCCACACTATAGCCATGAAGTAAACCCCTACTTTCATCTTCCATAAACAAGGTAGAAAGTCCTTCCGCACAAATTAGGAACAGGTAAGGCGATATGGGGTCTCCTTGTCTAAAACCTCTACTAGGAATGACAGGACCAACCAATGAACCATTTAAATTCACCGTATAAGTAATATTCGAAAAACATATTGTCATCCATTTAATCCAAGTAGGAGGGAAGCCCATCGCAGTCATAATGGCCTTAAGATAGCTCCAATCCACTTTATCATAAGCTTTGCTAATATCAATTTTAAGTGCACAAGACCCCAACTCCCCACTCCTTTTATTTTTCAAATTATGGAAGGTTTCAAAGGCCACACAGACATTATTAGTGATCATTCAGTTCGGGACAAAAGTCGATTGGTTAATAGAGATAACATGAGAAAGTATTTTTTTGAGCCTATTAGTAAGAACCTTAGACACAATCTTATAAATGACATTACACAATGCGATTGGTCTAAAATCCTTAACAAATTCAGGTGAAGCAATGTTAGGAATCAAGACAATATTAGTCCTAGTAAGGCATGATGGGAAAGTACCTTGTGTAAGCCAAGAGATTGCATTTCTAAAAATTTCATCACCAAGAACATGCCAATACTTCCGAAGAAAAGCCGGATTTAAGCCATCAGGACCTGGCGCTTTATCCAGTGCATGCTAAAAAGAGCTTCCTTGAACTCATCTTTCCGAAAAGGCTCCACCCGAAATGCATCATCATCAGCCGAAATAGATCTCCTTGTAATTTGAGCTAGGCGAGAAAAATCAGCAGCAACATTCTCGCAAAAAAGATTTTGAAAGTATTCAACAACCACAACTCCCATGTGTTCATGAGTAGTAAAGCTGACACCCTCATTATTCTTCAACAGCTTTATCTTGTTTGTGCTCCATCGCCCCTTAATCTGATTGTGAAAAAATTTCGATTTTTTGTCTCCGAACTGATACCAGAAAAGTTTAGCTTGCTATCTCCTTCGAATTTCTTCAGTATGCAAAATTTTGTTCCACTCTTCTTTAAGCCGACGCGATTCCACACTAGCAAAAGAGTTCTCATGTTGTTCAAGCTTTTGAATAATAAAATTTCACCGCTGCCAGAATTCTTTATTACGATTCAGGCCCCATTTTTTAATATCATTAAGGAGGATTAAGACGTTCAGTAAAACCACAATTATTGCTTGATGCCCAACTGCCTTTGACAATTAATTCCAGTTCCTCCTCTTATAACCAAGAATTATCAAAACGAAACAAACGAGACTGAGGCGCAGGTTGATCCATTGGACTTACGTCCACTGTTATAGCCACATGATCATAAACAGGAACCATCTTCAACCCAGCTATTGCATTGGGAAATATTACTAACCAATCTGAATTTGCCATAGCATGGTCTAGCTTTTCCTTAACTCTAGCACCATTGTGGTTCGTACCTTCCCATGTAAATAATGACCCATAATACACCAAATCCACTAAGCCAACATCACTTATAACATCCCTAAAACCACTCAACAAGTAATTCGGTTTAGGGGGGCCACCAAGTTTTTCAGACTCAACAGCTATGTCATTGAAGTCCACAAGACACAACCAAGGCAATAGGTCACAGGCTGCCAAAGCTCTCAATAAATTCCACAAAGCCTGTCTTCTATTTGTTTTGGGGAACCCATAAAAACCCGTTAGTCGCCAATTTACACCATTATTGATAATATGACAGTCAATGAAGTTATTAACAAAACTAGTAACTGTAAGAGAAACATTAGCCTTCCACATCAAACAAAGACCTCCACCCAAACCAACTCTGTCAACCGTAATACAATGATCAAAAGAGATTGAAAGTTTAACCTCTTCTAACCTACTCACATACATTCTAGTTTCAACAAGAGAAATAACATCTGGCTTAAAACTTTGGTTCAAGTCACGAAGCACATTAACTGCCCGAGGGCTGCCAATTCCCTAGCAGTTCCAACTTAGAATTTTCATTGCTTCGGCTATCTCGCCTTGCGAGATCAGCCGCTATTTTTTGAGCAGTGAAAGAGTTCCCTGTATGGTTCCCTGCTGAAGAATCTTTGGACGAAGAAACCACAGAGGGGTGTTGAGCATTTTCTTTTCGTGGCCGTTTTTTAAGGTCATTTGGAATTTCTGGCCCAGAATCATTCTCCATTTCACCAAGACCCATACGAACCATGGGTTCAGTTTCCATAGGCCCAGACTAGAGCCACCCTTATCCAAATTTAAATTTGAAAAGCTGCTATATAATTTACTGTGTAAAATCTGCAAATTCAATAAGGTGTGATCTCTATCAGCTCCTTCTTTTTCTCCCGCTAAAACTGCCTCAGAAGAAGAGTTTCCAAGTTCTCTCAACCATTGACTTCTTGTTTGACCAGCCCTAATCGCCGGTGCACGCAGCCATTTGTCCCATTCAAACCGAAGCTCTTCTGGCCTCTTGTGCAACCGCTGCTCACAATAGAAATCGGTATGGCCAATGATGCCATATAGGTAACAGAAAATGTAGAGTCTTTGGTAACTAAAATGGGCAAAAAAACATATCACCATTGGCATCAATAAGCTTCTTCTTCCGTCGAAGGGGTTGACGGACCTTTTATAAATATAGTGAAAAATACATTACATTTCTCTACATCTTCATAGTATCAAAGCCCACATCGAGCATTTTTTTTTTCCTTTTTACCACAAACAACACCAACATACACTATTCCTAGAAGGCAAACAACAACCATTCAATAGACAAGATTCAAATTATTCATAGAAGGTACCCATAACAATGCAATAGTATCATCAATAATAGACACCAACATACCCACATTACCAGTCAACCAAGTTACAAGCTTTCTCACAATACCATTAGATTCTACAAGTATCTTGTTAGAAAAAATCAAATTCAAGCTATTTTAATTACCTTTGACCTCATTGATTATTTGGATATCACTATATCCCCACTAGATGCAGCCTCAAGCTTGGAATCCTCGTCTTCAAAATACCACAAATGGCAAACATTCAATTGACTAGTCTAATGCATTCTCACTGCATCTCCATCATCCTTAATCGCGCGATTAACCCTTATCTATGACACAGCCTCTGAACTCTGGCTTGGACTTGCAGATCACTTCATGCAACAATCGGCTTCACAATGCTCTCTTCTCTGTCGCAGACTCTACACACTGAAGAAAGGCTCAAACACCATCATTAATTTTCTTTCTTTTCCTTACCTCCACAACTGCATATCAGTTAACAATTATTGGTGACAAACTCTCTGACAAAGATATGGTTCTCTTCACCTTGAGTGGACTTCCAGCTAATTATGAGTCCTTCATCACCACCATTGAGCATCGTGATATCCCATTGACATTTTTCGAGCTTCGAGCAAAGATTTTAATTCATGAACAACAATTGCTTTCATATCACTCACCTTTACCACCACACGTAACTCTCTTTGTCTCTCATAATGGTGGTTGTCACTCAAACAACATGTGCGATAGAGGAGGTGGTCAAATTTGCAAAGGGAGGCACGACAACTCCCTATCGACGTCGTGGGTTAACCCTAATTTTATTGAATCTTAACACTGGCGGACTGAATATTATTCTGGACCTCCTTATTCCTTTGGGCCCACCTATCAGATAGTCCATCCAATCAGCCTCATAGACTCCCTAATCCCTAACAACTCATTCATTGTGATATTTGGGGACCTTCCTTGTCTATTTTTTTATCTGGGTATCAATACTTTATTATATTTGTTGATGACTTCAGTCAATTTACCTGGCTTTTTCCTTTAGTTCAAAAGTCTCATGCTCTACTTTATTTTCAAACATTTAAAACAACAACTCATTAATGGCGTCTTCTCTTAATATCTTACTACCCTTGGCATCACTTATTGTATCTCTCTATACTATTTAACAAAATGGCCTTGTAGAATGTAAAATTTGCCATATCACTTAAATAGGCCTTACCCTTCTTTTGTATGCCTCTCTTCCTAAATATTTTTGGTTTGAAGCCTTTTATCTCATCAACCTCTTATCTACATTGATTCTTAATCATCAGTCCCCTTATGAAACACTTTTTCATATTAAACCTACTCTTTCTCATCTTCGAGTCTTTGGATGCACATGTTTTCCCTTTCTAGGCTCTACTTGTGCGGATAAACTTACACCTAAATCTACTCGTGTTTTTCTAGGCTACTACTCCAAATACAAAGCAGACTGTTATTTTAATCCTCAAACCTTTAAACTTTATATCTCTTATCATGTGCATTTCCTTGAACATGAATTTTACTATTCCACCCTCTCTCTTAATGCTTCCCATTCGACTTCTACTTCTTTTGTTCTCTCTTTACCTTCACCTTTTAACCATTCCCTTCCTCACATTGCTTCTCCACCTTCACGTACTCCTTCACCACTATCCTCTCATCCTATAATCACCCACACATGTGATCACATCTACATCCTCTTTCTTTTCATGATTATATCACCCATTCCATGCTTGTTACCACTTCTAACCCCATATCTTTCACTCAAGCCAACAAGTTTCCACATTAGCATCAAGTCATGCTTGATGAGTTCACTACTCTCCATCACAATCATATTTGGACTCTTATTCCTCCATTGCCAAATGCAAACATTATTGGTTATAAATGGGTATTTTGTACCAAGGGAAATCTTGATGGCTCCATTTAGTGTCATAAGAATGGACTGGTGGCTAAAGGTTATCATCAAACTTCAAGCATCAATTACACTGATACCTTTAGTTATGTTGTCAAACCCACCACCATTCACATTGTTCTCTCTCTTGCCTTATATCATAACTAGGCTATTCACCAAATTGATGTTAACAATGCTTTCCTTCATGGTCAACTTCAAGAACAGGTACTTATGTCTCAACCTCCTGGGTTTATAGATCTCCACTATCCTCATCATATATGTCATCCTGATAAAGTTCTATATGGCTTAAAACAAGCTCCTCGAGCCTGATTTTCTAAGTTATCTCATCCAAATCTGAAACTTCTTTGTTTATTCATATCATATTTATTGCTTCCTCTGCATCAACAATACCTACTCGTACCGCATTTATAGTATATATTGTTAAAAATATGAGTTGAATTTATCTTGACTACAGATTTTAGCCATAACACATGGTTTCTTAAAAGTGTATGATTTTCTCGATCTAAATAAAGCAAGTTTTACATCAAATCATACAACCTTTGCCTTGGTTTATATAGAAGATATCTTGATTATAGGTTCTTCATCATCATTCATTACATCTCTTATTTATGACCTCAACACCACTTTTTTCTATTAAAGACTCAGGTCCACTTCATAACTTCATTAGTAGTGAGTCCATTACTACGCCTACTGATCTTTTGCTCACTCAAACTACATACATCAAAGATCTTCTCTTTAAATTGGTCTTTATAAGTTTAAACCTGTTAACTCACCCACTTCCCCTACTTTTCCTTTATCTAAAAGTCATGGCCATCCTCTTCTTGATGCTATTAAGTACCGTAGCATTGTTGGTGCTTTACAATATCTTTGCTTCACTTGTCTTGACGTACAGTTTACTACTAATAAAGTCTCTCAATTCTTACACTCTCCTGCCAATGGTCACTCGTTTGTGGTCAAATGGATTCTTCTATATTTTCACTCTACAACTTCTCATGTCATTCACTTTACTAAATCATCTCTCTCAATCTCCATGCTTATTGTGATGCTAATTGAGATGGCTATTTGATGATCAACACTCTAAATCTAGCTACTGCATCTTTCTTGGTTTCAATCTCATCTCTTGGAATGATAAGAAACAAATAATAATTGCTTTATCTAGTACTGAGGCAAAATACAAAAGTACTGCTATTATAGTAGTAGAACTTTATTAGATCACTTCACTTTTTATTTAAAATTATGTCTCTCACATCAAACCTACTCTTTGGTGTGATAACTTTGGCGTTACTTTTCTTACTTCTGATCCAGCTTGTCAGGCTCACACGAAGCATGTTAAGATCGACATTCATTTCATTCAAGATCTAGTAGCAAACAAATCACTCTACATCTGACATATCTCCTCTACTGATCAAATTGTTAAGGTTATGACACGTTCTAACATCTTCGAGACAAAATCATGATTACATATCACCCTGACTTTGAGGGAGGCTGATAACATATAATTATCTCCCAATCATAACCATCTTATTTTTCTTTTAACTAGAGATGAACTGTGTTACTTAGAGATAAACATTATAGTCAGTATGCTTTAATCTTTTTCAGTTTATATTATACCTTATCTTATGTTTCTCAAATTATGTATATTAAGTTTCTCAAACCTTCTGTAAACATAGTGAAAAATACAATACAATTCTCTACATCTTCAAAATATATGTTTACAGATTGCCTTTGAGTTTTAGGTTTGCAAGAAACAACACACTGATTTTTCTTTCTTTTATACTTTTTCTTATCATAAGTTATTGAAGAAAGGTATATTAATACATTAAAATGTTATGTCAAAAAAACTTAATATATAAAAAATAATTTAGAGTAATAACTCATGACAAATATTACAACAACAACAACAACAATACCCAGTATAAATTTCACTGGCACACAGAGTATAGGGAGGTCTAGTAGTACGTAGTCTTACCCCTAGCTAGAAGAGAAGCTATTTCGAAATGACAACTTATGATAAATATTATGACTAAGAAAGATGTGAGCGTCACTAACTAAAAAAATAAGAAATCTGCAACTAATAATAACAAATTAGTTAAATATTATAAAAATCATCATAAAAGACTTCAAGTCAGGATTATAACAAAGTTCATTTTAGTAATATCAATGAATTGGTCAAAAAGTTTCATAAGAATAATTATTCTAGTTGTTATGAAAGGCTTGGTTGAAAAGTTAAATTAAAAGACGATAATCAATTAGAAGATTTGAATTTAACAGAAGTTACTGGTTTTCCTGTGTGACTTTGAGTTTTTGACATTTTCATGGGCTTTATTGAGTTTTGGTGCTGTGTTAGTCTAATTAAATCATTTTTAATATTTTCTCTTGAATTTTGTTCTAAAACAGGAATTAATTATAAGCAAAACTCCTTTATATTTTTATAATTATCTCAGCCTTCAAACAAATTGTGCATAACATTTCAATTTTTATTTGGACGAAAAATAAAGGAATCGTTTTGTCCTGTAATAGTCCTAGCTTGAAGTTAATAATGAGACATGAGAACAGACAATATTATGAGAAAGAAGATTGGAAACATCAGGATGTTGTTGTACGATCCAAACTACAAGATACTCTTACTTACATAAGTTTTGGTATTCAAAATAAAATAATTAATGTAAATGTCATGTTAAAATAAACAAAATGTAAACAAAAGATAACGTTTGAGAAATTTTAAAGAAAGCATTAAATATAAATCCATATTTATCTTCATTTTTTTGTTGAAATAATCTTATTCAACATTTTTTGTTGAAATTGTCTTATTCAGTATTTTATTTATGATGAAATAGTTAATGTTTCTTATAGTAACTTTAATTTTAATAGTTGATGAGATTAACAACATTTATTTATTCCAAATTTGTTAGGATTCTTCAACTATAATTATAGAATAATCGAGATTACGTTTGTTTCAAGTATATAAATAAGTAATCTAATTTGTCATAAGTGTATTGTAACATTGCTCTAGTTTTTTATAAATGAAAAACTCTTTATTCTTTTTTTATTGTTTAACACCATTTTGTATTTTGTTTCTTCTCCATTTTTGTTACATTCTTTATTTCTTATTAATCACTATCAATGATGTCATAGCTATAACTTTAAATAACTCATCCTAAATTTCAATTCCTATCTTGAATGGAAAATACTATAATCAGTGGATTGTTCAAATTAGGGTGCTTTTCAACCACGAGTGGTTAAGTATTATAGAGAATGGTGTTATTCATTTTGCCGAGAATGATAGTGTAAGTAATGCATAGAAGGTTATCTATTGTGAGAATAAGAAAAGGGACAAGAATGACATATGTTTCATTCATTAAAGAGCGAATGAAATCAATGAGAAGATTATAGATGCAATCATGTCAACTTAGGATACTTGACGATGACAAAAAAATGTACAAATAGAGTCAAGAAGGTGAAACTTTAAATCTTAAGATGCTAATGTAAGATTTTGCAAATGGAATCCTCTGAGGCAGTGGTTGATTATGTAAGTTGTCTTCTTGTTTTGAAAAATCAAATGAAAATAGATAGAGAAAATTACAAAGAATAACTATATTAGAGGGATCCTGCAATTATTAACTTTCATATTTGAACATACTACAGTGACGATTGGAGAAACCTATGATTTATCCTTAATGAATGTTAATGATGCATTTGGCATCTTGGAGGCCTATAAGCAAACATATAATGAGAAAAAGGTTACGAAACAAATAAAGCAAGCTTCATAACTCCAAGTCTCCATCAAAAGTGATCAAAGTGAAGGGATAAGCCAAAAATATGATAACTCCCATAAGAGAGGATAAAGAGGAGGCAATTTCTTGAATAATAAAAGTCTTGCAATTATATTAAGAATTATAAAATTGAAGGCAATCGAGATAATGATCAAGAAAATGCAAAATATAACTACCATAAGTACACAAGAGGCCATAAATGTATAATAAATCTAATGATGAATATTAGATTTGTCATAAATGTCGTCATTATTCAAATGAATGTAGAAATAAAGGAAATGCTCAAATGGCTTATTATGTACAAGATAATGATGATGAGGACAATGGTGGTCATACTTTGTTAATAGTGATTATAGCTAGTGGAACAATAAATTATCACACACAGTTCCTCGATATTAGATGTACTAACCATATATGCAGAAAAAGTTGATGTTTGCAAATAGTGATGAATTCTTCAACACCAAAATTAAATTTGTAAATGACAACACCATTCTAGTAATAGAAAAAGGACAAATCCTTATAAAGTTAAAGAATGGAGACTATAACTATATTTTAGAGGTTTTTATATGATAAATAAACACAAATTTGTTGAGTGTGGATTAATTGCTAAAAAAGAGGCATATGATGACTCCTTATGATGGTAAACTATTTGTTTTTTATTAATAAGGTAACCTTAAGGCTTCTTTGACAAAAAAAATTGTATATTTCAAGTTAATATCTCTAGTGGTGTTTATAAATGTCTCAATGAAATTATAAAAGATGAATCTTGACTACAACATTTATAGTTTGGACATTTAAACTTTCATAGTATAAAAATTCTTGCTTAAGAAAATATGGTAAAAAGACTTCCAAATATACATCATCTTGAACAATTATGTGAAGCATGCACTATTGGAAAACATCATCGAATGCCTTTTGTAACATAATAATGTCAACAAGTATCTCAATTACTTAAGCTTGTTCACTTTAATGTATGTGACCCAATGGTTATTGTGTCAAATAGTACTAATTGGTACTTCATGACTCTTATTGATGACTTTACTTGTAAAATATGGGTCTATTTTTACAAAGAAAATTTGATTTTTTTATTACTTTAAAAAGTTTAAGATACGTATTGAAAAATAAAGTAATTATCTTAAAAGGAATTGCATACTAATGGTAGAGGTGAATATGCCTCTAAAAATTTCAAGGACAGTGGATAATATAGTCACTTGTCCTTACACTTTGCAACATAGTAAAATTGACAAATAGAGGAACATAACAATTATGGATATGGCAAGAAACATGCTAAAGAACAAACAAATGCAAATTTTTTTGGGGCAAAGTTATCTTTTGTTTTGTTTATATTTTGAATAGATCTTAATAAAAAGAGTCCCAATCTTACCCCTTTAGAAGCTTGGAGTGTGTCATGTCAAGTGTGAAGCATTTATAGGTGTTTAGTGTTATTGCCTATGTTTATATTTTAGAAGAGACAAGGGAAAAGTTAGATGATCAAGTAAAGAAAACTGTCTTTATTGGCTACACATGTGGAGGGTATAAATTATTTAATCTTATCATAATGAAAGTAATTATTAGCTGAGCAGTGCCCAATGTAAATGGATAAACCTTATAAAATCATCTCAATAGCCATTTTTGCTATATTTTCTAGCAAAATCTAGAAGCCCTCAATGACATTATCAGTAACCAATACGTTTACAAGATTATGAGGTAAATCCTGACGATGAAAATAATGATGACAAAGAATTAGTATACCTTACTTTCTTTACATATTTTAAACCCATGGCATTGGAAGAAGCTTTCAAAAATCTTAAATAGGTAGTAGATATATATGAGAAGATTAAAGCAATTGAAAGAAATAATGCATAGTTTCTTACCGATCCCCCATAATGATATGATGGTATCAATATGAAGTGAGTTCTTAAAACAAAAGTGAAACTAAATGGAGAGGTAGAGAGATTTAAGATGAGATTAATAACAAAGAGATTTAAGCAAGGACTGGGGTATGTGACAACACATTATAACGCTAGTCAAACTAAGCAGAGACCATTGTTATGGGTACCGTTCCGTACCGGCCGGTACCGTACCGGCATGAAAACGGAACGGTACCTACCCTTTGTGTACTGGGTGTAAATACCGGTCGGTACTGGCCAATACCGGTCGATACCGGCCGGTACCGAAAATTTTTAAAAATTTAGGGACTTTTCTGCAAAATTTTCAAATTTTTTTAAAAAAATCTCCCTCCTCTCTCACCCCCTCTTCCCCCTCTTTTTTTCAAAGTTTTTATAATTAATTATTAGTTAAACTTTTATTGTGATTTTTTATTTTAAATTTTAAAATAAAATAAATATTTTTATTACTAATAATAATTATACATCAAATTAAACTTAAAAATAAATTATTTTATTTAAATTTATTTTAATCTTTTATATAATATTTATTAATAAACTAATAAAGTATTAATAAAAATATTTTATTTTTAAAAATAAATAATTTAAAAATTATTATTTATAAACTAATATTTATTTTATATATTTTTAATTATTAAATCAAATTTTATTTGAAATTTATATATTTTAAAAATATTTTTAAATTTAATTATATTTATTAACAATTATTAAATTAAATTACAAATTAAATTAAGATATTTATAATTTTAGTAATAATTTATTTTAATTAATTAAATATATAATATATTTAATTGATACTAAATTAAATAATATATGTTTTTGTTTTATGTTTCAATTCTACTTAGTTATTTTCTTATCACGAACTCTTGTTGTAAATTGTAATAATTTAAGAGTTAAAGATATTTATTGCTTTTTATTGGATGTTTTGACGTAATTATTATTTATTATATAATGAAAATTGAAATTGTAATATTTACATACTTTGTATTGTTTTTAATTTTATATTTATATGATGATGATTATCTTTTTCTTTAAAAATTGTGGCTATTATTTATATGTGAAATATCTGAAAATTATTGTTATTTCATTTTAATTGTGATTATTATTTCTTATTATAATTTTTGGAGACAGAGTTAAAAATATATAGTATAACTGTACAATATGACAATGAATTATTTTGCAAATTTTAAAAAATTTTAGGGACTATTTCATAAATTTAAAAATTACCTAAAATAGTACCTAATATTAACTGATACTAGTATAATATCGTATTAAAACTCAATCTAATATTAAATCCAGTGTGATATTCACAGCATTATATGACGATTACGTTAGATTTACGAAAACAAATTGTTTTTGTTTATTTTTATAAAAATAAAGTTTTGTAAAAAGTTTACGGTTAAAAAAAAGATTAATCTTAATTCAGAATAGATCAGAGCCAATCACGTCGCTGTGGCCATGCCATAACAAAACTATCACATCAAATCTAATTATTCTAATACAACCTTGTTTTATTAAATTTCAACATCATATTTATGTACATTCACATAAGTAGAACATAATAGGAATATTCAGATAAACATGTGATGATGTTTAATAGAAATGTCAAAATCGGACTAGGATATCTTATCTCCACGTTATGCAATTAGTGCCAAATCACTCCTCAGACCAATCAGACCTTTCCATTTGCCATGCGTTGTTGTTTTGTGATATAGTCGAGTTGAGTTTTCGTTCGTTTTAGCTTCCAACAATAATAACGCAGTACTGTCCCACATCGTTTGGAACTTAGTTCCTAATAAATGCTCGTACTCATCGAATTATTGCACGGCAGTTCTCGTGCTCGTGCTAATTGGCAAGCACAAACGATGTTTTTGACGCGACTTTTGAATGTGTGCTAAGAAGAGAAGATGTGTTCCCGGAGCGTGCTCCACGTGAAAATGCATTTTCATCATATTCCATTAGAGAACTATTGACTTAGTCAAGCTCAGCATCATCTAGCTTTCGACCATTTACCTGGAACGTGTTACCTTAAATTCTTCCTTCAAAACAACGCAGGTTCTTCAAAGCATTAGTCTTATCGATCGGGGAATTCTGCAATCGTGCTACTTTCTGTTGGAAGTTGATATGTCGATAACAAGATCACTTGTTCCCACTTATGCCACTACTCCTGTCGTCAGGATCTTTCAGAGATATGAAGCTGCTAATCCACATCTCTGGTTTCCTTTAGTAACCAGGCCTGACAGACGCAAATTACAACTTAACGGGAATCAGATGTTCCAAACCCGCACCTCTATCCTGGATCTGCGACATACCTGCAAGAAAAGGTTCAAAAGATTCTGCCTAAATGAATTCTTGAGAATACAATTATACATCCTCTGCTGGTTTAGCAGTTGTTACCGTGAATATAATATCTTGCAGGAACACGGTTGTGTACGCTGGTGTTGAACCGGGTTCTACTCCTCTCCCTTCAGATCGCTCTCCTGCTCCTTGGTAACTCTAAATTCACGAATGTCTTCTTACATCGGATTATTAATTTATATATGTTTTGTCCCATAAGCACTAGTATAAAATGTAACAAAAATGTGTGCTTGCTCGTGTTACTGGCAGGAACGGTTGGATTTTGGGGGTAATAGTAACAATAATCCTCCCCTTCTCCAGAAACAAATGGGGACCATTACTGAAGATAAAAGGTGTAGTTTATGGGACTTAAAAACTTCTTCAATCTCAATAAAAGGGAAACTTCTCAGAGTTCTTGTTCTTAAATCGTAACTGAGTCCAACATTGTCCTTATAGTTTATCCGAAAACTTTGATTTGCAGAGCAATTTGATTCAGTTGTGGAGACAGCAGAACAAGTCACAGAACTGGTAGAAGACGTAGCCGAGGCAGTGGATAAGGTGTCGGAAGAGATTGGTGAACATGTGCCGGCAGATAGTGCACTTGATAAAGCGGCAGATTTTGTGGAAGATATCGCCGAAGAAACAGTAAAGAACGCTAAATTAGCAGACGCTTTCCTTGAGAAGGTACTCATATTGATCGCCCTTCGTTCCGACAAAATTATTAAGGTGTTTAATGATTAAATTCAGGTACAACTCCCAAGAAATGTGTCAATTTGTCAGATGAAAGTTGTTTTCCAACCTGAAGACCATTTCATAACCTGTTCCTACAGAAAATGGCGTCTTTGTTTAGCCGACTCATAAATCTCTAATGTTAATAATTTGAACCGAAAATTGCAGGTAGAAGAAGTCGGAAAAGAGGTGTTTTCTGCAATAGATTCAGACGTTGATAAAGCCGGTGAGACAGGCAAAGAAGCAAAACCCTGAGCCTGCAGTTACAACTTTAGGTGGTAGGATAAATATCTTGGTAAGAAACACATTTCATAACATTCACGTGCGAGTTTAGCCTTGAAAAGAAAAGACAAGTCCTGTAAGTATGTCCTCAATTTTCTACAGATTGTTCAAGTCTATGTTCCATTTTTCAACTTGATCGTGCACAAGTCTAACAGCCAACAAAATAGTAGAAAAAGGATATTGGTAAGTTTATTTACTGGTCAACAGCTAAATATTGAAAATTGTTTAAACCGTACACTTAGAATAATTGTGTTCTTGTTTCTGTTTGCTTTAATTACATGGAAGGTTTTGATGCAAAAAATCCGACAAATGAAAGACTAAATGGGTTGGGCTCAAGCCCACGAGTCTATCTAATCTCACAGTCCATCCGCGCCCAGATTTTGCCATGTGTACCTTATTTAATAAGAATATTGCACGGTAGAAAGGCTAGCTCCAATGCGGATGTTATATTAGACTTGGTATTAAATTGAGTTCTGGTATAATATTGTATCAGTATCGGTCAATATCAGATACTATTTCGAGTAATTTTTTTAAATTTATGAACATCAAAATATTCAATAAAAAGAATAATAAATATACTTAACTCTCAAATTATTACAATTTACAACAAGAGTTCGTGATAAGGAAATAATCAAGTAGAAATTAAACCTGAAACAAAAGCATTTATAATTACATTACATATATAGAATTTAACATATACATCAAATACAAGTAAAATTAAAAGAAGAGGAAAAATAAAAACCTGGAACGAAATTCAATCATATACCGGAGGATACTTGCTATAACTGCAGTGACCTTAGTTATAATTTGGTACAAATTTCTCATCATTGAGAGGAGCTTTATCATCATTATCATTCAAATTCAATGCACCAAATGACATGTCAATGTTTTCCCATTCAAGATTATCTTCCACGGAATTGACATATACCAAATTCGACTCTTCAAAAACCCAATCAACCAAAAGATAAATATTATCAATGAAAATTGGATTAGTTGAATTACTTATACTATTAAGATCAATGTTACAAATACCGTACCATACTTGGTACTGGATTGAGTTCTGGTATGGTACTGTATTGGTCAATACCGGATACCATTTCAGGTAATTTTTTAAATTTATAAAATAGTCTCTGAATTTTTTTTAAATTGCAAAATAGTCCATTGTCATATTATACAGTTGTACTGTATATTTTTAACCATGTCTCTAAAAATCAAAATAATAAATAATAATCACAATTAATATGAAATAACATTAATTTTTTAGATATTTCACATATAAATAATAATCACAATTTATATAAAAAAAGACAATCATTATCCAAAAATATAAAATTAAGAACAATATAAAGTATTTAAAATATTACAATTTCAATTTTTATTATATAA
>JANIIA010000005.1:54600992-54621690 GCA_027478495.1 Erythroxylum alaternifolium
TTTGCAAATTTTAAAAAATTTCAGGGACTATTTTATAAATTTAAAAAATTATCCGAAACGGTACCCGGTATTGACCGGTACCGGTACAGTACCGTACCAATGCTCAATCCGGTACCAAGTCCGGTACGGTATTCACAACATTGGCAGAGAGTGTGTGTAAATTTATTGAAATGAAATTAACTGGTATTTAGGTTAGGGGGATTTGGTTTTATCATACAAGAAAATCAAATAAAACTATCCTAATGAAAAAAATTAAAGAAACATTAAAAATGATGGAAGAAATGAATTCGTTTAGGACCCGATTCTTTGGTTCAATCTCAACTTATGCCTAATTAAACATATTTCATTGAATTGTTGTCTTCACATCTCTCTTTGAACTATTGGACATAGATTAACAACAAGCTCTGTTAATTCTGGTTTTTCCTTAGGTCATAGTTAATTAAGAAGAGCTCATTAATTAACCCTAGTTAGTGGATAACCTAGGAGATACTCTCTAGATTTAATCAGACGGTTGCCTTACGAATGAGAAAAAAAGACCAATCTAAGCAATAATCATACAAGCTCAGATTATTTAACCTAGGTTATGTTATCTTTAATGATTATGAACCATTAGTCACTACAAATAAATCAGAAACATAATGATTACATATTGCATTCGATCCTAGCAATGGGTTCATACATAAAAAGATCAAATAAAGCATTTAATCATTCTTACATAAGACCCAAACAATAGACATAGGATAACACAATCAATTTCTAAAAAGAGAAATAAAACGACAAATACAAGGAGAAATACACTTAACTGGGTCATCGACGTCGATTGCACCTCCAAACTGGCGTCGAAAAAGCTACCCCTCTATGGGTCTTCTCATGATGGAGAGCTTGCCTCCCTCTTTGTGCTCTCCCAAAGGTCCCAAAGTTGCCACACTCCTTCGGTTCAATCCAAAAATCCAAGAATGGAGCCCCCCTTTAGGGTTTCTTTCTTTTCTTTTTATAGTTCATTCCAATTAGGGTAAAAACTAGGTTTTTCCCGGCCCAAAATTTATGAAATGACCTTGATAAGTTGAGTTTGGAAGTAGTCCCCGAGCTGTCGTCATGCTATGATGGTGACCTGTGTGACAAGCTTCTGTCACGATCGTGGCCATGCACTGGGTTCTTCGTCGAACCTTCTCCAAGTCTTCTGTTCTTTGCTCTAATTCTTCTTCATTCTTGTTCCATGAAGACGAGTGGATGTGAAGCTTCGAAAAATGGCCCAACATATATTGCTTTCGACTTACTTTAACTTCTTTGATTCTGAATCATACCTAAAACCATATATGATTAAAAGTGAGTATCTTAAGCAATTTTATGTCATTAATTGCTAAATGTTATAGAATAATTATATAATCAATTAAGCACATGTCAGTTTGACTATCAATAGGTATTCACCTTAGTTGCTTGAATAGAAACTATCAAATTTGTAATTGCTTTAACTACACAAAATTATTGGAAAGATCTATCAAATAGATGTGAAATTGGCATGCCTAAATGGCCCACTTAGAAAAGAGGTGTTTGTTAAATAACCTCTTGGTTTTATAAAACAACACAATAAGGATAAAGTGTACAAATTGAAGAAGGTTTTATATGGCCAAAACAAGCTCTAAGAGTGAGGAATAAGCACATTGATTCTTTCTTTCTTGAGATCGGCTTTAACAAATATCCTTTAGAGTATGCATTATATACAAAGATAGATAATTTCACTGTTATGTTAATGGTGTGTTTATATGATGATGATTTAATATTTGCAAACAATATTACCGATATGATTGAAGCTTTCAGGAAGTCTATAATGTAGGAATTTGAAATAACTTAGCTTAATTTCATATTTTCTTGGTATTGAAGTGGTTTAAAAGGATGATGTAATTTTTATCTCTTAAAAAGTTTTAGTACTGAACTTTTAAAGAAATATCAAATATTAAATTGCAATCCTATAAGAGCTCTTGTGGAGCTAGGTACAAAATTGGCAAAGGAAGGAGAATGGCCACTTATTAATTCAACATACTATAAGAAAATTATGAGAAGTTTGAGATATCTCACTTACACAAGGTCAGACATCTCTTATGGAGATGGCTTTATTAGAAAATTTATGCAATCAATACATTAGACTCTTGTAAGTAGCTAATTGTACCTTGCTGGATTTAAAAGATACTTATGATCTTGGTTTGTTCTATTTCTCTATAGACAATTGTGTTCTTGTTCAATATTTAAACAATGATAAGGGTAAAGATTTTTCATGATCATAAAAGTACTTTATGTTACCTTTTTATTTTAGTAATACATTTTACTTGTAGTCATCTAAGAAGCAAGTAATTGTTGCACTAGTTAAGGCCACATTAAGATTTTTGTTGATAGTATTTCAACAATAAATTTAGTTATGAATCCAACTGTATAAGGAACAAGAGATATGTACTTAATTGTTGATACATTTAATCCGTGACACTTAGTGATTAATGCTTTAGAATGCTTAAAACACTAACTTTAGTTCATATTTGATTTTAGGTGTAATTCGGAAGTGAAGGAGCTAAAGTGAATTGAAAGCACTATATTTGAGCCGTTTTCAGAAGACTCACACTTACTTGTCTTCATGGAATAAGAATAAGAAGGATTAGAATAAGAAGAAGACAAGAAAATATATAAAATAATGAACATGAATAATGAAGAGTGTAGAACATGGCTCACGGCCATACATGGAAGTGTCATAGGCTTGAGACATCTATCACACCCATGCACACCTTGCATCAGTGTGAGACACCTCTCATGCCTATGCAAGGTGGCTCAGGACCGCAAGACACCTCTCACAACTGTGAGCTAACCACTTACCCCTTGAGTTTTTGACAACTCACTAAAAAATTTACGCTTTTAATATAAAAGCATCGTTTGACGGCTAAAAACAGAGCATGCTTTCATTTAGGGAAAATGCTTAAAGGGTTTCGGGAGAAGAATGAGGAGCAAACACCGTCAGAGACCTATGGAGAAAATGGAGAGCTAAGTTTCCCGACGTTAGTTCAGAGTTCATATCGATGCCGAAGAATTAGGTTAAACATTTCTTTTATTGTGTTTGTTAATTTTACTCTGTTTAGGAATTGATTATGTTATCCTATGTTTATTGTTTGGGTATAGTGAAAAGATGATTTTAATGCATTCATTGGATTGTTTTATTATAAACTCATTACTAGACTATTCAATATAGTTCGTAATTGTTATGTTGAAATTCGTTTGTAGCTATTAATGATATCAAACCATTAGGGATACAATCCGTAATTACTGTGTTTTCAATTGATTTCAAATCATTAAGGATAACATAACTTAGGTTAAATGACCCGGGCGTATGTGGTTGTTGCCTTGATTAATCAGTTTTCCTAATTCGTAGTGCGACTGTCCAATTAAATATAGAGATCGTATCCTAGGTCATTTGGTAGTTAGGTTTAATTAATGAGTGCCTCTCAGTTAAACACAGCCTAAGGGAAAATTAGGGTTAATAAAGCTTATCATTAACCCACGATTAATAGTTGCTAGGAGAGGTAAGAGAGTAACAAATTAATGAAGTATGTTGAACTGGGTATAGACTGAGATTGAACCGACTAGGTCCCTAACAATTTCATCACTTTTGTCATTTTTAAATGTTTCTTTAATTTGTTTTCGTTATTGTATTTTTACTTTATTTTTTATTAAACCAAAACCTTCTATAACCTTAACATCAATTATTTTTATTTCAAAAGCTTTACACACACTCTCTGTAGAATCGACCTAGATCCACCACTGCTATAGTTGTAGGTCTAGTTATTTTGTATAGTGTTATGACACGCTACATCAACAAACAAGCATATTGATATACACTTTCATTTTTTAAGAGACTAAATTGCGGAGAAAATATTTAATATGAGCCTGAAAACTAGGCTGCTGATATTTTAACCAAGCCATTAAATTATAAAAGTTTTGCCGAGTTAAGGCGTGTGCTTGTTATAAGTAAATTACATAATCAAGATTACTCTAAGTTCTTTTTTATTTTTTTATTTTAGCTGAAATGGTCTTCGCTAATATTTGATTTATGGTGAAATAGTCAATGTCTATTAAGATGATATTAATCCTAATAGTTATTAAGATTAATAACATTTATCTATTGTACGTTTATTGAGATTCTTCTATTATAGTTGTAGAATAATATAAATTATGTTATATTTCAAACGTATTAATACATTCTGTAATTCGTCATAGGTGTATTACACTATTGCCCTAATTTGTCGGAAATAAAGAATGCTTTGTTCTCGTTTAATTGCTCATATCCATAGTCTATTCCTTTTCTTCTCTGCTTCTGTTGGATTCTTTATTTATTATCCATCACTATTAATGAGTACGCTATTTCAAATAAGCTTTGGATACATCAATATTTGGAATAGATATTAGAATCAAAACAATTTTCTTTTACTTTTCTAAGCAATTTTTTCTCCACCAACCTTTATAGTATAAAAAAAAGTTAGGAGGCATTTGATAAGCAAACATTAGAATTCTAGTCAACATAATCTCCACTGATATTGTAATCTTGCTTAATTAGGAATGTATCAGCTATAAATCAGTCTTGTAATTGTCATAGGCTAAGAATCTAGTCTATTCTAGGAAGGTACCTTAATATGTTCATAATGTAATTGATGTATTTATACTGACATTGGCTAATGCAAAGTTTAAGCTTTTCTTCAAACACTTCTCTCCATCGTTATATGGTATCAAAGCACTTGATCCTCAATTTCTTTTCTCATAAACTCCTTACCCTCCCTCTGCCACGATGGCCAACAGCAACACTGACCAGAGCAGTCCCCACTCTATTCCAAACTGTGATGAACCCTCCAAACCCATCCTCCTCATACAATTTTCCAATGCCGTGAAACTCTCCCCAACAAACTACTCTACTTCGTGGCAACCACAAATACAGTCTACCCTTCAAGGGTATGATTTGTTTCGCTTTGTTGATGGCAAAACCTACCACCTGCTGAGTACACCACCGCCGCTGATGACACCAAAACTCTTAACCCTGCCTACAATATATGGCGTCGCCAAGATAGGCTCATCTTTGGCGCCCTTCTTGGAACCCTATCCCCTCAAGTTGCACCCCTCGCGTGTCATGCTACCTCTTCTTCTCAAGTTTGGCAAATCTTCGAGAAAACCTACGCCAACCCTTCCCGTGGCCATATACTCCAAATAAAGGCCAACCTTAAGAAAATCACTAAAATCACTCAATCTATAACCGATTACATGCAGTCTATCAAGACTTGCATGGATAAACTCGCTCCAATGGGCAAACCTATAGACCATGAAGATATTATTGCCACAATTCTTCAAAGTCTTGACTATGACACCTACAAACCTTTTGTCGACACTGTCAATGGTCGAGATACTCCCATCTCCTTCGAAGAACTCCATGAGAAACTCATGACCTATGAACTCACCTACAAACCTACCCTCTCCATTGCCTCCTCGGGCTTCCCGGCCTCTATCCATGTTGCCTCCATGCCACAAGGAACAAGTAGTTGTCCATTCATGAATTTTTTACGATTAAGGG
This sequence comes from Erythroxylum alaternifolium, assembly GCA_027478495.1. Lineage (NCBI taxonomy): Eukaryota > Viridiplantae > Streptophyta > Magnoliopsida > Malpighiales > Erythroxylaceae > Erythroxylum > Erythroxylum alaternifolium. Next base: position 54,606,586 of record JANIIA010000005.1, read on the forward strand.
TATATATATGGCTCTCATAAAGTATTGATATCTTAATTATGTTATTTTTGTATTTAGAAACAATATTTCCTTTATCAATTCTATAGAAATCAAGATTGACATATGTGAACATTATATGTATTAATCGGAACATAACCAATTAGGAAGATGTTGTTAATTTTCACTTCTATTTTTATTGTAAATTTTATTTTTTGTTTTTTCTGATTTTATTTTGTATTATTAAAAGCAATATATATTTATTTGTTAATGTTAATATAGTTATATAATAATTGAGCATAATTTTGTATTTTAAATTAAATAGCTAAAAATAATATCATTCATAATTATTATTAGCAACTAGTTTCTTTATTAAATTTTAAAACAAAATAAAAGATCAAATGGATACAAACATAACCTAACTTTTATGTCCAATCCAAGAAATTAAAAAAGTAAAGCTTGTTTGATAGGTCATGAAATGAAAAGAATAAATAAATTTAATCATCAAGAATCTTAGGATTTTATAATCTTTATAAATGCATCCAACACGAGACTCTCTCGGACAAAAAAAGAATCAAAATCATTGTTTGCAAATGAATTCCAAATTTATATTTAAACAATCGAAATATTTAAAGAATGTTTGGTTATACTTTTATTTTTTTTGTGGGTTCTATTTTTTATTTTTGTTTTTATTTTTCTTTTAAATAAAAACCTATTTAGTTATTGCTATCAACATAGTTATATTTTTATTACTAATAATAATTACATATTAGATAAAATTTAAAGATAAATTATTTTTAATTAATTTTTAATCTCTTAGATAATATTTATTAATAAAATATCAATAAAATTATTTTATTTATTAAATAATTTTAAAGTTAAAATTTATTTGTAAATTTATATTTATTTTAATTTCTAAATCAAAATTTATTTAAAATTTACATATTTTGATGATATTTTAAATTTAATAATAATAACAATAATAGTAATAATAATAATAAATTTAATTTAATTACAAAATTAAATAAATTATGAAATAAGATCAGATTATTCATATCATATTATGAAAAAAAATAAAAACAGTAAACAAAAGTCAAAAACTACTTTTTTTTTGTTTCCATAAATTTTAAAAACCGAAAAAATCAAAGCTAAAATACAGAGGCTAAAAACTTACCAAATATTTGTTTTAAATAAATTTAAAAAATAATAATAAAATAATAACTAGAGACACAGCTATACCTTTAAACAAACAACTTTTGCCCAGGGAAAACAGCACTGGGCGTTTGAAATGCCCAGATGCCAGTTACTCACAATAAAAGGGCCCACAACGGTAAATAGTATTTCAATTCGATGCTTTTTTATTTATATCAGTAAATGCTTTTGGCGGGAACAGTTGGCCACCGTGACATTTTCCCGCCAAACCTCCAGAGACAAAGGAACCCTCTGAAGCGCGAAAACTTAGTTCAGAACACAGACGAAACACAAGGACAGAACCAGAAAACACTGTATCAGAAAATGGATTCTTTTGGGGGATTCTTCGTCGACGAGAAGGCGGTCCGAGTTGAGAACATTTTTCTAGACTTTCTCAAGAGGTGCGTACCTGCACTTTTCAATTTCTTTCTTCTTTATTTTCAATTCATTTGCTACTAAAAAAAAGGCATTTTATTTTTTTTATTGGATGTGTTTGTTTGCTTCAATTTGTTCAGCTTTAGATTGGAAAATTCTGGAGAAGCGTACTATGATGGTGAGATCGAAGTGATGAGAGCCAACGAATCGACTACCATGTTTATCGATTTTTCTCACGTTATGCGTTTCAACGATCTTCTCCAAAAAGCTGTCGCCGAAGAGTACTTGAGGTCGTTTCTTTTCCATTTCTCAATTTATGGATTTTTGAATCCTGATTTAAAAGTATATGTCTATGTGTTAACTTTACAAAATAGGTTAGAGCCGTACTTGAAAAATGCTTGTAAGAGGTTTGTGATGGAGCAGAAACCAACTTTCATTGCTGATGACAACCCTAATAAGGATATCAACGTCGCCTTCTTCAATCTCCCTTTCTCCAAACGGTATTAACTCTTCTTTCATTTTTTCTGTTATTTTTCACTCAATTAATTATGGAGTTGGAGAATGATAAGCTCATATCCCATTGCCTTTTTGGTTGAAGTTGTGATCCCAGATACTAAAAGTTGGTAATTGATCATTTCTCTTATAGATTGAGAGAGCTGAGCACTGCTGAAATTGGTAAACTAGTATCTGTAATGGGAGTTGTGACACGCACAAGCGAGGTTAGGCCAGAGCTTCTCCAAGGAACTTTCAAGTGCTTGGAATGCGGAACCGTCATCAAGAATGTTGAGCAACAATTCAAATACACTGAGGTTTGTTTTTATTAGTATTTTCTCATCATCTCACTTATTTCCCTATGGTGTTTGTTTAGCATGTTTCTTATCGGTATATGTTGAGCTGAATCTGAGTTTGCAGCCAACAATCTGCTTGAACGCTATGTGCAACAACAAAACCAGATGGGCGTTGCTTCGGCAAGACAGCAAATTTGCTGATTGGCAGAGGGTAAGGTTGCAAGAGACTTCCAGAGAGATTCCTGCAGGTTCCCTTCCTAGATCTTTGGATGTTATTCTTCGCCATGACATTGTAGAACAGGCCAGAGCTGGTGATACGTAAGACATTTTTTATTATCCATGTATAGTTTTGAGTAGTGGTAATTTTCCTAAATTGGCTTGTGAGCAATTTTACATCTGTATGCATCCAGGGTCATTTTCACTGGTACTGTGGTTGTAATTCCTGACATAATGGCATTGGCATCACCTGGTGAGAGGGCAGAGTGCCGTCGGGAATCTTCTCAGCGTAAGGGTTCTGTTGTTGGACATGAAGGGGTTAGGGGACTACGAGCATTGGGAGTGAGAGACCTTTCCTATCGCCTAGCATTTATAGCCAATTCTGTGCAGGTCAGTATACTTCTTGCTCTTCTCTAAGTGCCTGAGTTCGAGGATATGTCTAGGTGTTTATGCTCAGCAAAGGTTTGTTTATTAGGTTTGTGATGGTAGAAGGGATACAGATATCAGAAACAGAAAGAAGGATATCGATGAAGATGATAGCCAGCAATTTACGGTCAGTTCAGATGCCTTGTGTCTGTTAGTTTCATAACAGTTCCTGTCTGATTGAGGCTTTATAGATCATTGTTCTGACTTAACTAAACTGGCAGGATGAGGAGCTAGAAGAAATTCAAAGAATGAGAAACACTCCTGATTTCTTTAATAAGCTTGTTGATAGCATTGCTCCAACTGTTTTTGGTCACCAAGATATCAAGCGAGCAATCATGCTCATGCTCTTGGGTGGGGTCCACAAGTTCACTCATGAGGGCATTAACCTTAGAGGAGACATCAATGTCTGTATTGTTGGTGACCCCAGCTGCGCTAAATCTCAGTTTCTTAAGTATGCCTGCCTTCTTCCAAGGTTCCAGATTTTAGCTTTAGTTTGTGCAACAGAAATTACTGATGCATTTGAATTGGTGTCCGATCACAGGTATACCTCTGGCATAGTTCCCAGATCTGTCTATACATCTGGCAAATCCTCATCTGCTGCTGGGTTGACTGCAACTGTGGCCAAGGAACCAGAAACTGGGGAGTTTTGTATTGAGGTTTGCCATTCTTTTGCTATAGCCCGGGAATTGAGCATATGTATCTTTTTCTGTTGGAAGTTTGGCGATGTCCTCTGATTCTGCAGATTCAGACACTAGGGGAGGAATTTGTGCCGAAACTTATAAATGATTGAAATTATCTTTTTTAAAATGTTTTTTCCAACTCTTGTTTTAGGAATATTAAATTTATGACACTTTCGGAAACTAAGCAAGAGCACTACTGAGCACTTGAGTATTCTAATGCTACTACATTATTTCTTTCTATTGTTGTATTTCTTGAACCCTTGGTTGAGATCATGTAATCAAATACATAATCTCCGGCTTTATTATGTAATGCACTTGTCGAAGGTAATATTAGAAGTTGATTTCAGTTACGGGTTGTTGATGATTTTTACATTGAAGAATGGGGAACATGCTTTGAAAGAAGATATAGCATTCTAACATAACATTTTATGAACTAGAAAGTTCCATCGAGGAATTAAAAGAGAAAATGAGTTATATAGAATAAAACTTAAAAATGGATAATTTGAATGGGAATGATAAATCGTCAAAGAAGATGATAAATGTCCAAGCATACTTTCCTTTACACTTTTCTGCCTTATTTCCAACCAATTTCATCTGATCTTGGTGCACACTCAGAACATAATCTGATTTCTGCCTCTCATTTTGCGCTTTTCACAGGCTGGAGCGCTGATGCTTGCTGACAATGGCATTTGCTGTATTGATGAATTTGACAAGATGGACATAAGAGATCAGGTAGCTTTTGTGATTTGCAAGCATAATTTGGCATTTAACTTTGTCAGTTATGAGTCATAACATGAACCAAAATTGACTTGACAGGTAGCAATTCATGAGGCTATGGAACAGCAGACAATAAGCATCACTAAAGCCGGGATACAAGCAACATTAAATGCTAGAACGTCGATTTTAGCTGCTGCAAATCCTACTGGAGGGCGCTATGACAAGTCCAAACCCCTCAAGGTGAGGTTAATGTTCTCAGTGGTGATGGCGTCAACGTTTTACCTCTTTTAATGGAGTCACTGATTTGTTGTAAGCTTAGCGCTTCCCTTTTTCTTCATTGATTAATCATTTTATTTTGTTATTCCAGTATAATGTTGCACTTCCTCCTGCAATTCTTTCAAGGTTTGACCTGGTATACGTGATGATTGATGACCCGGATGATCAAACTGATTATCATATTGCACATCATATTGTAAGAGTTCATCAGAAGCGTGAAGAAGCGCTTGCTCCTGCATTCTCAACAGCACAACTAAAGCGTTACATTGCTTATGCAAAAACTTTGAAACCAAAGGTCTGCTGTTCTATCTGTTAAATCTCTAAAACTGGATTTATAAATGCAATGCCATATTCTAGTGTTCATTACATCATTTAACAAGCTAGAATTCGAAACAGCTTAATTCAGAAGCAAGGAAACTGTTGGTGGACTCGTATGTTGCTCTCCGAAGAGGCGATACAACTCCAGGAAATAGAGTTGCCTATCGCATGACAGTTAGACAGCTAGAGGCTTTAATCAGACTGTCTGAGGCTATTGCTCGCAGTTATTTGGAACTTCAGGTCTTTTCTTGTAAATGCAAATATAGCTGCTATGCAAATTTTTAAACTTTCATTCTAGACTTAAGTTGTCGACTTCTTTCCAGGTACAGCAACATCATGTTCGTCTAGCAGTGAGATTACTAAAAACATCTATTATCAGGCAAGAAGATTGACAAACATTTAAAGTTCTCTGTCCCTATCTCTCTTCGTCATTGGCCGCTCTTACCTTTTTTCATTTTTGATATTATAATCGTGCTTTTAACGTGATTCATCAACATGTAATGCGTCTTATCTGTTTTTCAAAACAGTGTTGAGTCTAGTGAGATTGATTTATCCGAGTTTCAAGAAGGAAATCAGAGTGGTGGTAATGTTGATGAGAATGACCATTTCAACCAAAGTGATACACAGCCAAGTAATGCAGGCACTACGCCAGCTACTGAGAATGCAGGTGGGAGCTTTACGGCTTTTCTTGTTTCTTACCATTTTCTTGTGATTGGACCTTTTTTATTTCTAACTGTGGTGATGTCCAGAAAATGGAGGGCAAAGCGAACAGAGGAAAAAATTGGTAATAAGTGAAGAATACTTTCAGAGGGTTACGCAAGCACTGGTAATGCGCTTAAGACAACATGAAGAAACTATATTGCGTGACGGTAAGCTATTGGAACCTTTTCTATAACTATTCACAGTTACATCTTTATCAAATATCATTTTGATTCTGCCAACAGTATCATGTATAGTTACCGCATAATTAGATGTTGGACCCTATGCATATTTCAAAATTCATCATCTGAATTAGATGAAGTAGACATTACAATTTCTTTATAGTCCACCGTATTATCCTTTCTCAACGAGCTTGTTGTCTTCTATGAATGCTTTAAACCATTTCCAGGGTCAGGGCTAGCAGGAATGAGACAGGGGGAACTAATAAGATGGTATGTAGAACAGCAGAATCAGAAAAACAGTTACAGCTCTGTAGAAGAAGCCAAGAATGAAGCTTCAAAAATCAAAGCTATTATTGAGGTAAAACAAAGTTCTTGTTGGGAAAAAAGAATCGTCATTAACCGAAGATTTCTTGGACATAATTATGAAACTCGAGCATTTTTGTTGCAGAGTTTGGTAAGAAGGGAAGGCTACCTGATAGTGATAGATGACGGCAGGCCATCAGAAGCTGGGGATGAAGGTGGAAGACCAGCGTCTAGAGACAACAGGATTTTAGCTGTGGCTCCTAATTATGTTGTTGAATGATAGCAGTAACGCGCAGTTGGAAAGGAGTGCAATGACGAGAGCCTCGATCAGGTCCACCAACTTGGAAGCTCAAATCTAAACTTCATCACTGAATTGGCTGCACTTGCAGGTTCAGTTTGTATTGCATGGAGCCCGGTTATTCAGAACGGGCGGGGCTTACTGAAAATTTTCATGATGGTCAATCTAGTATATTAATTTATCCATTTCCCCGGTCTTGGTCCGAATTGGAGATCGTATTGTAACAACTGTACTAACTGAATCACTTCAATTTCTCAAAGATCGGAGAACGGTAATTGATACAGTCTTCTGTTTAGTCAGGATAAGATTGACGTAGCTCTTGCTACTGCTCTTATTTTCTTTGCCACTTTATGTGAAGTGTATGTTTGATCTTATCGTCACCTCATTTTTGTCCAATTTTATTTTTCTTTAAAAATTTGTATAAATTTTTTTATGAAACAATTCGACCTTATTCCAATTTTTTTCCTTTTGTAATTCTTATTAGGTTTGATTTATTTTATTATTGATTTTAGGTTTTTGATATTTTATCTGTTAATATTTTTGAGTATAATTAATAACATAAATAATTAATTAATTTTGTTTAATTTACTTCAAAATTGTTTTAATTTTAGGTTATTAATTTGTATTACAATTTTTATAAGGGTTAATTATAAAAAATAAACTTCACCTATTTTTATAATATTAACTTGAGTTTTAAAAAATAACGTTATAATATTCAGATTTTTAGTATTGTACAAAAATGTTTAGTTAGATTTTTCGTCAAGTGTATTAAATTACTTTTGTGTCATATACGTGATATATTTTTTAATATCACCAGTAAAATTTAAATTTAAAAATTAATTACCGGAAAACATCATTGCATAAAAGCTCCAATGTGGCAATATTAGGGTTTATGTGTATAAGGTGAGATAAGCCGTGTCGCACTTCTGAACACAATTGCTGCCTCCCATGTCGCCACAACACCCACTAGCTCCTTTACATGTTGCCGCGGTATGGCAAGGTCCCTAGGGATGCGATGACTAATCATTTTTTAAAATTGAGGTATTTTTAATAAGCTAATTTATAAATTAAATCAGGCTTGAACAATTAAAGTTTGAATTTAATTTTTTAAAAAATATTATTTATTTTTTAATTTTAAAAAAATTATTTGAAAAAGTTAACGAGACCAACCATGACTCAGTCGGCTATTGTCATCCCTACAGGTCCCTCGCACGTTGCTGCACTTAGGAGATTTGTTGCACATCACCACACCCAGCAAGTTCGTCGCTCCTTGTCTCCTGTCGTCACACCTAAGGGGGGTCCGTTGCATGCTACTGCACCTTGCAATGTCATTGATTTTTTAATTTTTCAAAGTTCCGACCTTTTGGTTATTTGTGGATCATAGAATGTTTAGAAGCTTTGATGAAATTTAAAAGCTTCATGACATCAAGTTTCACCAGATTCATAACCTGGTGTATTTTGGAATCAAGTGATTTAGCTTTAATTTCAGTTGCGCCAAAGAAATTTAAGAACTCGGTTATATCAACTTTATGTTTTGCTTAAGAAACATTGCCTTTATTGCTATAACTGTATCCTCAATCTGGTGATTTGGTCACTGGTGTAATATGTTGATGCATTCAGTTATATAGAACAATAGACAACCATTTTTCTTGTGAATATGTAGCTTCTCAACATTAAAACGCCCAGATGAACTTTGTTCCTAATGATTATTCTAGTTTTGTGTTGGACATTTTTTTTCATGCAATCTTAGAAGTAATTGTTCATGGGAATCCTAGGTTCAAATGCTGGTTCATAAGTTAGTTGAATTATTAATGCAACTTTTTCTACTCAGTGGGGGATGCATCCAACTAGCCAATTATAAACGGCTCGTGGCCTACCTATGGCCCGATCAATCCAGGCCAAAAATGAGTCAGGCTGGACCATAATTGCCATATCTGGCCATTTTATTTAATTGCTAACGTTTTTGGGTGGTTACAAGGATATTGCTGTGCATTTTGGCTTTGACTTAGCGAAGATAGCGATATGTCCAATTGCAGCTGTTATCATACATCTTGAGAGTTTTACAATTTCATAGACTTTAACATATTTTGTTGAAAACTAATATTACAATTATTTTAATGTAGACATTGGTAAATTTTGAATTTTATTATGGTGGGGTATGTTCCACATTTTTTTTTTGCATGTAGTTATGTTAACTTTTAAAAGAAGAGAGTGAAAGGAATAGAGACATATAGGAGAAGAGACAGAGAGGGAGAGAGGAAGAGAGATACATATATCTAAGAGAATATTAGAGGAGGAAGACAATATCCATTCTATTACATACCTCTCACTATTTGTTACTACGTCTTAAATACACGTAAGGGATGACTAGTATAAGTGTTGATTTCTGATAATAATGGTGTGGGTTTATTTAAACGTTGAGTTGCTATGTAGTAACTCAAACGATAACATTTTCATTAATTCTTCAGCTCATCCAAAATTCTCTGGTAGAGTAGTCTTCTTCATTGTTCTTTGTAACAATCCCCTCCCCCTAGTCTTCATTTTTCTTTGTAACAATCCCCTTCCCCTTCAGTTCCTTGTCTACCAAATTACCCTCTGGGATTTATTTTTGGAGTTCAGAAAGGTATTCCTAGGAGGCATTATTACTTCAAATCAAGACGTCATCTCTAGCGACCACATAAAATTGCAACTGTTTCTTTTCATATTTATGATCTAGACTATATTTTTCGTCACATTAGAAACAAAGCCGTCGCGCTCACTTATCGTCGAACTGTTTGCCACTGGTGTGTTTAGTAGGTTTAAAAGGTTTTACTAATGACGAGGGCAACATACATGTTGGTTTAGGCAATATTCCATCAGAGTTTGAGCTTTCATTTATATTTGTTGTGTGTTACAGTCTTAGAATTATGTTATAATTTCCTCTATTGCCCATATTTTTTATTGTGTTCCCTCGACTTAGTAGGATATTCTTATTAGACATCATTATAACTTCTTGTTTACAAGCTAGCATATACGCTTAATGTAACCAGTGAGGTTCATGCAGTTTCCCAGTCACACCAATCTCTAGTTTGAGTCTTTTAACAAAGAAACCAATCAAATAGTCTTCTGGTAGCGATAGCCTGTTGGAGTGATGGTCGTATTGAGCATAGTAATCTAGCATTGTTCCATCTTATTTTAATTCCTTGAAATCTCTTACCGTATCGTCAAACATTCCCACATCAAATCTCTGTTTGAGGGCCTTAGTGAACTCCTCCCAGTACCATTTTTGCCTTATTACGATTCTTGATATATAGCTGATACCATTCTTAAGATCTTTATCCATATGCAAAATTGTTATACTCACCTTCCTTTTCTCTAGAGTTTCATCCAACTGGAAAAATTGCTCACAATGATACAGCCACAATTTCACGTTGTCACTATCGAATAAAGCGAACTCAATCCGACTCAAGCTTGTCGGTGTTGTGTCTTCGTCCTTCTCTTGTCTTGGATGATTACTCTAGGAGCTGGGTTCTGATAACTTTGAAGTTGTTTCTTTTGGTTCTTTTCCTTGCCGCTGCAAAAATTGCAGAAACATAGTTCATGACTCCAACATTTCTTTCTCCATCTTCTCAACTCTATTTTGAAATTTTGAAAAAATTGTTTTGCTTCTCGTTTGCGTCTCCACCAAATTCCTCTTTTTTTCTTCAAGCCTATGCATCTTTGCAGCTCTCGTACCTTCCACCATGGTTTCTCCCTCAATCGTTTGCTCTGATACCAAAATGTTGTATATTCTTTTATATGTGGTTACGTTAACATTCGAAAGAAGACAGAGAAAGAAACAGAGATACACAGAAGAAGAGAGAGAGAGAGGAAAAGAGATACACATATATGAGAGAATATTAGAGGAGGAAGACAATATCCATTTTGTTACCTGCCTCTCACTATCTGTTACTACAATGTCTTAAATACACGTAAAGGATAACTAGTGTGAGTGTTTGCTTCTAATAACAATGGTGTGAGTTTATTTAAATACTGCATTGCTATATGCTAGTTCGAATGATGAAGTTTCCATGAATTCTTTGGCCAAAAGAGAAATTTAATCCCTAAAGTTTACACTAAAATTTGAGTTAGACCTTAACGCTTCAGAGCGTTTAAAATGAACCCTACTGTTTGTAAAACGTTCAATATGAATCCTAATGTTTAGAAAACGTTTAAAATAACCCCTGACTAGATAGAATTACACACTAAGTTTAGCCTTCGTCAGGAGTTATTTGGAATGTTTTGTAAACATTAAGGTTTATTTTGAAAGTTTTACAAATTCCAGGATTCATTTTAACCATATTGAATCATTAGGGTCCAACTCATATTTTAGTGTAAACGTTAGGGGTTAAATTGTTCTTTTTACTTCAATTCTTTAGCTCATCCAAAATTCTATGGTTGAGTCGTCTTCTTTATTTTTCTTTACAACAGGGTATTGTAAAGAAATAAATGATAAGTAAAATTATTTACATATAATTTTGGGATGAATTAGAGCTAATTTGACTTATCTTTATGTGAATTTTGCGCTTTAATTGGTTAATTCTTACACATTTCAACTTTATTGCTTAATAAGTGCAAATGGATAGATTTTGGGGCAAGAGGCATAACTTTCGTTGTAGATGTCAGATTAAGGTCATTCAAATATGCTTTCGAAGAGAACTCCGAGTTCTACAACTTTTGTGAAGACTCTAAAAAGAGATTTTTCCATCTAAAGGGTCAAAATTTCATGTTTCTGGAGAGAACTTGAGAAGGTTCGCCCAGCGGACATGAAGTCCCTCCAAACTGACATGAGTGGAGAGTGAAAGCTGGAAGGCTCGAGAAGGTCCACTCAGAGGACATAATTTCCATCTAACAGACATTCTCTGGTTAAATTGCTCCAGAAGACCCGAGAAGGTCAGCCCAGCAGACATCAAGTCTGCTTAACGGACTTTTTCGGTGTTGTTACGATCCTCATTTTCTTGTTTAGAAAAAACTAGGTTTCTTTGACCCCAAGACACTATAAATACTCATTTTTAAGACCAAATTAGGGGGTTGGACTGAAAACAAGGTAGCACACTAAGGGAGGCAGTCGAAAGAGGAAAAGAAGAGGAAGGAGGATTGAATCAAGATTGGAAGCAAGCTTGTTTTGTCTTCTCTCTCTATCTTCACTCTCTACCTTGTCGTTAATGTTAATTGTTTTTATATATTTGGATTCTTCTATCATATACTGGAACTAAACCCTATTTAGGGTTAGGGATATAGCCTATTTTGGGAAATGATTTATGTTTTATGGATTGATTGGTGTTGAATGAAAGTTCTTGAGTTATATTTATCTTTCATGAGCTTCATTATTGTTTCTATACTTGATCACCATAGATGCAATCTTAGGAATCATATGATGGACTGAGAGGTGAAGTATGATTTGTGCACTAGGAAGATAAACACATTAGATTTAGAGATAGGGATATCCTGAACTAGTGTGATAACTTATGGTTGCTTGTTCGTAATGAATTTAACTAGTTAGATTTCACATTGAGAGATGGTAACCAACTAGTTGGGTATTCTTATATGTCTTGAGAGAGAATATAAGTGAATTTGTGCAATTTTTATTATAACTTGTCATTAAATCAATTCCTTAATTTATAGATCAGTCTCTTAAATTGGTGAACCCCAAAGCCCTAACTCTAAACCATCAATTTTCTCTTGCTTGTTTATTTACAATCTTTACAATTTATTTTCTGCTTTAATCCAATCAACTTTAAGTTTCTTGTCATTTTATTTCACGTAATTAGGATTAATTCAGTAGTGAGTATTTTAGTTCTTATGGGATACGACCTTGGAATACTTGATGTGTAAGTACTAGGAACAATTCTGTGCGCTTGCAGGTTTTTTCGACTAAGTTTTTTGTGCCGTTGTGAGGGACTAATTTATATTTGCTATTATTAATTCTAGTTATTTTTTTATTTATTTACCTTAAGTTTTCTTCCATTAATTACTTTAAAACCCTTTTTCTTTGTTTAATTTCAGGAGCTATATGCACTTAAGGCATTCAAGAAATTTGAATAACGATCAGTTACTTGAGTTAAATCCTGAAATTGAACGCACTTGTGGAAGGAACAACGACCAAAGAAGAAGAGAGATGGAAAATAATAATCAAAATCTAATTCTGCATGAGGAACGAGATATGGGGAACGATCAATTTAATGAAAGAAATCAGGCTGAACCGGTGGTGGTTAATCCTACGGTAAGGAGAATTAGAAACTATCAGATGCCATTTATTGCGGCTACCCTTCTTGCATTCAATTGACTGTGGTAGCAAAGAATTATGAGTTGAAGCAAATTCATCTATCTATGTTGCCACAATTTAATGGAATGCCGAGTGAAGATGCTTTAGCCTTTATGAGAGATTTTTATGCTAAATTCAGACTCTTCCATTATATGGTTTGTCCGAAGATGAGTTAAGGCTAAGGTGTTTTCCCTATTGCATGAAGGGATTAGCAAGAAATTGGTTGTTGAGCTTAGAGGTTGAATCCATTGATACTTAGGACAAAATCATGGAGACTTTCATGATGAAGTGGTATCCAGTCCACAAAACTCTTGAACTAAGGAAGATGATACATTGGTTCTCGCAGAAAGAAAGAGAAAATTTTCATGAAGCATGGGAGCGATTTAATGAGCTGATTAACCAATGTCCTCATCATGGATTTGATACACACTCTTTGACTTGGTTTTTCTACTATGGTCTCACTGATCACAATTAAACCTTAGTGGATTTAAATGCTGGTGGGCATATTAGTAACCTGAGTTCCCAAGAGTTATGGAATATTTTCAAAAAGGTTACGAAAAATTTACATTGTAAGGTGATTAGGAACAAAGCTGTTACTCTTAATGAAGTGGGATCCATATCTGACATGGCTTACCAAGTTGCTGAGATAAATAAGAAGTTGAATATATTGATGAAAGACAACAAGTCCGGTAGGGATTCTTGTACTCTTTGTGGTAGATTTAGGCGTACAACAGCTGGTTGTATGAACATTGAAGCAACAATGCCAGAGGAAGAGGTGAACTATGTTGATAGATAAGGTCAGAGATTTGATCCTATCTTTAACACCTACAATGAAGGTTGGAAGTTTAATCCAATTTTTTCATGAAAAATCAATGGGACCATCGGGGTTCCAAATGCCACCAAAACAACAATATCCACATCCTTTAACTTAAGCACAACAACAATTCCCTTCCCCTTTGGATAAAAAAGTGGATAGGCTTGAAGATATGTTTGCTCAACTTATGAGCAAGATGGATCAAAATGCTCAAGCTAGCTCTCAAGCCATGAACAAAATGGAGCAAGACATTCAGTCCAACCAAGCTGCCATCAGAAATTTAGAGGTGCAAATTAGTCAAGAGGCAAAAGAGGTAAGTGAAAGAGGTAAAGGAAAGCTACCTATCAATACTCAAATGAATCCAAAGCAGGATTGTATGACAATTCGTTTGAGGAATGGAAAGGTGGTAGAAGGTGTGGTTCCTAAAGAGAAGGAAGTAATATAAATGAAACCAAGGATGTTGAAATTGTGAATTTGGATGAAGAAAAAGAGCCTAAAGAAACCGAACCAAAGAAGGAATCTTTACCAAGTTCAGAATTTTCCTTTGCGCCACCCATACCTTACCCTAAAAAGGTAAAAAAGAAGCATAATGATTCCAAATTTTAGAAATTCCTTGACCTTTTCAAGAAGATCTATATCAACATCCCTTTTACTGAAGTACTTGCTGAGATGCCTGCTTACACCAAGTTATTAAAGGAAATCATCTCCAACAAAAAGAAGCTGGATAATTTCGTGATGGTAGCCTTAACTGAGGAGTGTAGTTCTATTTTACAAAGTAAACTACCCCCTAAGTTAAAGGATCTACGGAGTGTCACTATTCTTTGTCACTTTAGTGCTTTTAAGGTTTTTCAATGCTTATGTGACTTAGGTTCAAGTATTAATCTTATTCCTTTGTCTCTCTATAACAGGCTTGGAATTGGTGAATTCAAACTAACTAAAATTTCATTACAACTTGCTGATAGATCAATTCGATACCTTATTGGTATTGTTGAGGACCTATTAGTGAAAGTTGGTAAGCTTATAATTCCAGCTGACTTTGTCATGCTTGAGATGGATTTCGATATGCAGGTTCTTATAATTTTAGGAAGACCATTCTTAGCCATTGGTGGGGCATTATTGACGTCCCAGATGGTAAGCTGACTTTGAGAGTTGGTGATGAGGAAGAGACATTTAACATTTTCAAAGTTTTAAAGGGAACCTCTTTCGATGAAGTCACCTGTAGGGTAGATGTAATTGATTCTCTTACACTTGAATCTATTCTTAAATTAATGTATGATGATTCTTTAGAGACATGTCTAGCTTTAGGAATAGATGAGAATGAATTGGATGATGAGTTAGTGGACTATGCATATAGATTACAAGGTAATGGTTTTAGGTATAGACCTCAAATTGAAGAATTGGGCCCTCCTAAACCTAAATTGTTACCTTCTATATTAAGCCCACCGAAACCTGAACTAAAACAACTTCCAATTCATTTGAGATAAGTATTCTTGGGAGAATCAAATACATATCCAGTTATTATTTCTTCTTCTTTGAATTCCTCTCAAGAAGAGAAGTTATTAA
>JANIIA010000005.1:54621790-54638786 GCA_027478495.1 Erythroxylum alaternifolium
GAAAAGAAGAGGAAGAAGGAGGATTGAATCAAGATTGGAAGCAAGCTTGTTTTGTCTTCTCTCTCTATCTTCTCTCTCTACCTTGTCTTGAATGTTGATTGTTTTTATGTATTTGGATTCTTCTATCATGTGCTGGAACTAAACCCCATTTAGGGTTAGGGATGTAGCCTATTTTGGGGATTAATTTATGTTTTATGGATTGTTGGTGTTGAATGAAAGTTCTTGGGTTATATTTATCTTTCTTGAGCTTCATTATTGTTTCTATATTTGATCACCATATATGCAATCTTAGGAATCATATGATGGACTGAGAGGTGAAGTATGATTTGTGCACTAGGAAGATAAACACGTTAGATTTAGATATAGGGATATCCTGAACTAGTGTGATGACTTATGGTTTCTTGTTCGCAATGAATTTAACTAGTTAGGTTTCGCATTGAGAGATGGTAATCAACTAGTTGGGTATTCTTATATGCCTTGAGAGAGAATATAAGTGAATTTGTGAAATTGTTATTATAACTTATCATTCAATCAATTCTATAATTCATAGATCAATCTCTTAAATTGGTAAACCCCAAAGCCCTAAGTCTAAACCATCAATTTTCTCTTGCTTATTTATTTACAATCTTTACAATTGATTGTCTGCTCTAATCCAATAAACTTTTAAGTTTCTTGTCCTTTTATTTCACGTAATTAGGATTAATTCAGTAGTGAGTATTTTAGTCCTTGTGGGATACGACCTTGGAATACTTGATGTGTAAGTACTTCGAACGATTCTGTGCACTTGCAAATTTTTTTGACTAAAAACAATAACAAATATATTATAAATGTTGCTGAGCTTAGCATGTTAGTATTAAAAGGAGTGTCAGAAGATAAATGTAGGGATGATAAGTGGCCCGACCTGAGGCCCGATTGGGCTTGAGACAATAGGTTTGAGCCCTAGCTAAGCCCCACTTAGCTTGACTCAATTTTTTAAAAAATTAAAAATAAAAAACAACATTGTTTTGCTTATAAAGATCGGGCTTAGACAGCCCGAGCTCGAGTCCATCTGGCCTGAGGTTCCACCTGAGGTCCTGTCATCCTTGACCTAGCCTATTAACTTCGGACTAGGTCGAGTCAGGCTAGACAGGGCCCGAACCCAGTTGCCATAGCTATATAAATGACATAGAGTAGTATCTATGTTTTACAAATTTCTTGAAGAGTTAATGATAAGTTCAAAAGAGTTAAGCTTATAACAAGACAAAGACATGTTATAAATGATTAACTATATGCAAAAATGGGACTACCATGATGTTAAAGTCTATTACGAGCATGGTTAATAGAATCTTGCAATTGATGGTGAAGAATCTAATTCGGACGTGGTAATACCTATGAAACTAATAGACAACAAAATGTAAGTATGAATGAAGAAATGTTATTCCAAGTTCAGGTGGAACAAAATGATGAAGATTTTTTTGCTATGGAGATGCATGAATTTGAAAATGACTTAGGTGATGACAAAATTATATATAACTGATGATGAACAATACATTACTATGAGAGACAATAAGAAGAAATATGGCAAGAAGGTATGTAGTGGGTTTAAATGTGACAAAATTATGGATGGGGCTAGAAATAGTGGGAAAGATTGGAGTGAGAACCAACTTATTCCAAAACTTCACAAATACAAGAAAGGACTTCATATGATTAGTATAGTAAATATGAGGATAATGATGCTAAAGTTCAATCACTAGTTTGTAGTGATAATAGATAGTACAAGACATCAGTTATAAGGAAGAACTACATTGTGTTTAATAACAATAATAACCAAGTACACAAGGCTTTCGCTTTGCGATGGTTGTGGGAGAGACATCAATTATACGCAACGTTCCTTTTACATTTTGCAAAGAGGCTATTTTCGTAACTTGAACCGCTGACCTTTTGATCACAAAGGAGCTTCCTTACGAATTACTATAAGGCTCGCCCTCTATATTGTTTTTAATCCAAAAGTGTATATGAAGGTTTTTTGGTTGACATAAAGTTTAAGGATGAGATGTGGTCAAAAATTATACAATTACAAATAGATATGATATTTCAGTGGTGAGATTTAGTGTGATAATAGAGGTTGTTTATAAGCCATAATGGCCATTGAAGGTATATTCCGGCTAGAATGGAAATGAAAAAGCATTTACTATTAAGATATTGAAAAACAAGCATAGTCGTAAGAAAGTGTAAAGAAACAGGTAAGCTAGCATGAAATGGATAGCAAATGAACTTTTACACAAGTTTAGGATGTACTTAAATTGGCCAATTAGTGAGACGATGGATGATCTTCAAAGAAACTATGCATTACAAGGTAGTAAATTCCAATGTTACAGGGATAAATGTGAAGCTATTGCAATGCTATAAGGATTAATAGGTCACTATATTAAGTTATAATCTTGCGGGCAACAATTACAATGGGTTGATAAAGAAGGACAATTCATTATCCAAACTAAACTTGAACAAAAGCCTAGGCAAACAATGTTTAAGAGGTTTTATGTAGGATTTAGTGCATTAAAGTATGGTTATTAGTGGTTGTAGGAATATAATTGGGCTAGATGAATGTGTTTGTAATACATTTATTAGAGGTCCTTTGTTAGCTATAGTTGGGCATGATAGAAACAATCAAATGCTTCCTATATGTTGGGTTATGGTTAGGGAAAAAATCACTAAACTTGGTACTGGTTTTTTAATCTTCTTAGTAAAGATCTAAATATAGGTAGGAATACATTTACTTTTATATGCGATCAACAAAAAGTAAACATTCAAATATTTGTAATGTGTATATTTATTTATATATATATTTGAATTATTGTACTTACATCACTTTATTTTGGTTTTTTAATTAGAATTTAGTGGATTTATTGAAAAATCTCTTCCAATAAGCTAAGTATAGAAAATATGTATAACATGTCCATGCAAATTGGTCCAAATTGCATAAAGGCTATACATGTAGGATTTTATTTTAAAAATTTATAAATTGTACGAACAAAAGTGGAATTTGGTGAGATAATAGAGCGATTGAAGAATATATCAAATAAGGCATATGGTGACTTCAAAGTGAGGAATCGTAAGACTTTTGTCAAAGCATTTGTAAGTACAAGATAAATACATGAAAAACAAGGAAGACAAATGCATTAAAAATGAGGAAGGCAACTAAAAAATAAAATACCTAGATCTAATATTAACAATAGTACAAGAAGAAGACCTAGACAATCAGGATTTATAAGGTTAAATACTATAGCATATATTTTAAGAAGGGAGAAGATGGAGATTAGTGAATATTCACTTTTGTCTCTTATTTTCCCTATAAATTTTAAATTTCATAAATTTTTATTATATACAAGTGACTTAAGGATATGGAGTAACATATGGAGAAGTTAGCAGAAATACTTACTTCATGGTTTGTCACTTGATTACATTTTTAATGTTTATTAGTTATTTAATCATAAGTAATAATAGTATAGTTTATGTTTATGTTATTTTATAGATGGATGGAAGTTAATTTCAAGTATTTAAACTAACTCAAGCTTTTCAAAATACAATAACCAATGCAAATTTTATAAATGATTACTCAAAATAAAAGGAGGTTCAAATTAAAAACAAAAAGATCAACTCTAAGACGATTTGAAGTTATTGATGGTAAATTTACTGCAAATTGAACCATGTGTTTATTTTATTTTGTAAAGTTTTTAAACAATGTGTTGTGATATGGTTAAGGATTTGAACAATGGGTTATGATTGAGATGAGGATTTGAACATTGTGTTGCTATTTGGTTGAGGATTTCAACATTGTGTTGTGATTTTCATTAGGATTTGAACATTGTGTATTTTTTTTTAGTTGGTTACTCTGTGTATCTTTGACATTGTCTCAAGAACAATCCATTTAAGAATAGTGCAACTTTAGGATCAAAATCTAGTAAGATTTATGTTTTGAAGTTCAGCCTATCGTCTTTTATGCAACTCTATGGTGGATGGCTATTTGGCTGATGCCAATTTCCTAATAAATGCTTAAGGGGAATTCTCTTCATTTTTTGATTATATTGAATTGCATAGGCAATAGGGTTCTTATTGCACTGGTTTTCCTCTATTAATGTACACAAATTTGATGCAAATCATGAATAATAGACTTGTTTCAATAAGATGGATATTTTATTTTCACTTCTCTTTCTCTCTAGGTGCTTGTTATCTATAATTTACTTAATTTTTCATCATTAATCATTAGGTTAATTAGCTACAATGATATTGTGATTAAGGGAGTAAATCATTACCAATAATATTGTGATGGTCCGAAGCTTAAAAGTTTTGTTAGGCAGGTTTGAATTTAAGTTCAAGAATTATTAATAAGAAATTATAATTCATATACAAAATTCAGTTTACTAATTATGATTCATATATACAATTTAGTTTACCAATTGTAGTGCATTAAACTATCTTTTGATGAAAACCCAGTAGAGTCCAAACGGATTGCTACAAGTTGGTGGTTATGTTCATTTCTTTTTTTGATATAAAAAAACATTAATGACAAAAGGTTAAGTCGTTGCCTCAAATGAAAACAAGTTCGAATTATTATTAAGTCATAAGTTAAGTAGAAAATTGTCCAGCAGTTACTAAGAATGTTTACAAGCCCGTCCCCCCACTAATAATGCATATAGACATGAATACAAACTATAAGAGCAGTATTTTTTATATATTGTTCAACAAAAAGTGTCTCATCGTTTCAATAATGCTGATTTTGAAGATGTATCACATGCCTAAGCTGTATAGTCACATAGAACCTACATAATAAATACAAAACGTAAATAGAGAAGTGTTAATTATAAACTAAGATCTATAAATAACCAAAGTTCATAACTTCCAAAAATTAGAATATTAATGATTTGTTGGTGAGTGGGGTAGCGCACGATAGACCTCTTAGGCGCAACAGCATGTGAGGGAGCTGTTGGTTGCTACAAAGGCCTGTGAGGTAGCTGTTATATTTAGAGGTGCGATGAAATATGTGCGTCGAAGCTTTTTATCTAAAATTGTGCAATCTCAATTCTGACCTTTATACACGTACACCTTAGTTTTGTGGCTTTTGTGCAGCAATGTTTTTGAGCATATTGTTTTTTATATTTTAAGTTTTAAATTTTTTTAATTTTTAAAAATTATTTTACACATAACATTAAATATATATATGTTGTTAAGAAAGAGTAACGATGAGTTATTTTAACAAGCATTTTAGTGTTACTTTATAAAGTTCAAGCTAATATTACAAAACTAAGTATAGTTTGGGATTTTTTTATAATTAACTCTTTTTGTAATTAAAATTTTTATTATAGTAATTTCTTTTTAACTTCAATTAATTATTTTGTAGAAAAAGAACTATTAGGGTTAAATTAAGGAAAAAAGATTAAAAATAGAGAGAAAGAACCAAGAGTAGGTAAACAATAAAGGAAATATCTGTAAGAAATTTCATAAATATGGTCGCATCTAGAAGTTCATGTGACTTTATCTAGTCTATTGGATCGATAATTGAAACAATCATAATGTATAATAGTCACCATTTAAATACACTGACATCATTAGTAATCATAATCAAGTATAAGACTAATGAGGGTCATAGTGGTCATACACCATTAATTCAATATACTCCCTTTTATGTGCCAATATACTAGCGTTTTCTCCTTGGTCATAATTATAAATGGGAAGTATATAATGGGATTTAACATTAATGGTCCCCCTCCTTTTTTAAGGACCCATTTAATTTTGTTTTTAATAGTATACATTGCAATCAAATAAATAAAGAAGAAAATAGAAAATTAAAAAATAACACATTTATTAATGCACAAAGAGTGTTAAATATATAATAAGAGCCAATACATATAATGCCCATGTTCTTTATACTACTAGAAAAAATTTTTTAGGTGGTAACCTCTTTGTCAAAGTTAACATAAGATTCATGCTATTATGCTCTATTGACACTTTATTAAACGTCCTTCTTAATAGTAAAGGTATTTCAATTCTACGTGTTTATCACTTTTGGAATACTTGTCATTCTTTGGAGAAGAAAACTACTGCAAAATTATCACAATAAATTTTTAGAGGCTTGGTTATATTGTCGTCAATCTTAAGCCCTGAACAAGGTTCCATAACTGTTTAGACTGAATTATGGCCTCAAAGCATGCCATAAACTCAACCTTTATAGTGCATACATCAATTATAGACTACTCCACTCTCTTCTAAGAGAAGGCTCCTCAAGGTAAAAAATAAATGTAGCCAATTGTGGATTTTCTTGTATTTACATAGCCAATAAAGTATGAATCCAAGTATCTAACTCCTCAAGGTAATTGGACCCCTTAAAAGTGAGCATGTATTCTATATTTCCATATAAATATCTCAAAACTTTCTTTGCAAATTTCCATTGATTCTTACCAAGATTACTCTAGTATCACCCCAATATCCCTACTACAAAGCTTATCCCTACTACAAAGCTTATGACTAGCCTCGTATATGTCTTAGCATATATTAGGCTACCAATCATAGATGCAAATGGAATTGCCAATATTTGCTTCCATTCTAAATCACTTTTTTTTGACATTATGTGAGGCTAAACTTGTCCTCTTTTTGAATCAGAACAAGTGATGTTGAATACTTATCTATCTTAAATCTCTTTAAAACTTTATTAATATAGGCTTTCTGAGATAAACTCATTAATCCTTATGATCTTTAATGAAATATTTCTATTCCTATCACATCACCCATCTTTCATTTCAAAATGACGAGAGAAATTTTTAACCTTACTTAATGATTCTACTTTTCTATACTTAAGGCCAATGTTGATTTAACCACAAGTGCACAGTGTAGCTATAGCTAGTATCAGCAAGCACGAGTTGATCTTACTTAGACAAGGAATACTAATAATTAACATTATCTTATTATCTACTATACGAATTGGATTTTTATTTTTAATAAAGAAAGAAAACTTAAGCAATTAAAATAAGTCAGGAAAAAATATTGGGCAAAGAATAAAGAAATCACATAGAAATAATTAGCATTAAGAATTAGTGTCTAGGTTATGAATTCCCCTAAAAAAACCCTTAAATAATTGACCTTTTTATTATACAATCATTGTATTGATTATTGGACCATGAAAATTCCTATCGTATGCTAATAACTCACTTGAGACTAATAATAACTAATTTTAGAATTATCAACCGATATTATTCAGGTTAAAAGTACTAAGATTGCTTTACCAATTTGTGAATTCTGCTACTATGTTTGACTATAATTTAGAGGATTTATGTTGACTTATCTCTAGATTTGCAATTAACTCCTTTCAATTACGGAAAATATATTCATACACATGATTTCTCAATCTCTATGTTATAAAATCAAATTATGCGCTAATATTCTGGATCTATTAGAACATATATTAATCACCTAATTGAATCACAATATATCAATCAAAAGAATTGCGTTAAATAAGAGAATCAAAACATATTATAGCACAAAATTAAGTTCATCTCTCTAAGACACTAAAGATGTTTAGTTACATATGATAGAAAAAAATCAAACATAAATAGAAAAAAAGACAAACAAAGAGTTAATAATTCTAAATATCCCTTTATCTCCTATCAAATGTTCTTGTAAGGTAGATGGTTGATCTTGTATTCTATTGGATATCTCTATGATATCTTCATGTTTTCCATGTCTCTAGAAAAATTGCCCCTTCTGAACAATCTTTGAGTCTTGAATTGCCTTTAAAAGTCTTTAACAGTCTGATCCCTATTTTGCCTCTGCTCACATCTTTTTACCCTAAATTTTAGGGGTTTTAGGAGATACATAGTATGATACACATTCATGTACTAAATTGTGTATACTAAAAATCCTTATAATTTGTGTTTCTGCACAGCCTAAGAGACACATGGCTATATACCCGATCGTGTATCCCTTAAATGCTTCAAATCTTTATTTTGTGCCACGTTTTCATCCAAATTCTTCTCCATTTAGTTCATGAAAGCAATTATAACCTATAAATGTACTTGAAGCAATTTATTAAATACCAAATATACAATAAATGTATAAAATATCAAGAAAAATACATTAAATATGGGTGTATAAATATGGTTAAATATACATCTATCAAACATTTCTACACTTAAGCTTTTGCTTGTCCTCAAACAAACTATAATCAAAATTATAAGTCTAATCCGTTATTAATCTTGAGCTGTCCATTCATATTATAAATCACCATATTCTATCGAATCAAATTAACATATAATTAGAGTCAAGTTATCCTAAAATTGACTTCCTAAGTCAATATTAATAGTAATCACATCCATAATTGCATTGAAATCAAAAGCATAAACCTTTACATGCTCACCAAAATTTCACTCAATGCACTTAAGTGTTTAAGGTGAAAAGTATTAAAATTCTTAATCAATGCATAATAGAACTCTTATCATAAGCTTGCAGTACTATCATATCTCCTCCACTTATGTATAAATTAGAAACAAAAAGTATAGTTGGGATAAGAAAAAAGGATTGATTTGAATGAAATTTACTAAAGAAAAATTACAAGAAACTTGTTTACAAATGTACAAGTCCTTTTATTAGAACTCCATTGGTACCATATACTTATTCACAATTTTTCTTATGCGAGTTTTTTTTCAATCAAAATAATTATTTTGAGCATTCAGTACTACAATTAAAGAATTAATGGACCTTTCAAGATTTTCAAGTTTCAAACAAGTAAATAATATAAATAACCTTCAAGGTTCTAAACAATAAAAAGGTCATAAAAAAATAGGATAAAAGCTAATAATTTGGGTTAATAACAATTAAAAAAGCTAAAGCTCAACTTGGTTATTCCTAAAGGATAAATTATGGGTAAGGTAATTATCAAAGAAATAAGCTCAAACAAATTGTTGAATCTACGTGCCTTTATTAGTTCCATAATTCTAATTTAACAAATATGATCACAATATGTATAATAAACGAAAGTTCTAGAATTGTTCAACTATACATGACAACACACACGAAAGAGATAAAAGAGCTTTAAAATTTTGAATTTTTCATTCTTAAGCTTAAAAGTTCACGAAAAAGATGGGTATATATATGTGTGTGTAAATAATATGCAATTCCATTTAATTTGAATATATCAATGAATACTAAGAATATAACTTATAAAAGTAATTTTATTCTAACTAGCATCTTTTTGCATACTAATTTAAATCAATATTCAACAATGATAATTCAAATCAATATTCAACAATGAAGTAAAGTATTGATGGACATATTTCAATTAAGTCAAGATATCATTTCATAAATTTTTTTAACCAAGATTATAATAAGCTTAAAGAAATCGTTAAAAATTCGTTAGCCCCTTCCCTGCACTTAAAGTTGTGCATTGTCCCCAATGTACACAATATAAGTATATATAATAAGTAATAAGTCTGATTTTCGATCCATCCAATATCTACATCTTTGTAAATATAAAGATAAAGGGATAAAAAGAAACAAAAATAATAAACATATCACAAATTGAAATTAAGAAAGATGAACATCATTAACTATGATGATAGAGAAATAAAATAATTAATGGAATAGGGAATAAGAGATATACACAAAAGATACAGAAAAATAAAACATAAACAAATTAAGCATGTTCCGCATCCTGTGATCCTAGCTAGTTTAACCAAGGAGGGTTCTTATAGTGATGATCTTGATCAGGTGGAAGAGTTGTAGCCGAAGTGCCCTCTCCAAATGGTGGAGGCTGGAAATCAACTCTTAGACGGCTCGCTATTAAAAGCATTAGCTCTCCCATCCATTCAATTGTAGACTGCAGCTCAATGTGCAACCAATGTCTCCAACCATCTTACCCGCTCAGAAAACTCGGCCTGCTAAAATTAAAGTGTCCATTGAGTTCCTACAAGTTGGCCTACCCATTTCTCCAATAAGGCTCTCACACTAAGTTTCACCACTGAAGAAAGAGAACACGCATGCATGCATGCCATGTGAATAGAAAATAAAGAGTAACCCAAATAGTCATAAAGGAGCTGTCGTAGACTTAGCAGCACATCAACCACATAAGGCCAAACTTGCTATTGCTACTGCGATGATCATGCGTTATTATTAAAGAGTATTAACGGTAGCAGCAACTAAGACCCTCTCGAAAAAATCCCTTGGCTCTCAGCCGATCGTTGTCGCTCACTAAGTCGACAACAACCATGCTTTCTGCCTTATCTACCACTGGTTCAAAATAGTTCAATTGATTTTTAGGGTAAGGAAAACACTGGAACTAAAAGCTGAGGAAGATCGTGTTGCTTTGTGAATGTAGAAAACTGAGTAAGAGAGAATCAGTTGCAGCTTGATTGGGAAGTAAGTCTTCGGACTGTGGTTGGTATTATTAAGAGGTTTCATTATCTTCATTTTGAATGCGCCTCTCAAATTTTTCATTCTAATTTGATGCCTACAAATGCCATGTTGGATGCTGAGTTGGAACCAAGCTTAACAGATTGCAGGTTGCCTATAAATATGTCTGATTTGGATATGGCCGCTAATGGCTATAGGGCTCCCGAGAGTTTCCAAAACGAAAAGTCCATGGATAAAAGTGACATCTTCAGCTTCGGGATGAAATGAGGTGTTCTGTGAACTGGAAGAGACATTACTTTACTGATCCATTTTTTTGAAGAAACAGCTAGTGAGGTAGTTTGGGTCGTCAGCTTCATCATTTGCAGCAAGCTCGAGAGGCACGAGAAGCCTTGGACGCGAGTATATTTGGTCAAGAAGGCAAAGAATTTTCACTATGGCTCTTTAAGTCTCATAACATAGCCATGTAAGGCAACATACGTAGCAGCAGCCCAAAATGTCAACAGATGTGTGTTACCCTCTCTCCTATGATCATAATTTGTGGCTTCCCCTGTGCCTTATCCGGAAAGAGCAATAAAACGAATTCTAAGCATTGCTTTCTTAACCAAAGTAGAAGATGCATTTGGTCATGCTGTAGTTCGTAATTTATTTAATCCAAATCTTTAATTATATTTATCGTAATTGAGGGTCCACATGGTGGGGGCTTCTAACCAAGTGGTGTTAGAAATGTAAGTGTGGTTAGAATATTCTAAAAGATTACAATCGGAGGTGATTTTAACGCTAAATTGGTCAACGATGACAAACAGGGAGGATCTTAATCTACTCCGATTGTGAACAAGAATTTTCAGGATTATGTGCAATATTATGGTCTGCATGATATGGGATATATTGGGTCCAAATATACATGGCTAAGGGGAATAGTACGAGCTAGACTGGATCGTGTTTTACACTCTTAGAAATGGCTGGAAATATTCCCAAATGCGACCAATAAATAGCTTCCTTTTTTAGGCTCAGATCATAGGCCTATGTTAGTTGAATTTGATAGGACACTTAGAACTAAGATATCCATTCCAGCGTTTTGATTTCAATCTACTTGGCTCGCTCATGATGAGTTTGATAAGTTAGTAGCTGACCACTAGTCCACAGAAGTGACCAATTTCCTAAGCACTTTAGATTCGTTTTCTATAAAGCTCAAGAGTTAGAATAAGAGTGTATTTGGTAATATCTTTCATTGGAAGAAACGCCCATTAGCTAGATTGGAGGGTATTCAAAAGTCCATGGACATCGAGACATCCGATTCATTGATGGCTTTGGAAGAGAGACTTCAAGGCGAATTAATTCAAGCCCTCTGTGAAGAGGAGATTTATCGGAACCAGTAGTCCCGTAGTGCATGGCTCTCACAGGGAGACCGCAATACCAATTTCTATCACACTTTAGCATTGGCAAAGCAGAAGAAATTGAGGATAACTCGATTAATTGATGATGACGGAAAAATAATCTCAAATCCTATGACAATGCAGCAATTGGCCAGATTTATTTTGAAATTTTGTTTACGTCCTATAATGCCACTACTTCCATCTTCCCAATCTCTGGGGCTTTCCCCCCACTATCGGAGGTGTCACTCCAGACACTGACTGCTCCAGTCCTCGAGGTCAAAATCGGTTAGGCTATCTTTGACATCAACCCAAGCAAAGCCCCAGGGGCTGATGGGTACACCGTTTCTTTCTTTTAACAAAAATGGGACAAGGTGGGTCCCAAAGTAGTGGACTATATTCAAAATATTTTCCGTCATGAGCGATGGGATTCCGAAGTGAACAAAACCATATTGGTATTAATTCCCAAGGTCCCCTCCCCCGTCTATCTGACTCAATTCAGGCCTATTAGTCTATGCTCAGTTTTATGCAAAGCCATCTCGAAAGTGATTTTAAACCGCCTGAAGCCTCATCTCGATTCCTTAATTAATTAAACCCAATGTAGTTTTGTCCCGGGTAGACATATCACGAACAATATTATAATAGCCCAGGAGGCCATAAACTCGATGAAACGAAAGAAGGGAAAGACAAGTATATTGGCAATAAAAGTTGATTTAGAAAAGCATATGATCGTCTCAGGTGGGATTTTATCAACGACACTTTACAGGAAATTGGAATTTCGATTCTTTTAGCCAATCTCGATCATTATGAAATGCATATCCATAGTTTCTATACAAGTATCCTGGAATGGGACCCTTTCTGATTATTTTTTCCCAACTAGGGATATTAGACAAGGAGACCCATTATCGCCGTATATTTTTGTGCTTTGTATAGAAAGGTTGGGGCACATGATTTCTAGTAAAGTCTGCAACGGTAATTGGAAACCGTTTCGTCTGAGCAGAAACGGGCCTCCCATTTAGCATCTCTTCTTTGCTGATGACTTGATCCTTTTTGTCGAAGCCTCGTCAACACAGTTACAAGTTATCTTAAGGGTATTGGATTCCTTCTATCAAGCCTTAGGCCAACTAGTCAGTAAAGCCAGAATATTCTTCTCCAAAACTGTATATCGGGACAACGCACGCATCCTCAGTCAAGAATCTCAGTTTACACATACTAATAATCTGGGAAAATATCTTAGCGTACCTTTGATCCATAAGCGTACCACAAGGAACACATATGAATCTATATTGGATCAAGCCCAGAGGCGACTTACAGGATGGAGTGCCCGCGAACTCTCTCTAGCAGGGTGAGTCACATTAACTCAATCAATCATCTCTTCTCTCCCGATCTACATAATGCAAACGGTGCGATTGTCGAGACAATTGTGTGATAATCTAGAGAAGTTAATGAGAGATTTCATTTGGGGTAATAGGAATGGACGGAGGAGAGAGAATTCAATTCGGTAGGAGGAAGTCTGTCGTCCCAAAAAAGTCGGAGGTTTAGGCATTAAAAAAGTTCGCATCACGAACGACGCATTACTTACTAAGCTAGGTTGGGCAGTAGTTATCAACCCTAACGCACTTTGGGTCCAAATCTTTCACGCCAAATATAACGTTGACGACCGCAGTATCCCCCAATTAGTAGCGAGGCAAGGGGCTTCGATTATTTGGAGAGGGATCGTAGCTACATGGAATTATGTTTGTCATGGTATTAGTTGACGTATAAGAAATGGTAAACAGGTAAATTTCTGGTTAGTTGGCTGGGCAGGAGAATGGGGTCCCCTCTTAATGACCTCAACCTCTCCACCGCCGGATAATTTATTGCTAGCTTCAATCCAGGATATGGTTCATGAGGATGGCAACTGGAATTGGAATCGATTTCAACATTACCTTTCCTCGCTAGTCTGCATGACCATTGCGACCATCCACCTACCCAACGATGGGATGGAGGAAGATCGTATAGTATGGGGACTTGAAAAAAATGGAATGTTTACGATCAACTCTGCCTACGAGCTCATTGAGGGTTCTTTAATGCTCGAAAGTAGTCGTATTTGGACCATGGTCTGGATATGGTGAAGGCCACAGAGGATTCGTTCGTTCCTTTAGCTTCTGGCCAAAAATAAACTGCTCACAAACTAAGAGTGTGTAGCTCGACATATCTCAACGAACTCCAAATGTCCATTCTGTAATCATGAAGAGACCATTTTACATGCACTAAAAGACTGTAGGAGGGTGTCTTCTTACTGGCAACAATTCCCTTTAATGATTCTCGATATTTTTTTTCAAACGAATTTAGACATGTGGTTGATTACTAACTTTGGCAACCCGAGCCAAGTGAACCAATTCGAGTGGGCTACCATCTTTGACACCTCATGATGGTATTTATGGTAGTGGCGTAATAAAAGTATATTCAAGCAGGAGGTTCATTGGCCCGTTGGTGAGTCCAAGGTAGTATTAGAATATGTTGACAGGATAGAGAAGGCAAATGGTGTGACAGGCAGAGTTGTTCCAACAACAAATGCCCCACTAGGTACTCCAATAGGTTGGACTAAACCACTGGAAGGTTGGGTTAAAGTTAACACAGTTGGGGTAGTGCAGTTTGCCTCTGGCATTGCCTCAGCTAGAGGTCTAATTTGAAATAGTGCAGGGCATTGGTATGGTGGTTTCTTACAGCGTCTTGGGGTCGTTTCTCCAATCACTGTTGAACTTTGTGGGGTTTAACTGGATTACAGCAGGCATAGGACCTTGGTTATCGTCGAGTCGTTTTAGAGGTGGACTCGTTGGAGGTTATTAATATCCTATCATCTTTTAACATCATGTTCTTTAATGGTTCACAAGTAATTAGGGACCTTCGGGAGATTCAGGCTCGCCCGTGGGACATCTAGCTGCTGCATGTCTATAGGGAAGGTATACGTGTGCAGATAAGCTGGCGCATTTAGCTTCAAGTATAGCTCCGAGCATTCACCTGCTACACGCAATACCTGAGCAGTGTCTTTAATTCATTACCCAGGATTTACATGGAGCTTTATTTCGTAGAAGCATGTAATTGGCAGACGTAGTTTTTTATTTTCCTTATGTATCCAAAAAAATAAGGTGTATAAACAAAGAATATATTTGCACAAAAGAAAAAATAAACAAAAGTATTTTTTAATAAAGTTTGACTAATTAAATTTTCTTACCATTTTAGGATTTCACAACTGTTGGTTTTTATTATTGATTAATAATTCACTTAAGATTATATATTTCTTTTATATATAGACTAAGTTTACGCAAGTATAGTTAGTTGTAAATTTTAAGTAATATACGTTAAGTGGTTTCATTTCTCAAATGTCATTTTAGAAAGTTAAACCAAATGACGTTATTTTATAGATGAAGTTTGAGTTGTCTAGATCGAACTTAGAGTTAGCCTCTTATCAAGGTTGATTTGAAATTGAATCGACTCGAGTTTAATCTATTTATTTTTAGTCAAGTTGAATTTGTCACCTTTACTATCATATCCCAAACTATGTCTTTTGGACAAACATATTTGTTGCATCAACATGCCCATGTCTTCAACTTGTGCTTTTACCTCTTTCCACATAGGAATATGTCGTGGCCCACAGCCATATCCCAGATTGTGATCACTTAAAAACTTCCAAGAAAACATGTGTTCTTCTTGAAACACTTCAAAATTGCACCTATATATATGAAATATATACAACAATCTTCACCTTAGTGAATATACCATGTTTTAACCAACATATTTTAACAAATACCTTCAAGATTACTCATATGAGAATAAGATCCAAGTACAACAATCTTCACTCTTGTGAGATTAGGTTATAATGATGTCAAACACTCAAAGTATCAATCAAGTCCAAATAATGGTTAATCTTCTTCTTGGCAAACGACTTTGTCAACATGTCAATTGAATCCTCTAAATTGTGAACCTTTTCTAACAAGATTTGACTAGATGGAATCAATTCCCCAATCTTGTGAAATCTCACATCCTTGACTATAGCACTCATCCATATATCTTTCTTTTGAATTTTTCTAGTCCTCTAAAAGATAGTTAGATCTTTATTATTGATGGTAAGAGCATACATGATCGAATCTTTTTGATCTTATCTCGTTAGGAGCCTAATAGTGAGTTTCACTCTATTTGTGGCCATACAGCGTTGATACTTTCCTTCTAACATTATTTTATATCTCGAACCAAAATTTTTAACCCCTTTATCATCTATTATAAGTTATCCTACTTTAACTTGTACCAGTATAGTATTGCCTTTTGTTGGTCATAGTATGTCCTATCCATATGTTTGCTTTAATATATATTGCTCCTTATATACTACATCCTTAAAGGTTACCTTATACTTTTTACTAAGCGTATGAAACTTATAGAAGTCTACCTTTTCAATGTTTAACACCCTTCAATAAGTTCTTCTTATTAAGTTATGTCATTTTTAACTTACTAAGATGACCTATCTATATGTGTTATAATGCAGTACTATCTTCCTTTGCCTCTATTACTACAATTTCTTCACTCACAATTATGCTCTTTATCAATCTATATATATTTTAAAATAATTTTATCCCTTTTATCACAGTCGTCACACCTTTTATCAATTTAATATTGTTTTCTTCAATTTTATATCCAAGACTATTCACATGTAAGGTTCTTAAAGAGATCAAATTCTTTCTCAGATCTAATGTATCAAATATCCCTTAACATCTTAACAACGCTATCAAATATTTTTTTCCTGACTTATCTTATTTCAATGATGTTGTAAGTTCTATTATCTTTAACCAAATAGTACTGAAGTTGTATGACACAAAATCCTCATTTAATGTCATGTGATATAAGCAACATATATCTAGAATTTATAAGTCCTGAAGTTAACTGGTTGAAATATAAAGCATGTCTCCATCACTATAATTTGAACCTTTACTCTATACTATATTAGCTGAGCTTACATGAATCATCAGTTTATTTTTTATCCCTTAGCCCCTTCTTGTTTAGACAGTCCCTTCTGATACGTCTAGTTTGCTTGCATTTGTAGGCATGATTGTTTACAAATTAGGGAGAGAATGCCTTACATTTCATGTAAGTAGAAATTCCACATACAATGTCAAAGATCGCTTCCTGCATCTCTATAAATTTTCACTGCAGAAGGATACCTAAATTACACTAATTAGATGTCCAAGTTGAACCAGCTTAAAACAAAAAGGGGG
>JANIIA010000005.1:54650114-54683982 GCA_027478495.1 Erythroxylum alaternifolium
GGGGGGAGGGGAGAAATAAATTTTTAGTTTTTTTATTTTTTTGAACCCACTTCTTATGTAGGATAAAAAAAAGTTAGATATATATTTTCATAATAGAGAAGTGACAGACAAATTACGTTAGGTTCAAATTAAATATTTGTGAAATGTTGGGGTTTTTTTTTAATATGTCAAAACATTGAATTTAAACTGAATTATAGTCAAAATATTAAGGTCTAATTTAACTCTTTTGTCAAAAGTAATAATAAACACGCACTTAGTCCATTACTTAGATTTTACATACCAATATACCCTTTAATCCAATTCGAACGATTATTGTGTCGGTTAAGATTGTTTGGGTTCAAGAAAATATTTTAAAACTTGACAATTGAATATTTTGACTCCGAACCATTGGTAATCTAGAGGGGAACGTAAACAATTAAAAAAAATGATTGTTTTATGATTTCGTCTTGCGTTTTTTTTTCTCTATATTTATCCAAACTTAAAAAAGTTTATTGGAATTGATGGAATAGTCAGATACACCTGGTAGGGCAAGCCAGCTCTTGATCTTGTGGATACTTTGTTGGACACCTAAAGTTGTCCACTCAGCAATACATTATAGTAAGACAAGGCAAGACAGCCAATTGTATGGATAGGCATAGGCATTAATTAACATATATTTTGGAGTTAGGAACTTGTGGGGTTGGATAAGACTAAGAAGAAATTGTTTCTTTTAATAAAAATGGCTAAAGAAAGCCAAATCATAACGTTTCATTTTCAGTCTTAAGCTGTGCAAGCGGTCCATGTCAGAAGAGTTGTGTACTCAAACTCTAAGGTTGCGTCATTTGTATATATTCTGATTTTTGTGATTTATGATTATATACACAATGACGGATACGAGGTCTGTCGATAATTGACTCGCAGCAGTAATTATAGGCCCCATGTTAAATAAGACATGCGAATCATCCATCCCCACTTCATCAATATGCTCTACAAATTCAATTTACAATGGAAAGGAGAGATCTAAT
Source organism: Erythroxylum alaternifolium (assembly GCA_027478495.1). Taxonomy (NCBI): domain Eukaryota; kingdom Viridiplantae; phylum Streptophyta; class Magnoliopsida; order Malpighiales; family Erythroxylaceae; genus Erythroxylum; species Erythroxylum alaternifolium. The sequence goes on from JANIIA010000005.1 coordinate 54,651,119, forward strand.
GTAGCCGAACAAGCAGCAGGAACACCTTAGATCAGTTCATTTGAGAAGACTGAATAAATCAATGCCTATTTGAGCAAGCAATTCATTGAGATAACTAATTTTTACTTTAAATGAGGCTCCAACTATTTACTTTTTAGAATTAAACATGTTAAAATTTAAGAATTATATTTTACTTTCGAAATAAAAATTATATTTTGAATTTCACTGAAATACATAGCCTATATATAACATGTGATTTATTTATGCAGATTTGGTGACGACCATACATTGACGATAGTTTATCTTTGGATTAAAAAGTGTGTAAACTAAATAGTGTATGCTTGGATTGAAAATTTTATTAATTATAGTTCCAATAATTGCAACATTATAAATAAATGCGGAGTATAGAGTTGTTGGCCACAAGGCACAAGGAACTCATCTTTACATGTTTTTTTTTTTTCATTTTTGAAGGTCTTGGGCAATAAATGAAGCCACTTCTTTGGTGAACTGTTCTAAATAACTAATAATTTCAACCTGTTCTTTCAAATTAAATTGGATGCCTTACACATCCTTATCTCCACCGCCTCTTTTAGGGTTTATGGTCATTGATTTTACTAATAGCCCTACCGTTGAGAACGGAGATTTGTTTCTCATCTACCTACTACTACCTAGAGTCAAAAAGAGTAGAGTAGAGTTTGAAAGGAGAGTGATTACTGATTACTCATATTATGTAGTTTACAAGTTTTATATTGACCGATTGGACGTTTGATGTGAAAGCACAACCCCAAACTTTTATCTAGACTCTAGATGATCCTGTGCATATTCTGCAAAGTGTATTGCAAAATAAGCATTTAAATTTGTCATATTTGTTTATGTGTAGTATAATTAAAACGGCTTCTAATTTACATAAACCTATTACTAGAAATTTACTTAATATAGACATCTATATTACAGACCAAAATGATGATTTTGGGTGGGGGGTCGGGGTAGAGTACTCAATGACGGCTTGATTGTTACTAACAGCGAAGCCATGTGAGGAGTTTGGAGAATAACATTACACAAAATATCAATCGCCAGCAATAGGCCAAAGCCATCCAATTCTATATTTCGAATATAATAGACATAATCCATGTATTAGGATTTAGGTGGGCACTCACTCGTATGATTTTTGCCAGCTGTCACTGCATTCCTCTTCTCCATTTCACCCCTATCCCATCCCATCTATTTGCAATGCCACCCCTTTTTCTTCGTTCTACTTCTCCAATGGGAAAATAGGCTCGGATTTTTAGTTCATAATCATTATTCATATTGCAGAAATCAGTTGTTTGAAATAAACATCAAACGCATATCTAAATATTTATCCTATAATAATCTTAACGTTGGTCATGTATGTGAAATCAAAAGAGCAATTAGCTGTAAACGGATGAATGAGAAATATTTAGGGGGTATTCTGGTAAATTAGCTGGAAAACATGTGTCTTATTACGTGGAGGTACGTCATGGTGCCACTGCCTAAGCTATAATTGGAGGGACAGTTGGTTGGAGTAGTCACATTGAGTTGGACAAAAGATAATAAGACCATACCCTCTTCCTCTTAAGCCCAAACATACACATTCATCGACAGAGACAATATCGGAATCAGAAACACCTCGACAATACTATTGTCCCTCTTGCTTCATTTCCTATCAGTATTTCAATCTTTCCTTTGTGGGTATGTCAAACTTCTTATATGTTTCAAGCTAGCTACAGAAAGTTGTGCTTCTCAGTTCCTTCTTGCTTTGTTGTGTTCGTTACTGACAGACTTTGGTATTTTTATTTTTTTAAAAAGATTCAAATTGTTTATAGCTTTTTCAGAAATTAACAAGATCATGGGTTACTGGAAATCTAAGGTTCTGCCTAAGATCAAGAAGGTTTTTGAGAAGGACAGCGCCAAGAAGGCTGCTGCTGCTGAAGCTTGCAAGTCCTTTGATAGTTCCAAGGTCTCTTTCCACTTACCATAATCTTGTGTTTCCCTTTCCCACCAAAACCACATATGTTTGATCTTGTAACAATAATTTTTTCACGTTTATTCTGTAATTTATGTTCTTCAGGAAGAAATCACTAAGGAGTTTGAAGACAAGAAGACGGAGCTGCAACCTAAGGTCGTAGAAATCTATGAAGCTTTATCCAACGAAGTCAAGGTGTGTTTCAACTCCTAAACGATAACAAAAGTTGATGAAATAGGATAGGGGAAAAGAGACAAGAACGTGCACTATTATTATTGCTAACACTATTATTTTCTGATTTTGATTTGGAACTATAGACCTTAGTGAAGGAACCCACGGAAGCAGGATTAAAGAAGCAGTCCGTGCCCGTTCAGAAGTTCCTTGAAGAGCTCGTTAAAATCGGTATGATCTAATCCTCAAAATCTTCTTTTCTCTCACATTTTCTTTTGGAGTTCTGAAGAGTAATGGTATGAACTGTTTATATGGTTATGCATGGAAGCAGAGTTTCCAGGATCGAAAGCAGTGTCAGAAGCGAGTTCCAAGTCGGGAGTAGCCTATGTTTCAGGTCCGGTATTCTTCATATTCGGAAAGGTCTCAACCTTCGTCGTCGTGGAGGAGAAGGCAGTAGAAGCAGAAGCAACTCCAGCGACGGTGGAGGAAGCAAGTGGTGTGAAAGAGAAGGAAATCGCTGTGGAGGGAGAGAAGAAAGAAGAGGCGGTAGTGGCAGCGGAGGCTGACAAGGCCGAAGCAACAGAGGCTCAAAAGGTCGAGAAGACGGAAGCGAAGGCAGAGGAATAGAAAATAAAACTTGTGACAGGCAGAGAAAGGCACGGCCACGTGAAAATTGATTTTATTTATGTAAAGAAATATTGTTGTTTGTTTGGGATTTTGATTTTGTTTCATTTACGTGCATTGGTTTGTGTCAATTTGTAATACATTTAATAGAGAAAACTGAAAAGTGGTTATAAATTGATGATGTTCATGACAATTGATTCTTATAAAACCAAATAAAAACCAAGCCCGTCATTGAGTTGGACTCAGCAAGACAAATCAATTAGGCGCATGTGATGGGCCGATGTTCAGACTCATCTGCTATAAAAGTAGACCATTGCGTCTTTGAAATATTTTATTAGGGGGACGGATCAAGTTTGGAATTTGCAGTCTGAATATGAGCTTAATTTTAATTTGATTGAATTCAAATAGTTCAATATATTTTTATTTATGATTCTCATAAAACTCAATCATCAAACAGAAACTCAAGAAACAGACAAAGAAGCTATTCCTAGCAACTAAAAGAAAATAGAACCCTTTAAAAATCATAAGAAAGAAAAATAAAAAAAGACCTTCGGCTTAAAAAAGGAAACCATTAAAACTAAAGATGAATCCCAAAAACTACTCAACAAGATGAACAAACCTATTAGAAGTGTAATCGTACTAAGGATTTAAGACTGTAATCGTACTAAGGATTTAAGACTGAAGAAAATCTTACTCTCTCATTTGATCAAAATAGAAGCACATCAAAATAAGAAAAAAGAAGAACAAGAAGAGATTTAGACATAAAAAGAGAGAGGAAACACTCCAAAGGTAAATTATTAAAAAATTCAAACTTCGTTTAATTTTACGATACTTATTGAAACTTGTATTTTCTTAATAAAAATAACATGTTGTGCATAAAATTAACAATATTAATATGATACACCGTATCACCAAACTCATTAGACACATAACTAATACATGACTTATTAGTACAAAAAATTAAATATTTAAAATTTTTAGAATATAGAAATGCGAAAGCAATGCAACCTCATACCAGAAATCATCTAAATCTCGAATCATAAGGAATTAGAACACTAGGATCATCTTTAAATCAAGTAAGAAACTTAACTTTAACCAAAGCCACTTATTAGAAAACCTACAAGGATTTTGATTGCCATAAGTTACCTTGATAATATCATATTAAGTTATTGTACAAGAACAATAAGGAAATTCTCACAAAGTTTTAAAAATTCTCAATTTTGATTTCTATATTAATAATCCACGAATTACATTAATAAAATAGTCTTTTATAGCTATAAGCTTTTAAGAACTAGAATTTCAAAAGGAAAATAAAACTAGAATCTTAAAAGAACATTCTTTATCAAATGTACAAAGGATTAAAATACTAGCTATTAATGCTACTTTAACTAGGGCTCTAAGAATCCTATTTTAATTTATAATCATAATGTCATAAGGAATCCTAATTAAATTAGAAATTAATCCTATAACGAGTCTTGATCCAAATAGGAACTTAGAAAATAATAACAAAACAATTTTAACACGCTTTTAGCTTTATCTTTAAGTAACATATAGCCCAATTACAATAAAACATGTTGACTTTTAGAACAAAACAAACTAAAGCATTTAAATACATTTTGATTATGTGAATTAGGCTCCATTTAACTTTTAAAAGGTGGATTGTGTTGTTTGACATTCCTTAATGCTTATTCTTCATGTATTAAGCATTCTCCATCTTTAACAACATGTAAAAAAGTGATTAATCTTGGATATGCATTTAATTTATCTTGAACAATCTCTTTTTCTTGTATCTCCATGATTAATCCTTGCAAAGTTATCTTTTTGAGTTTGTTCCTTGTTCTAGTCATTAAACCTCCACTTCATTCCAAAGGATCATAACAAATGTTGGAAATAAGAGTTGATACAAGCTGATCTCCATCATTCTCTCCCTCTTTGAAAGGATTCGTCCTCGATTCAACTACATCATACATAGATAAATTAGAAATATTAAAAGCAACACTCATATTACCATAGTTGCTTGGCAAATCTAGTTTGTACGTACTGTCATTAATCTTCTCCAATACTTAACAAGGTCTATCTCCATTAGTCTATAACATAGACTATCTTTGAGCAAGAAACCTCTCCTTACTCGTATGAACCAAAACCCACTCTAGGTATTCAAAAATAACATTTATATGCCCCTTATTGGCTATATATTGTATATTGTTTATTCTTTCTCTGTATGTTAGCAAGATCCTCGACATGCAAATTCCTAATAAAATCTACCTTATGGTTACCATTAAAATTAACATGTCCAGTAGACAAAGGTTAGGTATCCAAATGACTTAAAGAATTAAAGTCATAAATAACTTCGAAAGGACAATAAGAAGTGGTAGAATGAACTGACTTATTATGTACAAACTCAACATGCAATAAAAAAATATTATCCCACTATTTTAAGTTTTTTTGAATGATTGCATATAACAAAGTAATAAGTATTCTATTAAATACTTCATTTAATTCATTTGTTTAAGGATGTGCAATAGTAGAAATTAAGAGTTTAGCTCCTAACTTATTTTAGAAAGTACATTAAAAATGACTTAAAAACTTAATTTATCCATTACTTACTATTGTTTACAGAATCCATGCAAATATATTATTTCCTCAAAGAACAAATAAGTAATACGTATTGAGTCATTGGTTTTACAACATGCAATAAAATGTGTTATCTTATTAGACCTATCAACAACAAAAAATATACTATCATTACTACTTTGAGTCGTAGGCAAACCTAATACAAAATCTATAGATGTGTCAATCTAAGATTGATTAGGTGTAGGTCAAGATGTACATCAACCATGCAACTTTACTTTAGATTTTGCTTGCTTACATGTTATATTCTTATCATAAACACTTTGCATATCATGTTTCGTGTTAGGTCAACAAAAATGTTCATGCAATATACTTAAAGTTCTTCGCACACCAAAATTACCCATAAATGCCACCACGAGTCTTTTTGACTAGTAGTTCACTCAAAGAACATATAGGTGTACACAATTTATCTTTCTTAAACAAAAACCCATTATGTCTATAATACTCACCACATGCACATTTAGAACATGCATTCCACACTTGGTCAAAATTAACATTATTAACATAGATATTCTTAATAAACTCAAAGCCAAGTAATTTAGTTTGCAATGTAGTAAGTATTGCATACCTTCTAAATAATGCATTAGCTACATCATTTTTCTTTTTAATCATGTACTTAATCATATAAGGGAATGTCTTCACATATCTCTTATTAAGCTTACCTTGGGATTTCAAAATTTTAGGCTCTCATAATCAAAATGGATTATAAATTCCTTCAAACATAAATAATATTGCCCTGTTTGTAGAATTCTTACTAATGCGTACAACTCTTTATCGTAAGTAAGATAGTTTAATGCTACCCCTTCTTTTGAATAAAGTAAGCAATCAATTCAAGTCTTGTATCAAAATAAACACTATACCAATTCCAATGCATCACATTCAACCTCAAAAGCTTTGTTAAAATCAGGCAAACATAATTTAGATACATTAGTGAACTTATCTTTCAAAGTATTAAAAGCTTTTTTATGCACATCATCCCACTTAAATACAACATTGTTTTTAATAAGTTTATTTAAAGGTATTTTAATATAGCTAAATTATTTTACAAACCTTCTATGAAAGCTTAATAATTCATAAAAAACTTCTTAGCTTATTCACATTCCTAGGTGTAGGCCAGTCCTTAATTGCCTTAATCTTATCTTCATTTACCCTTATTTCATAGGAACTCATAACAAAACTAAGAAAAAGAACAAGTTCTATATAAAATGCCCACTTCTTAAGATTAAAGTATAGTTGATGTTCTCTTGAAACATTAAATACATTATGTAAATGTTTAATATGATCATCCAAATTCTTGCTATATTTTACATATTACCAAAGTTGACTGTAATAAATTTCCCAATCGTAAAAAGCAAAACATTATTCATTGACCTCATAAAGGTGCTAAGTGAATTTGTTAAATCAAATAGCATCACTAACTACGCATACAAATTATATTTTATCTTAAAAGAAAATTTTCATTCATCACCCTATTTATGCAAATTTGATAATAATCATTCTTTCAATCAATTTTAGAAAACATACAAAAACCATGTAATTTATCAATCATATAATCTAACTTAAGGATAAATTGTTTATATTTTATATTAATTTTATTGATGGCTTAATAATCAACATAAATATGCCACGTTTCACATGTCTTTGGCACCAAAATCACAAAAACTGAATATAGACTGACTTTCCTTTATAGATCCAATTTACACTAACTTATCCACTTGCTTTTGAATCTCTCCTTATGATAAGTTCTATACGCTAGTCTGTTAGGAATTGTTAAACCAAAAATAAAATTTATTTGGTGTTCCATACCTTTTAAAGGAGGTAAATTGTGTAGAAAATAGATTTGTAAATTCTTGCAACAAAGAAGCGATCACACTAAGCAAAGAAGTGTTAAGATCGCTAGTTAAAAAACAAATATCCTTGTACGAAAGTACAAGTAATTGTTGCCTTACTAATATAAAACTTTTAATCTCACTACAACTAGAAAAAGCACTAACTCTCTTACTTTTTTCTTTATTTTGCAATCCAAAACTTGAAAGTTTTTCTCTTTTCAATAAAATATCACCTTTTCTCACTCTTTTGTTTTTCTTGGGCACTAACATGCTTTTCTCTCATTTCACTTTTTAACTTTCCTAATCTAATTCTCATATGCTTTCTATGGTTTGAGAGGTGTTAACACAACATTGCAGTTGTGCCTTACAAAGGAATATCTATTCTTGTACCCATTATGAGTAACCTCTTTATCACTGCCGTAGATGTCCCAAGAGTATATGACCAACATGTATCAATGTCACTTCATAAAGAACCTCATCTTTATAATTGCTAATAGTGAATGCCACTAATACCTGCTTTGACACCTCAGTTTCTCCATATTCATTTAATCATTTTAACTTATATGGTTTAGGATGCTTAAATGTAGCCAATTTTCACCTTTATACCAATAAAGTACTAGCAACATTCGTAAAACTACCACAATCAATAATCATGTTAGATACCTTGTTATTCATATGGTACTTAGTATGAAATATGTGCTCACTTTGGACCTTGTTACCATCTTCCTTAGGTTCCATATTAAGAACATGCCTATTAATCATCATATCTTCATGAATGAGTCCCTTAATTGTGACAAAACTATAATTCTTTAATAGTAGTATCTTATTATCACTTAAACTGATACTCTCTGTGTCACCATTACCTATAACAATTATAGCTCTTTTATTTGGATATTGAGAAGCAATATTCTTGAATCCTTGGCACCTGAAACACTTAACATTACATGACTTAGAAAATGGTTAAGTTTCATTTTTTACCCCTAGAGATAACAACTAAATCCTTTAACTTTACATCTTCTTTAAGGTTTAAAGCAGTTTTGTTTTCCTACCCATTTGACTTTCATAAAGAGCTAGAAGTCAACCCATATTTGGAAGCATTCTTAGACTTCAGTTGCCTTTCCACCTTGATAAATTTGTAAAATAAATCCTTCATCTCCACATAATGTTGCAATTCTACCACATTATCTATCTCTTAATTCAAGCCAATCTAGCCATAGTTGCCTTATGGTCCTCCTCTACATTAGCCCTAATCATGACTATCTTCATCTCTTTGTAGTAATTTTCTACACTTATGGAACCTTGAGTCAACCTTTATTTTTTCTTTGTACATAAGTCCCTATAATATTGGTTAGGTATGAATCTCTAATGCATCACTGTCTTCTTCTCTCCTATGACTGAATAGGTCTCTCACCATTTGTACGCCTACTAATCACAAATTGATCCTACTAACTATGACAATCAAGCATATTTTCTACCTTTATCTCCCACTCTAAGTATAGTTCAAGATCATTCTTCCCTTAAAATGGGATTTTCATCTTAATGCCATATAAGTTCTTATTTCCAAAAACTACTCTCATCATAATCAGAACCCTCCTTTCCTCCTCTTTAATCATATGTTTCCCAGAGAATTTAGATCCAAATGGAGACTCTAAAATATTTAACCTCATATTTTGTTACCTTGAATTGGTCTCAGATAGCCTTCATGAATAACTTGAGATCAAGCTCAACATTATCTCCACCACTACCCATGTTTAAATATGTAAAGAAGATGTTAGTAGCAAAGATTGGTTTTCCTCATAATCTCTTACATGTTTAAAGTAAAGATTAGGTCACTCAATCACTTGTGTTTCAATCAATTTTGGATTTTCTCGATGTATTATCACCACTATTGCCTTTTAATACTCAATTTCTCCTTGCAAACCCTTTAAGAAGAACTCTATCAATGGTCTTGGCAAAACAATAAGCAACAATGGAGTTTATAACTTTGGTTGTGAAAATTATGATTAACATAAAAGAACAAAGGAAGTGAAATCAATAAGAAGGTAATAAGAATGAACTGACACTAAGAATATATTAACAAAATCAACAAAAAGGAAATAAGGATGAAATGAAACTAAAAATAGGCTAATAAAATCAATGAGAAGGAAAAATAGAAGCAAAATCAAGAAGAAAGAACAAAGGAAACAAATTAATAAGAAGGTAACAATAATGAAACAAAAATAAGAATCTTTTTTTAACTAGAAAAAGATTAAATCCTTTATAACATACTAGAACACTTTATAATTAGGTTGCACACAATAAGATATTTAGGTTTTGATGTATGCTTTTGATTTTAATTTTAATTTTCTTTTTAATTTTTCTATTTTTTTCTTCTTGATTTTATGTATATATGATGTGAACTAACCGATAAGCACAGAAAAGAGTATAGTACAACTTTGATTGAATAAAAATGTGCACAAAAAAGAGTATAGTACAACTTTGATTGAATAAAAATGCACAAAGTGGATGATGGATTAAAAGGAAATTATGGATAGAAAGAATCAGATACAATGGATGATGAACGATATAATCACATATAAGAAGAAAGGAAATATACACTTAAAGGACATATAACACTTGATTTCAAGAGTCAGCTCTGTTATCAAATAGTGCAAACTTTAGGTTGGAAATAACTTGAAACCCAAATCATAAGGAATTAGAATCTTATGATAATCTTCAAATCAAGCAAAGAAACTTGACCATAACCAAACCTATCGATTAGAACCAAAGTTATAAGGAACTTCTCACAAAGTGAAGAACATTCTTGATTTGATTTCTATATTGATAATTCATAAATTACATCAACAAGATAACTTTTTATAGTTATAAATCCCTTAAAAGTTAAAATCCTAAAAGAAAAGGAAAATTAGAGTCCTAAAATAACATTCCTTATTAAATGTAATAAGGATTAAAATACTAACTAATAATACTACTTTAACTAAGACTCTAAGAATCCCATTTCAATTATTAACCTTAGTCATAAGAAATCTTAATTATATTAGAAATTAACCCCATAATAAGTCTGATCTCAAATAGGAAACTAGAAAACAATTACAAGATAATATTAGCACACTTGAGGCTTTATAATGGTGTAAGTTGATGATTACGAGAAACCCTAAAATCTATCCTTAATATCTTCTTCCTTTTCCTTTCTTAATTTCCTAAATTACATAAAAATGCTAGCTTTTTGTATTCTTGGGTCTTCTCTTTTATAGATTATGGCTGCAAAGAAACGATGAAAGTCACATTGAAGTAATATCTAAAAGAAGAAATCATACCCCGGGTATGACTCAATTGGCAAAAGCTTGGGTGGTATAGTGCCTGCTATGCTGACGACTTATAAGTAAGGGTTCGAATCTTGGGGCAATCTTTAAGATTTGGGCTCCTTGTATAGTAAGATCAGTGGGTAAGTTCAAGTTCCTAGTCAGTTGAGGCACATCCCGTGATTTACCTTCTCCACCAATCCTGCGGGCACGGAGGGTGGACGCTTTTAATGTTAGAATTAAACCTTAAAAAAAAAAGAAGAAATCATTGTTTATCATTATGACAAGCGTCTCGTGATTTTCATACAAAGGAGCAACTGCCTGCATCATTATTGGTTTCAAGTTGGATTAAACAAAATCTAGTCTAATTTGTGAAATTTACTCAGCCCAGAGAATGGACTCATGTATGTATAACTAGATATTAGTTTTTTATTAAACAATTAATATAGCTCTATACATCCCTTTCTATTCTTATATCAATTGATTGAATAACGTTAATAATCCTCCTTATTCAACAATTTGACTTTTATTATCATAATATATCTCACACCATTATTTCAATAAGTCTAGCTACTTAAGTGTTTCTGCTGCATCTCATAAAAATAATAGCTAATAATTTTTTCCGTGAAACAATTTTTTATTTAAGAGAATTTAAATTAGATAATATTATTGTCTTAGTTTTTGAATACTCGAACCAAATTACATTTAGAATAGAGCAATGTATTTGAAATGGTTCCTTGCTCCGCTCGAACAAGTAAGACGCTTTTTCAACAAAATAATAGACGCAGGGAATGAGAAAGAAGGAAGAAATGCATTACTGGATTCAAGCGTCTTCCTCAGATTTCATTGGACCTGTTCCCCAACCTCGCAGGTGTATACTATTAAGTTTCTGTTCTTCATCCCCTCTCAGTATCATTGTTTAACTGAATTCCCGGTACAGTGGCCACACTGCTGTTTTGATTGGCAAATCCAACGTTGTGATCTTCGGTGGCCTTGTGGGCAAGAAATTCCTCTCTGACATCTTTGTCTATGATATCGGTACTCACTCAAATTTCTCTATTCTTCACTTTTTACCTTGTTGACTCGCTTTCTTCCTTGCTCTTTGTAAGTCAATTCGGTTAAATAACTATTCCAATCTGAATGTTTTAGAGAAGAAGTTATGGTTTCAGCCAGAGTGCAGCGGAAATGGGTCTGATGGACAAGTGGGTCCCAGCCCACGAGCTTTTCATGTTGCTGTTTCGATCGATTGTCATATGTTCATCTTTGGTGGCCGATCGGGTGCCAAAAGGTTTGTACTTTACACAAAGATGAATTTGCAGATAGTTGTGCTTCTATCCTATCATACGCCAGTTTCATGCTTTGGGGATTAATTTCCAAGGCATTTTATTGACAATGATGTTGGGTCTTCAGGTTGGGTGACTTTTGGGTTCTAGATACAGGTAAGAATCGTACCTATCTATTCAACTGCTTAAAAGAGTGCATGTTATCAGATTTATTGAAGTTGTTAAGAACTGTTTTTTGGTTCCATTTGCAACAATGACGACAACCTTAAATTATTGTAATGGATTACTCCGTTTTCATGGGTGTTTGCATACATTGAAAATAGATTTGAATGTTGTTGGCATTCTACTTGTTTGAATTCTTCTGTTAAACTGCTGGATCATTGATTGGCATTTGCTGTAGATATATGGCAATGGTCAGAGCTGACCAGTTTTGGTGATTTGCCTTCACCTAGAGACTTTGCTGCTGCTTCATCTATTGGAAACCGAAAGATTGTTATGTAGGTGCCGATTTCATTGTTTTGTGAGCTTGAAAATGTTCTGTCATCTACGGTTAGTTTATGAAGACCTATTGAGTGCAGGTATGGTGGCTGGGATGGCAAGAAGTGGTTGTCAGATGTGTACGTTTTGGACACAAGTAACTTCTTTTCTTTTTCTTTGAGATGTGTTATCTATCTTAGACTATTGCTTTCCAAATAACATCGATTAATAGTTTTGTTTTCTTCTTCTGTTAACAGTTTCGCTTGAATGGATAGAGCTGTCAGTTATTGGTGCATTGCCTCCACCTAGATGTGGGCACACAGCTACCATGGTTGAGAAACGATTGCTTGTCTATGGTGGTAGAGGTGAAATAGCACGCAATAACCTGAAATTAAAATAACTCAAAAGTTTCTGTCCATAGCGAGAGTATTTTGTCAAAATCTGTGAAATATTGTTAATATGCTTGCATCTTATTGCATTTGTTTGGGTGTATTTGAAGTTTAGCTCCTTTTTCCATTTCTTCAAAATTTTCTGTGTCAATAATAATGGTGCAAAATCCTTTCCAAACAAATACGATTAACAACAGATATGCCATTGTTAAACACTTTTCACTGAACGCATGCCTGATCTGTCTATTTTCTTTTATTTACTAAGCAAAAGGTTTCTCTTCAGGTTTTATTGACGTGTAATTGGGTAGGAAGCTAACGAGCATTCCTATTGATAATTTTCATCAATTCACTTAAACTTTTTGAGGGAATTTTATATGGTTCAATAGCTTGGTGTGAGATCCACATCTGAATACCCCACCATGATACTCTTTGTTGTCCATGCGGTTGTTTGTGGGACTTTTTCATGATAAAAAAAATATCTTGATATTAACAGGTGGTGGTGGGCCAATCATGGGTGATTTGTGGGCTCTGAAGGGTCTTATTGAAGAAGGTTAACAGTTGATTCTTTTCATCTCCATTAATTACTCTGTCAAATGTCTGATTTAACTTATAGAAAATGACACTTTGACATTATGCTTACATTTTTCTCTTTTTCCCTTGAGGTAACTTGTAATATTGTAATCATTATGTACCGTCTTTATATCTTCTGGTCCTTAGTGAGGCGAATTTATATTTTTGGTGTATTAGTTTCCTAAATTTTTTGGGGATATGGAATGCTTATTTCTTTGCATTCATTGGATGGAAATCTAGCCATCTTGTACAGATAGTTGAACAGGAATAAAGATTAAGAGTGGGATTTTCCTATTTTGACTGTCATCTTTGGAAATTTGTGTTATTTTGTTTATTCTTCAATTGTCACTTGAAGTTGAGTGTCAAACAGAATTTGGCTGCTAGAAGTGTATCTACTGCTGGTGCATAATTCCTTAAATTTGTGTGCCTAAAATTTTCAATCTAAATATATGACGTGTTGACCCGTTCACAAAACTGAATTTCTATTGTGATCTTGAGCATCTACTAGGTTGAATTATGCCATTGCTTTTGTTGAAATAGTTATAAGTTCTGAAGTGAAAAACTTAGCTAAGCTGATATTTTTGAGTCTTAATTCGAAGGATTTGCTTATCCATGAATGAATTTACAAATTAGATCCCCTAATGTTGTGTAAATGTTGTTTTGTATTTGTGGAAGAAAGAAAATGAAGCACCTGGATGGACTCAACTGAAGCTTCCTGGTCAAGCTCCTTCTGCACGTTGTGGCCACACTATAACTTCTGGAGGGCACTACGTAAATTACTACTCTAAAGCCCCTACCTTCATAGATAATTTTTTTGAGAGTATTTGCGACTTTGTTCAACTTAATTCTATGGATTTTATGCATTTAATATTATTCAGTAACAAATTTTGGAATGATTTATTTTAGTTCCTACATGCGTGATAGTTCTGCCGGTGCTTTTACTCATTTGTGAAGTGGAATGGAATGCTAAACTTCTCTCATTGCAGCTCTTGCTGTTTGGAGGTCATGGAACTGGTGGCTGGTTGAGTCGTTATGACATTTATCACAATGATTGCATAGTTCTAGACAGGGGTATGGGTGTCTTAAAATTTGTATTTCTTGATTTAAGTATGTTAGATTTTGCTGCTTAAACTTTGTACTACTGAGATTCAGGAGAGCTATCCTGGAAGCTAGTAATCTATGTTAATTACGACTGGCTTATGTTAATTGTTGTTGTTTGTACTTAATTGTTTGAGAATTATAAAGTGAATCTATTTCCGTTCAAACTCAAATGACTCTCTGTCAGACGTTAGGTTTGGAGGAAAGTGTTTACTGATTTGGTTATTACAATGAGAAGAACACATCCTGCTGTTATTTGCATGCATAACAGTGCCATCTGTAGATGATTTTAATGACCTTGACTGTTTCTTTGATTTAGTTTAATTTGTTATTGTTCTCACGCTGTTCATTTTGACAACCATCTCAATGATCTTATTACATAATATGGCTGTAAATCTTTTCAAATTTACTTCTGCGAACTTGCGTGCTTATGGCTTAATGTTTGTTTCTTTCCTCTTCTCCCATCTGAAGTTTCTGCACAATGGAAGCGCTTGCCAACTGGTGGTGACCCTCCTCCTGCTCGAGCATACCACTCTATGACATGCATTGGTTCACGATACCTCTTATTTGGTGGCTTTGATGGGAAGTCGACATTTGGTGATATATGGTGGTTGGTGGCAGAAGGTACCTCCGAGTCTCTCTATGAAAATTTAAAGTACTTATCTGATTCCTTCATTCTCAGAATATAATTAGTCTTTAACGAGTCTTATTTGTGATGTATTTGATTTTTAGCTGACCTTCTGGACAAATAGAAATTATAACAACCTATCTGTGCTGGATAATAGTGTTCCACAATGCTGTGCAAGAAGGGGGAAAATTATAGATCACTTACCTTATTTAATATAAAAATTTGAGAAAATATACTGAACATGACATCATGATCATGATTGTCTTTGACTTGACTGTTACATTGTTCTTTTATATCTATCTTCAATTATCCAGTTATCCTTGGGAAATAAGGAACTGAGACCAGTGAATGCAGATGGTTATTTGATTGTACTGTGCTAGAATGTGGGAAGAAAGACAGAAGGGAGTATGATATTGATCTAAAAATACAAAACTTTAATAGTGAAACTGAGGATTTGAATTTGTCTTTTTCTATTTACAACAACCTCAGCATCTCGTTTTTTATCTTTTTGCATAGTTCTCATAGACCTAGAACTTTTTATAGTCATTGTTGTCATCACTATGTTGTCACATTTTACATGTTTTGCAGGGGACCCTATTATAAAGAGATTGACGGCTTCTTCACCCAGGAATCTATCTGAAAATAAGGAGGCAGATGATAATGACTTGTCAGCGATTAAGGTGTCAAAACAACTGCTTTAATAAGATCATGCTGCTTTCCCAACCATTTAGTTCGTTGGTCAAAGATCTTGGTGCCATCTGCTTAGCTTGCTCTTAACTTTATGGACTGGCATGACTTTCTCTTTCAGCTGCTGCACTTGTTAATGTTCTGCCAAAAATAATGAGCTAGATGCATGTTTCATGTTTTAATTTTTTTTGCTGTAACATAGAAAGGTTAACATACCTTACTGAACCATTGAGCCCAGTTACTCAATGGAAGAGGACGTTAACAACCTTAACATCCACCAGGGCTCAAATTCTGGTAAAAGCTTGTGCTTTCCTACGTATCAAAAGAAGTATATCACACTTATTGTTTAGATTCCAACAATATATCTGACTATAAGACTGTAACGACTGTTAAGGGTTTGTGAAGTTATTTCAATTTCTGACAGACATTTCCAAATGATTTGCCACGGTTATATTTTCATTTGCAACTTAAGCTTCATATTTATAAAGCTTCGACAGATGATGAGAACAGCATTTGTTTATTGCAGTCCATTAATTTTGAATACACTTGAATCTTTATCCCGTCCTTTCTATTATGTTATTTCCAGAGTGCCTCGATTTTTTTTCTTTTTTTGATATCCTTTGCGCATGAATGACAGTCATTCCATGCAGGAAACCCAACAGGAAGATTTTGCCATCAATGAACTTCAAAGGAGAGTAGAATTTTCACTTTCATTTTCTAGTTCTGGACTTCAAATTGTAGATGAATTTGATGACAGAGAGCTTCTTGAATTAGCTGAGAGGTTGACTGGGTATAAAGTTTCCAACAGTGGCCAGGTTTTGCATGCTCATCAAACTTATCTTTTCTGGTAAGCTTTTATACACATTCAATCAATGTGTCAATTGAACTGACATCTGGGCTGAAACAAATGCAATAGGAAATTCAGGCAGTTCGTGAACACTGGCGAAAGTCTTCGCAAAGGTCATTACCACTCAAGGAGCTTGGACCTTTGCTTCGTGACTACCAACGCCTGATTGCACGCAGTCATTTGTAAGTAGGATATCTTGTAACTTAACCGTAATCTTTGCTATTTTAGAGTTTGCAATAGTTGCATTTAGAATTGTAACGATCTTTTTGGTTTTGTTGGCACCTTCATGTTTAAAGCTGTTTCATTGAGAAAAGTGTGTTTGTTGATCCACTTGTTAGTTGAGTTATAGTACTATTTCACTTGGTTCCTTGCTTCGTAACTGAAGGCCAGTTGTCTATATTGGACTGACAGGTTTAAAAATATTTTAGTTAGCAGCTTAACAGAATCTGGAATCTGTAACTAGATACAATAACTGATCCGGCAAGGAAAAATGAAGGGTGTGATCATTGATTTGAAATATCATCTTCATTTTGTTAGGGATCTTGGTATATCATTTGATATTCACACTATAGCCCAACCATGATATGCATGCTGGTGTTCAAATACTGAGAGTGCTATAAATACGATAACTTCGATGAGAATAGTTGTTTGCTTTAGCCACCTCTGATATCAATTTCAGTTGATTTCTATACAAAACTCTCATATAAGTATCATTTTTGGGGTGGCGGTGGTTCACATCTGCTGTTTGTGTGTAGAGCTGATGTTGGAGCTGATGTGGGGTCTGCCTCACTTGAGAAAAATACACATCATTTTTATCACACGAAAAATGCTTCTCAGGTATGTATCATGTCCACCAACGTTTATCATATTGAAACATTATTCTTATTTTCTTATATTTTAGAGAATATAATAATTTATTTTTCATTGCTAATAATAATAGGGCTCACCGTCTAATGCAATCGTGAAAGGCTTGATCATAGATTCTAGTTTTAAGCCATTGTACGATACTATGACAAGTTGTAGAATTATGTTAGATAAATTTGGGGTAAAAGACATAGACTTCCCTTATATTTTAAGAAATAAAAAAATCTAATCTTTTAAATTCTAGAAAAAAATTCTTTTGGTTTTAAATTTTCTCGAATTTTTTTAAATTTTGGTTAAAAACTAACAACGAAAAACACATCTGTAAATATTACATGTGCACCAATCAAATGTCACTAATATGGTAACTTAACCCAGTTATTAAGTCTGGTTTGAACCAATTAAAATTGACTTAAATTATTAATTTAAGATAATTATAATGAGGGTTAATTAAAAAAATTTCAAACTTTTTGCTATATCTTAATTATAGCTTGAATTTTAAAAAGTAACAATTAAATACTTGAGCATTCAATTTTTTGCAAATATAATTCGAGATTAATTTTTCCATTAATGTTACTGATGTGACTTGCCATATCAACTAACAATTTTATCGTGTGGATGACACGTAGATTTTAATTTCCATGTCTAATATATTATAAAATAAATACACAATTTTTAATTTAATTTAACATAATTTATAATATTTAAAATTAATAAAAATATTAATGTATAACAAATCCAAGACTTATACGCACTACTTCCCTTACCTTTCATTTGTCAATTTTTTTTGCATTTTAGTTTCTTTACTTTTTCGTTAACTACTTATTACTCTCTTTTTCTTCCATAATCTATCTCTTATTCTTTTGCTCTTTCTTTTTTTAGTTAGTATTATCTTTATTGAGAAATTAAAGGAAAAACAGAGAAGGTAGAGAGGGAGAGAGAGGAAAAGTAGAGAAGGTAGAGAGAGAGAGAGAAATTTAGGAAAGATTCTTAGATCATTTACATCAATGCTTTATTTTGAAAATTTAAGTTTTTTTCCCCTTTTTCTTTAGCCTCAGTTCTATGTTGGTTCGCCCTTTCATGTTCCAAGCACAGTGAGAGTTGTGTTTTTCTCATAACTCTTACATCCTTCTTGCCATATTTCTTGATATTGATAGGTACATTTTTCATAAAAATTAGAGAAGAGAGAGTTGAGAAATGAAGAAGAGAAAGTGAAGGGAGACTAGAGAAGAGATGGTGAGAGATGCAAACTAGAATTTAGAAGCTAGGAGTGTGTGTGTGTGTGAGAGAGAGAGAGAGAGAGAGAGAGTGAGAGTTCTATTACACTCTGATGTGGTTTGCCACATCAACGCCGATAATGTAAACACTAATGTCGAGTTATATTTGCAAAAAATTGAAAGTTCAAAAATTTGTCGCTTTTTAAAATTCAGTTATAATTGAAAATTTTTGGCAAGTTTGAGAATTTTTTTTATAACTAGCCTTTATAATAAATTATTAGTTTGAATCGAGTTTAATTAATTTAGTCAAATTTAAGAGAGTTAGATCGTCGTGTAAACAATATTTGATTAGTTTAAATGTAATGTTCATGTTGTGTATGTAAGAGTAAGGGTTTTTTTTTAGAAAACTGAAAATTATAAAGATTTTTTTTGAAAATTTTGAAAATTAAAAAGGTTTTTAAATCATATGAGCGTTTTATGTCTTTTATTCAATAAATTTAATATGATCTCACTATGAATAAATGACATTTGGATCGTGCTTCTTTTGGACTTTGTGTGGACCTGCAAAAGCAATGCACTAATGATGTGTCACCTGGTGGAAATGTTTCTCTACATGTCTCCATGTTTCCTTGATAATCAAACTCAAGGAACAGTATCACTGTCATACACCTTTCATGTGTTTCCTTATTTGTCTTTCGGTGGAAGGTTTCATGTATCATCAGATTTATTATTTGTCTGACTTTCAGTTGCGTATGGATGATATTTCGAAACTTCTGGCAGAGTACAGGCAGCTTTCATCCAATTAAAGATCAGTGTGCGAAATTTGTGTAGCATGAAAAACCATGGCTTCAACATTTCCCTTATTGTAATATAATTTGTCTTGAATCATGACTGGAAACTTTTTCACAAACAGATGCATAAGCTTAACCTTTTGTATTATATATTTACTATCTGTATGAGAACATGTGGATGCTGAAAGTTATTATAGAGCACTATTTTTCACCAAGGAACATTATGAAAAGACGCACATAATTGGATTGAGGTAATAAGCCTATACTCTGGATAAGAAGTCAATGCCAGGACTCTATATTCTTGCTCATTTCCTCCAATTTCATCATCCGCAGTCTTTCACTCTCGGTTAGCAGCTGGTAAAGCAGGACAAGGTAAATAAATAAGAGAAAGTAGCAACTAGAGTAGGTTTATTTTTCACGGCCTTCAGTTGCTAAAACTGCCCTTGTTAATTCATTTAGTTGTTGCCTATATAGTAAAATTATAATATTATCCCGCTAAAGGTTTGCCTATACAGTTCTAAGTGCATCTTGTCGGCCAGAGAGCAGACAAATAGTCAAGTAAAAAAGAAAAAAAAAAGTTGCAGAGGGTACCTCCATCAGGGTGGAGACAAGCTGAGCTTTTTCTTTATTCTTTTCGTTGAAAGCTTCCAGGGCTTCTTTGTACTCTTTCTCCTGTGCGTTAGATTTTTATCATATTGAATGTCCCATGTTCCGAAGATATTAAGGATGTATGGTTTGTTTTAACACAAGTGACCTGAAGTAAACGAGAACAACAGTAATAATACGGAGGGTAGAAGCTGTTTTCACCTTTTTCTGGCAGCTCAACCCCAATGGCTTCAGCTCACGGTTGGCAGTGTCAATCTTCTTCCGAACCATTGCAACTTCCTTCCTCATGGGATCACCTAGCACTTCAAGCTCCTAATCACATCATCACAAAATTCTCTCTCAAGTGAATTTGGTCACACTCTATACATGAAAGTGAAACAATTTTTCCTTGCAAGAACTTACTTCCCAAATTTGAGTCAACCGTCTAGTTTCCTCTTCGGCACGGCCTAGTTGAAGTTCAACTTTCTCCTTCACTTCCATCTTCTTCCTCTCAATCTCTTCTTCTTTAGCCTGAAACGCGGATATGGCAAATCTTGACACTTCCTGATCTCCCTCATTCTCTTCCATTGATAGCCTACCCAAACTTACCATTTGCTACTGTAAGATGTAGTAGTTAAAAGTGTTTACGCAGAACGCCTAAATGCTGTTATATTGTGTCCTTGTATCCCTCGCTTTGTGCTGTGCTGGTTTTGCCGTTGCTTCAAGATTCACTCTCGCGAAGAAAGTTCCTTGCTTTTAACAACATTCCACAGAAAGCAAAGAGAACTTTACATTTCCAAGAAGCTCCACGGAACTCTTGCTTTCTTTTGAAAACATTCCCAAGTTAGTTAACCAAAAGGCGTTCCGAGATTTATGGCAGTGGACTCTTTAATCGTGACAGGACAATCATGTCCCAAAGTTGCTCTTCGTATCCTAAGAGTGACCTTAAGATGGTTACTACTTGATGTGTTAAGGTACTATTTAACTGTCGCATAGAGTCAAAATGATCCTCCTCCGTTTGATGTAGTTAGACTGTCAATTTCTTGTATATTGGATTAGATGTTAAATGTTTTCCTCCTCTGGCAACATTGAGGCTGTGCATTACTATCATCATAAGAATAGACAAAGAAGGTTCCTCTGGTTGCTTAAACTAAAAGCTGTCCATGTTATTCACACGGTTAGGCTAGGAGGAACTAAGTTTATCACTTAATAGCCTATTGTCACTCCGTTAAAGACTTGAGGTCGATATTTATGAGAATAATTAAATTTAAGATAGTGAAGATACTAAGAAAAGAGGAAACTTATCCACTGATAAGCCTCTGACTAATTTTCCAGGTTACAAAATATGGGGCCACAAATAGTTCCATAATAATCAGACGTGTTACATAAAAAGAGATCACATTTGTGAATGATTAGTTATCAAATTATTATTAATGTTAGCCCACTCTTTATAACAATGTTGGGATTTTAAAGAAAAGAACGTGTATAAGATGATATTAGATAAAGATAAAAGGGTACGTAATACTCAAGTTTTATTATATCTTTCGAATAATGAACTTGGTTGCCTTATACAGGCAAAATACAAAAAAATTCAATCACTGTTAAATAAAGATTTCAATTAATAAATCTGACTTATAAGATAAGATTAAAAACAAACTGAAGACCTATTCAAAAGGAATTTTAACAATACAATTTTGAATTGATTTCCAACATTCTCCCTTAATTCAAGATTGTAAAAAAAAAACTTTCATAGGCATGGAACAAATTTCTCAGCAATTCTTTATCAGTGGCAAAAATTATGGATCATAATCACAGAAATTATAGCTACGTTTATGTGATTTATTTTACCATAAATAGTCTAGTGATTTTATATATTCCTAACTAGAATCGAATTTCGTTAGTCAACGTATTAGTTGTATATATATTGTTAGCAAAAACAGATTGTACAACAATTCTTATTTAATGGAAAGGATTCTTAAAAGAGGGCATTTAGTCTTTTACTCAAATATTGTTATGGTGTTAGAGTCTAACAGTAGAATACTCTAATTGTTGCTAGTCTGTAATTTCGGTTGTGTTTTTCTTTGAAGAATTCTAGAAATTTCTAGATTTTTTTTGGAATGGCTATGAAGAATATGGGTGGTAAACTACACACAGAAACTTTAGCCATCAGATTCACAGGGAAGAATTATACGACATGGGAATTTTGATTTAGAATGTTTTTGAAAGGAAAAGAACTTTAGGGTCATATTGATGGGTTATCTATTGCACTCGAGGATGCTAAGGAACTTGCCCAATGGGTAGCAAAGGATGCTCGAATCATCTCTTGGATTCTAGCATCCATTGAACCACATATAGTGAACAATTTATGCTCTTTTGTCACAGCGAAGGAATATGAGATTATCCAAAGCGCATATACCATCAAGAAATTACTACAAGACAGTTCCAACTTGAATTTGAGATAAGTAAGTTCAGTCAAGGTAATCTCTCCATTAAGCAGTATTATTATGGATTTATTAACTTATGGAGCGAATATTCAGATATAATCTATTATAAGGTATCTAAGGAAGCTTTAACAAGTATTCAAGTTGTTCATGAACTTAGCAAGCGAGATCAATTTTTAATGAAACTGAGACAAAAATTTGAGACTAATCTAGCTGGTTTATTGAATGGAAATCCAATTCCTTCTTTGGATGTATGTCTTGGAGAATTACTGCGCGAAAAACTACTCAAGCTATTCTTATTGACTCTAAGGAGACATCAGCACCTATCAACGTTGCTTATGCTGTCCAAGGAAAGAACCTAGGGAAAGGACCTATGTAATGCTACAGTTGCAAGGAACACAAACATATTGCTCACAATTGTAGTCAAAAATTCTATAATTATTGTAGCCTACTCGTCCTAAAAATAAGAAAGTTCAAGCTTTTCAAGCTGGTGTTTGTGTATCAAACAATAATGATTTTACATCAACAGCCACTATCACCAATCGACCTGCTATTACTCAAGAAATGGTCCAACAAATGATTCTCAATGAATTCTCTGCTCTTAAACCTCAAGGTCAAGGTAAGACCGTTCCTTCTTCTTAGATTGTTAATTCTGGGGCATCCAATCATATGATGGGATCATCTGAATTGTTACATAATATACAACCATATATTGGTATGCAGGATATCCAATTTGCTAATGGTAGCAAGCTCCTAATCACAGCCATTGGTGATATTGGACCTTCTTTTCATCATGCATTTATTTCTCCTGAACTGTTTACTAATTTAATCTCAGTTAGACAAATGGTGAATAATAATTGTGATGTGCATTTTTCTCGTAATGGTTATCTTATGCAGGATCAGGTTTCGGGGAAGGTGATAACGAGGGGGCCTAAAGTGGGAAGAGTATTTCCATTGCAATTTGTAATTCCCAGAACTTTGTCTTTGGCTTCCATTATTATTGAAAATAAGGCTACACTTTGGCATAAATGATTGGGCTATCCAAATAACGTACGTGATTTTATCTCATGTAATGAAGCATGGTTTGCTTGGTACAAACGATCAAGTTTCTTCTACTAGATTACCTCTTGATTGCTCCACTTGCAAACTTAGGGAAAGTAAGATATTACCATTCCTTACGTATGGTAATTGTGCCATGAGATTATATACTCTGATGTTTAGGATGTTGCTCCTATCCTTTCATATGCCCAATATAGACACTTTGTGACATTCATTGACAACTATAGTTGTTTCACATGGATATATTTTCTGCACACTAAAGTTGAAGTGTTTATTGCTTTTCAAAACTTTCTGGATTATATTCAGACACAATTTTCCATTTGCATTAAGGTGTTACGATATGACAATGGTGGCAAATATATGTCCCACAAATTTCAAGCCTTTTTGCAATAAAAAGGCATTATATTTTAGAGATCATGTCCTTATACACCTCAACAAAATGGAGTGGCTGAACGTAAAAACTGTCATCTGTTAGATGTGGTTCGCACATTGCTCTTGGAGTCTTCTATTCTGTCTAAATTTTAGGTGGAGGCATTGTCCACTACATTTTATTGATTAATCGTTTGCCTTCACATCAATTGGATTTTGATTCTCTTTACTATTGCCTTTTTGGTGTACATCCTAATTATCATATTCTTCATACTTTTGGATGTGTTTGCTTTGTTCACTTGCCTACCCATGAGCATCATAAACTTGTAGTTCTGTCAGTTCGGTGTGCCTTTATGGGTTATGGCACTTCTCACAAAGGGTACTTGTGTTATGATGCTATTATTAATCAACTTCATATTTTCAAAAATGTGATTTTATTTAAAAATAAGTACTATTTCTAGCAACAAGTATCTCATTTTGATGGTTCCCTTTTTCCTAGTTTTGATGATATCTTACCATCAATTGAGCGCTTTAAATCTAGTTTTATCTATCAACGTAGACAACCCATCATCACCACTTCATCCCAACCTTGATCCCAATCCTGCTCTAGTGGCTCTTCTAAGATATACATGTGTCATTCATCCTCCTAAGAGGTATGCTTTCTCCGCTATTTTAGATAACACTACAGTTCCTACCTCTTACTCTCGGGCAAATAAACATCCATGTTGGTAAATGCCATGCAAGAAGAACTTCAGGCTCTTCATGAGAATCATACTTGGGATGTTGTTCCTTGTCCTCCAGATACTAAGCCCATTGGTTGTAAATGGGTATATTCCATAAAGTTGAAGTCAGATAGCTCTCTTGACAGATATAAAGCAAGGTTGGTGATCCTCAGTAATCGATAAGAATATGGCATAAATTATGAGGAAACATTCATACCAATAGCAAAGATGACAACTTTGTGATTTGTTTTAGCTATTGCAACTTCTAAGGATTGGTCACTGAAATAGATGGACGTTAAAAATGCCTTTTTGCATGGAGGCCTTAAGGAAGACATTTATATGACTCCAACACCAGAGTTTTTTTCTACTCCATCTTTTGATGTTTTTAAGTTAAAAAGCTCACTTTATGGCCTAAAATAAGCCCCATGTGCTTGGTTTGATTAGTTATGCTCTACATTTCTTAGCTTCTCCTTCGTTCATAGTCAATATGATTCTTCCTTGTTTCTTTGCAAAACTGCCAAGGGAATTATCTTGCTCTTGGTATATGTTGATGATGTTGCTATTACTGGGAACAACTTTGAATTGATTTCTCAACTTCAGATACATCTTCAGCATTCTTTTCATATAAAGGACTTGTGTTCATTGCAGTATTTTTTGGGCCTCAAGGTGTAATCCAATGCAACTAATATTTTTCTACACTAACATAAATACACTAAGGAACTAATTGCTTTGGTTGGTGTTCAAGATGGTCGTTCTGTTGACACTCCACTAGAAGTCAACGTTAAATATCATCATGATGATGGTAATTTTCTCTCGAACCCTCTTTATACAGACAACTGGTGGGAAGTCTTAACTATTTAACGATTACTCAGCCTAATATTTCCTTCGTTGTTTAACAAGTAAGCCAATTTATGTAGGAACCTACGCATCTTCATCTTACCGCTGTTCGTCGTATCATACGCTATTTGCACGGAACTTCTACACGTGGCCTTTTATTTCCTATGAACTCTCCTATCCATTTGGTTGCCTATAGTGACGCTGATTGGGCTGGTTGTTCTGACACTCAATGCTTAATTACCGCTTGGTGCGTGTTTCTTGGTGATTCTCTTATTTCTTGGAAAAGCAAGAAGCAAGATCGAGTGTCTAAGCCCTCCACTGAATCTGAATATCGTGTTATGTCCTCTATATGTTCTGAAATTATTTGTCTTCATGGATAGTTGGGTGAGTTTGGGAGGAACTCAAACTGAACCTACTTTGCTCCATGCTAATAATACCAGTGTCATTCAAATTGTTGCTAACCCTGTCTTTCATGATCAGACCAAACACATTAAAGTCAATTGCCACTCTATTCGCGAAGCATATGATGCTCGTGTTATCTCTCTTCCATATATTTCTACTCTTCTTCAGACTACTGATGTGTTTACAAAAGATCTTTCCCGATAGCAACATCACTTTCTTATTGACAAATTGATGTTGTATGATCATCCAACATCAATTTGAAAGGGGATATCAGTGGCAAAAATTATGGATCATAATCACAGAGATTGTAGCTATGTTTATATTATTTATTTTATAGTTTAGTAACTGTATATATTCTTAACTGGAATAGAATTTCATTTGTCAACGTATTAGCTGTGTATGTATTATTAGCAAAAACATATTGTACAACAATTCTTATTTAATGGAAAGGATTCTCAAAGGAGGGCATTCAACCTTTTAAATATTGCTATTCTTTTCTTTAGAGCACTTTTTTCTAATCTTCTCAATAGAGCACTTCTCTCTATTCTTCAATACGAGCACTTCTCTCATTACCTATCTCCATATAACACTTCTCTCTATTATATGTCTTGGCGCACTTCTCACCAACTAGAAGAGGCTGTCTTCTTCAATCACTTGCACTGTATTTGCTTATTCTTCATTGTTAAACTTGCAATTCTTTTTTCAAATGTTCAATTCTTTTACGTCTAAAGCATCGAGACTTCCTTTTTTGCCAACAAATTTTCTCTTCATGACCAAACTTCTCACAATGGCTGCATTGAGGACTGTTTTCTTTCTTCTTTGATGATGGAACCTTTGCTAGATAAGCTCCCTCTACCATGTTTTCACTTTTTTGGTTTCTCATTGCCCTTCTTTGCTCTTAAGCTTCTAAAGTATTAATCACTTATAAGTCCCTCAAGATCTTTGAAAGCTCTGATATCATGTTGAAATTTGAAAGAAAGAAAATGTATAAGATGAGATAAGATAAAGATAAAAGAATATGTAATACTCAAGTTTTATTGTATCATCCAAATAATGAACTTGGTTGCCTTATATAGGTAAATAAAAAAAACTTAATAACTATTAAATAGAGATTTCAACCAAAAAATCTAACTTATAAGATAAGATTAAAAACAAACTAAAGACCTATTCAAAAGGAATTTTAACAACTCTACAATTTTGAATTAATTCCCAACAAGCAATATATAATTGAGGTAATATTTAAACTTTTACCTCTTTAAGATAGCTCCATGAAATTTTGTAGAATAAATTAGCAATTATATAGAGACACTAGGAATCATGGGATTGAATTTTAATGTTTCAACTATATGAAATTGATATAATAGTCTAGTTTTTTTTAAAAAGTAAAATTTACAAAAGAATTTTATATTGCTTAATTGACAACAAATATGAGAAAAATATTATACATTAAGTCTAAATTGTTATTCTTTTATATGTATGAGTAAGTTACGAATAAACTTTTAATTCATTTTTTCTTATATTCCAAACTAAAGATATATAATAATCCATATTATCATTATATAGTTTCAACATGATAATTTATTTAAACGAATTCTACATAAAATTTATTTATTTGTTAATTAACTTCAAAGTTACTTTCTTAACACTAAGTAACGATGATTTTGTTAAAGGGTGCAAAGGAAATATATTTGTATTCCAATTTGTGAACTCATCTATGGAGGATCTTATCCAATATGTAATATACATATTAAATGATAATGATGTAAAATATTCAATAATTTACACTCTATACTTGAAATCGTAAATGAATGTGTAAAAGGACTTCTAAAATGTCTTAAGTCAAATTTTGTACAAAAAGATTTTAAGACTACAAAGGATTAATGAGTACAATGTAAAATTTAGATAAGAAAATTCATACGGAGGAATGTGAATCAAAAGATTGAAAAAGTTTTCTCCAAGTGTATAGGAATTTGTGTTCGTAAAGCACATAATTGTCTTCCAGGATATGTACAATGTAGTTTGAGTAATTCTTCAATACAAGTGTGATCTTAACGGGAGAAGCAAATATGCTAGCATTTAGATTCCTTATCTTACGTATGTAGTCCTGTTTTATCATCTTCTTAAATTTGAGAAAAGATATTACTTAAACCTATTCTTTAGTATTTTATTATTTCTATGTGTCATTATATATATTATTTGGTTAGGATAAGAACCTTGTTGAGTTAATGGACTTTAGTTGAATAAAGAGAAGGTACAATACATGATATTGATGATAACAATATCAATACTAATTATTTGATTTTTAGTATTATTAAAATCTTATCTTTTTAAAAATCAAACAATATGTAAAGGTAGAATGATATATATAATCGAGTAATAAATAAGTGAAATCACACAAGATGAACTAAAGTACAATATATGCTACAATATTAAGTCATGGAGCAAAGTTGTTCCCACTAGAGTGTAATTTTCTCGTAACTTATATTTTTGTTCTTTTAAATTTATTAACCGTTCAAAGATTGCATATAATTTAGTAAGTAATCAATTCATCATTTTTTAGATCTAAAAGAGCAAAATGTCATTTTAAATTAAAGGAAAAGGTCGTTTAATCTCATATTTGTCAAACGCGAGGAATAAAAATGTTTAAATTTAAAATGTTATAGTTAGGTGGTTGGTTTAAAAATATCAAGACAATTCCTAAGTTATTATGATAAGGGCATTAGGTCAATCTATTGTAGGTATAAATAGGCCAAAAGTCATGAAGCCTTTTGAAAATTAGTAATTTAAAGAAATTAAATTGGTCAAATGGTGAGGTAGATTGATTGAATGTCCTAAACTTTGAAGAATAAAGTTGGCTAAATATATATTTTGCTTATTAACGTTTCATAAAAGGTCTAAGTAAGCTCGTACATCTTAACGTTACTAAAATAGTACTCATTGCACCTTAAATAGGGGATAAAAGTGTTAAAATAGATAAAAGTAGGAGTTTATTTACACCTTTTATGAAATGTTAAGGTAAAAATCACACCTTTAACCAATGTTCAAAGAAATTACTTTTAAGATTACATTTACTTCTAATTAGTCCATATTGATCACATAGGTTAAATTGATAACCCATATACTAATAACCATCAAAAACTTAACTTTTTTTAGAAATTAGAGTGCTATTACTAACCATTATGAAAATTTTAAGGTGTAGAGTGACTCCATAGATAATGTTAGAAATAAACTTTTTAGGAAACGTTATAGAGTAATTCATATCTTTTGCCAATAAAATTCTTCTTTTGGAGATTTTGTATGGTTTAAAACTCTATATCGATTGATTTTTTGTTGTTATTCAAATGGCTAAGATCGATCAAGTAGATCTATATGACAAAATACCTAATTTCATTAATATAAGAAATAGTTATGCATTAAATGCACCATTCTTTGCTTTTAACAGCGATGTTTGAATATATTAAGTACAGATACCTTTACTTTTGGTTATTAAAAAGTTTAATGATATCTAAATGAGCTTTTATATGATATGGGATCTTACTTTTGAATAAATTCAATCTTTACAAACTAAACACGACAAATCAAGATCAATTTCTAGATGATCTAAAAGTTATATTGTCGATATCAATAAATCATCTTGATATTGATATAAAAACCTATAGGATTTTCTAACCTAAGAACTTATAAGTGCCAATGTTTAAGGTGATCAATTAAGTGTGCATAAAAGTGTTTATGGTGATCGATTGAGTGTTCATAAAAGTATAAAACTAGTTAACCATCAATTGATAAAGTGGTAAAGTTTTACGGGCATGGACTTAATTGTATAATGAAGCCTTAGGCTAATTTTCACAAAAAAGTAAAATTAATTACTTATTAATGAATTATGATTTAGCAATAAAGCTAATTACTTTATGTATGATATAATCTAGAGTTTAACAAAGATCAAAAGAAGAGCTAATAAGCATACGTTTTGATAAGGTTAAGAGCTTGATAAACCTCATATGTTAAAGGTTGATGATAAGGTAATCTACATATGGACTGACTAAGATGCTTAATAATTATATGGAGTTGGTCAAAACAAATTACACAACATGTGCTTGAAGACCAAATATTTGGAAAGTTAATTAATATTACTTTTGTAACTTGATATTAGGAAGTTGTTAATCATGACTTATATTGAACAAAATTTTCTTCTTCTTTTTTTTTTACTTTATAGTTGTTGGTCCTAAATGGTACTAAGATATGAGTCAATTAGGTGCTTTTAAATAAAAAAACTTTTCAAATAAGTAATCAATCACTCATTTTTCAAATTTTAAAGAGGAACATATGATTCTAATTTAAAGGAAAAATATTCTTAAACTTATGTTTTTGAAAAGTGAGAAACAAAAATGTTTAGATTTTGAAATATTATGGTTTAGTTGGTCGTTTTGAAAATTATATATGGAAAAATTTGTAATTTATTATGATAAGGGGATTAGGTAAACCACTAAACCTAATATAGGTTTAAATAACTAAATGCCAAAGAACTTTTGGGATTTGGTAATGATGAGGTAGATCAGTTGAATGTCATAAAGATGTTCTAAGAACTAAAATCTCAAGTATTTATAGCCAAAAAACTTAACATTCATTAAACGTAATAAATAGTCCTTATAATGACTCTTTTACAAATAAATAGGTCAACCTAACTACTAAAAAGGTTGATTTGTATGCTGCATCAGTCAATCAACGTAACGAACTATGTCCTTTACAAAAAATTATAAACTCATTGTCTCATTGATCAAATAGATATTAGTCAATGTAAAATTCATATTATTCAATTGATGTAAATTCAATTAAGAATTTGGTTGACCTGTGGACCATATGGATTGACATATCTAACATTTAAACCACAAATGTGTCATAAATTCTAAATACCTAAAATACTTGAAATAATATTTTAAGTTTTTTAAAGTATCAAACACATCCCTTTGATAAGAACTTGACTAAACAACTTTCAAATAGTTTTTCAATTATTGTTTAAAGAATTAAAAGTGTTTTCTTTAAAGGATTAAACCAAAATTACTCTTGATTTTAGAAATAAATGCATTAGGCGTAAAAATGAAATGATTATGCATACAAAGCCCCTTAAAGCATTATAATGAATAAGACATCCAATTTAACACTTACCTTATTCAAAATTTTACAATCGTCTTTATTCCTCAATTTTGAAACCTAAACAAATAAGAGTTTAAGTGAATTTTTTTATTAAAACTAAATCAAAATATCATTTTAGAAGTTCACTAATAATGCATTAAAGTCCAAATTTGAAAATAATATGCAATTTTGAATCCTAAGTGAAATGTAAAGAGTAAGACGAGAGTATAAGAAAATTTACATTACTTTTGACATAAAATTTTGTCTTAATTGATATTTGATCATATAAATTGGATTTATCTTTATTTGATCTTGCCTTTAATTTTACTAACTTGATCTTTAAAAGAATTTTCCTTTCTTACTTTAGTTTCTTATTCTTTGATGCTCAATTGTTCAAATTTTTTCTTGATGATTTTACCTCCATACATTGATCAATTTCTTATATATTACTTTATTTTTTGTCATCAAAACTATAAATTGGAACTTTTTTAATTCCACATGTTAGTATTTGAGTCATATTTCTCCTTTTATTTTAATATCTTTTTTCTTTTTTTGTATCTTATAATAGCATATTGGTGTTAGAGCACTTATTTTAGTATTTGTAACTTAAGTGCATCCAAAAGATCAAACTAAAAAATACAATATTAAAAGTAATAAGTAGCAAGATATGGAAACCAAAACAATCATCTCATATGTGACATCTCCATTTTTTTATGGTAATAATTATTGAACTTAAGTTATAAGAATGATAGTCCATCTTAATTCGTTAGATCTCCTGGAGATAGTAGAAGAAAGACTATGATATTCTTTAATTGCTTGTGAATTGCATCATAGTTTAACTTAAAACCCATAAATGGAGGAAGATTTAGAAGTCTAAAACTAAGTGTTGGACTATCTATTGTGTTCAGCATAATATTTACAAAATTAAAGAAGTTAATGTCTATAAAGGATATTTAAAACCATTTAGAAAAAGACTACTAGGACAATAATAATATTATTAATAAAAACATAAGAACAACAATAATAATAGTAGCAGAAACAACAATAACATCATCACTTATAACAATAACAACAAGAAAAATAACAACAAGAACAAAAACAACAACGATGACGACAATAATAATACTAATAACAATACCAATACCAATACCAATACTAATAACAATAACAATAGGGAAACATATATTCACTTTGCTTACATTATAAAAATTATTCATTCAAAAGATTTTGACTATTTTAGTATGTTCTATCATTCGAAAGAATATAAAATTAGGAAGGTTATTTGTCGTCCATTGGATTTTCATATAATATAGTTGTTTTATAGCAATTATGGTTACCTTTTTATGATTGTCCATGGATTTAACCACTAACGCCATTAGATTGGATTCTTTACCTATTCATAAGAAGAGTAACTAGGATGGTGAAAAGAAATTGAAATGGTGAAGCAAATATATAAAAATATTCATTAACATATTGAAAAAAAGGAATATGAGCAACATCATTGATTCACAGGTAGTTAAATACTTATGCAATAACTAGAGTCCATTATTAAGATATAAAGAGTTTATTTTGAATGCACACATACAAACTAAATTGTTGTAAAAGTTATATAGAAGAAACTTTGTAGTTGTATTAGACGTACACTTTTATCGATAGTTAATGATATTTCCTTAGTCTTTTTTTATAAAAAGGAATATGCATATAAAGCCAACAAAGGAAGAGAGAAAATTACTTTTGAACCAATTCATTAGGTGTGGATATTGATGTCATGAAAATAGATATATAAAAAAATATAAAGCACAATACTAAAGAAATCATGTAGGAAAGCGCAACTATTGTTTCTTGTAGTAAAGTCTAGGTAAGTCACGAGTAGATCTGTAACAGCCCAGACCACCCGCTTGCAGATATTGTCCGCTTTGAGCCTCGGCCTCTCGGGCCTCGCGCTCTCACG
>JANIIA010000005.1:54684082-54698081 GCA_027478495.1 Erythroxylum alaternifolium
ACCCATAACATTCACGGCATCTTCATCATCACTATGCATGACTTAGGTTGGATTTTTGGTGAGTAAAAGAAGAGAAGGCAAGTAGAATATGTGAGCTTTTATAAGGGTATATCAAGTAGGAGCAACCATCGAAGAAGGAGGAAGAAAAGAGAGCTTCGGATGGTGCAAAATCTCACTCAAACACACATTCAACACTTAATAAAAGAAGCAAGGAAGAAGTCAAATAAGAAGAGTCGTGAATGAAGACTCAAGAAGACCACTAAATCACTTTTTAATGAATTAAAAGTGGCATGTTAGGCAAGTGACATGTGTCACTTGCCACATGTCACACTCTCATTGGTTTACTAAATTTTCTTTCAATTCAATTCCAATTTTTTGCTCCAAAATTTCAATGGCTCAATTCAAAAATTCTTAAAGTTTCCAGTGCCATTGGATAGTCACGTTCACTACCGGTAGACCCCTATTCTATCACTTGACAGTTTTTTGGGTCCGGAAATGACTCCGAAAAATTCCCGAAAAATTTTCATAATTCTCTAAAAATTAGAAAACCCCAATAACCCTCTCCAATATAAATTTTTCACACACAAAGCCTATTTTTCAAAATTTCCATTTATTCACAATTATACCGGGAAAATGTCATGAATGCATGTGCAGACATTTTTCATGTACAAAGATCACTGTTCACAAATGCATGTGCATGAGACGTGTTTTCCTAATTTCTCCGATTGATCTCTCGTATACCCGTTTCTATGGTTCAACCCGTTATATGGAAACGGGATGTTATAACATTCCCAATTATCAAACTCGTCGGACTATTAATGTCTGGAATTATCTCATTTACATCAATAACAGCCCAATAATTAGAACTTAAGCAAATAAAATCGTTCATAGTGAGAAACATTTAGGTTACTCAGTATGCTCCAGATAGCTATTTCCTTGACATCCCGGCAACGTCTGGATACTAGCATTCTATTTGCGCTTCCAAACCATGCAATATACACACACATTGACACATTACTAATTTTCTCAATCACATAAATATTCAATCATACACATATATACACGTGTGATGATCAATGCATGCTCAAATGACTATTTCTGGGTATGTATCCTTAAACATAAGTCATAATCATTCTTACCTCAAAACTTATATATAGCTAATTTGACCTTAGGTTTACTCCTCAATTATACATGATTATTCAAAGTTCATTAATCAATCATTCACTAATGTTATTCTAGCATTTTATGTTTACATAATATCCAAATTCTTATTCATTCTTACTCAATATGCCTTACTCATCTCATTTGAATCATATTAACATTTCTAGGAACAACCATCAATTAACAACCTAACATATTAAACACTTTATCAACTAATTAAGCATCAAACTAAGTTCATTTTAAGCCTCATTTAAGCATAAATGCATTATAGGAAAGTACCTTATCATTTGTTGTTTCAAACATTACTTAAAAGACAAAAATTCACGTCTATGGCTCTTCCCACAATCGTGGAGGACTTCCCAAGATCGTGGGTGATGCTAATAGAACATTTCTCTCCTTTACCTTTCATTTCCCACGATCGTGGAGGCATTCCCATGATCGTGGGTTATGTTATTCCGAAAAATCTAGCCAATTCCTCTTTTAATTTTCCAAGTTTTAACTCTTACATGTTACATCTAAACCATCTTATCCTTAGTTCATCGTTTCTACATCATTTCCTCTTCATTATCACCTCCATTCTAACTTAAAAACACACACACATCAATCCATAAATCATTGATCATCATATACATAAAAACAAGACATCAATTTATACAATAGTTCATTAATATTCCAGCACACTTTCTACTCCATTATCACCATTAATCTTTCTATAAAACAACCAATAAATCCACATTTTTATGCATCCAAAAACAGTACATATTTATCCATTCATTCATCAAAATTTTTTCGGCACTACTTGTTTAACTTAAAACCATCATCATATATGTTTCATCAACACCATTTTCATGATCATTCTATCTCTAAACCATCATCATATATGTTTCATTCATCAACACCATTTTTATGATCATTCTATCTCTAAACCATCATCATATATGTTTCATTTAACAAACCATGAAGAACAATATGCTACTTACTTGTTTAACTCAAAGCTTCAATCACCATGAAACCTTAGCTTCCAAGCATTACACGATCATCAATCTTCTAAAGTAGAATAGGCTAGGTTTTTAGTAACAAGATGAAGAAGACAACATAATGGAGTAGCCAATGTTGAAAGATGATAGCAAGGCTCAACATGGTGAGGATAAGAATGAAATGGTCATGAGATGGAGAATGAAAGAAGAAGAAAACAAGAGCATGTAGTAGAGAAATGAAAGACAAAAGAATGATCTTTCAAGTAAGTAAATATCATGAGTGAAGGGTGTGGCAAGTGTCGTGACACTTGTCACTTACCACATGTCCTCAACTCATGGTTCCACATATCTCTAAATATCTAGTCCAATTGTCTCCCAATCTCTAAGCCAATTATCACCCAATTTTCTGTGGCACTTGTCAATAAATCCTAATGCCACTTATCAATTACTTCTATTGCCATTTATCAACTATTTCTACTACCATTTATCAATTGATCTTGCTACTTAGCATTTTTCCTAGTCCAAAAATACACATAAAATTTTAAATCTCTCAATTATAAAAATTAATTCTAAATCATCATTAATAATTCATCAATAAAATTTCAAGAAATAAAATTCACAATTCACATCAAAATTATTTTAAATAGTTCCTACCCTAGAAAATTGTCAAATGAGTGTATATATAGTATTTGCGATGTATATAGAAATCAATGTTTATGTGTGTGTATGCTTATACTAGTGATAAGCATGTAAATGTAATGCATTTCATAATCTCTTATTACTATGTCATTTCTCATATATGTTGATCTAGGATTCTAACCCCAGATATAGAGAAACGATTATTACAATTCTCCCTACCTTAAGAAATTTCATCCTCGAAATTCTTAACTGATTGATCAAAATGGTAGGGATATTGTTTCCTCATGTTTTCCTCCGTTTCCACATGGCTTCTTCTTTTAAATGATTTCTCCAGAGGACTTTCACAAATGGAATCACTCGGTTTCTCAACTGCTTATTATGATAATCCAATATTTTCATTGATTCCTCGATATAACTTAGATTACATGCAATTTCAACCTCCTGAGCCAATAACAAATTTGTCAGATCAGATCGATATCTCCTAAGCATACTCACATGAATCACATTGTGAATTTGAGACATCTCAATCGGTAAGGCTAAATTATAAGTTAATGGTCCAACTTTCTGAATAATCTCATACGGACCAATGTATCTAGGGCTTATCTTACCCTTTTTATAGAACCTCAGCACTCCTCACCAAGGTGATACTCTCAGAAACACTTTATCTCCTACTCAGTACTCCATATCTCTTCAGTGCTGAGCCATATAACTCTTCTGTCTATCCTAGGCCGCTTTAATTCTATTTTGGATCAGTTTAACTTTATCAACAATATCTTGAATCAATTCCAGGCCTTTAAAAATCGTTAGCCCTTCTTCATCCCAATATAAAGGCGAACGACAGTTTCTTGGTATAATGCCTCATATGGTGCCATATCGATACTACTATGATAATGGTTATTATTAGAAACTTTAATCAAAGCTACATGCTGATCCCATACTCCTTGGAACTCCAAAACATAAGCTCTAAGCATATCCTCAATGATTTTAATAGTTCTTTTACTCTGTTCGTCTGTTTGAGGATGAAATGTTGTACTAAAGTTCAACTTCGTACCCATTGCTATTTGTAAACTACCCCAAAATCTCGAAGTGAATATGGGATCTTCGTCCCATATAATAGATACTGGGACCCCATGTAATCTCACTACCTCATTTACATACCTCCTGGCTAACTGATCCAATGTCATATTCACCCTCACAGGTA
This sequence comes from Erythroxylum alaternifolium, assembly GCA_027478495.1. Taxonomy (NCBI): domain Eukaryota; kingdom Viridiplantae; phylum Streptophyta; class Magnoliopsida; order Malpighiales; family Erythroxylaceae; genus Erythroxylum; species Erythroxylum alaternifolium. Next base: position 54,688,061 of record JANIIA010000005.1, read on the forward strand.
AAAAATGAGCTGATTTTGTCAATCAGTCAATAATGACCCATATGGAATCATGTTACCTCAGAGTCCTCGACAAACCTATAATAAAATCCATAATGGTCCTCTCCTATTTCCACTTTGGAATAGGCAATGACTATAACTTACCAACTAGAGCTTGATGCTCTGCTTTAATTTGTTCACATGTTAAACACTTAGTCATATATTCAGCCACTTGCTTCTTCATCTTTGGCCATTAGAAATGTTGTTTCAATGTATTGTACATTTTAGTAATACCGGGATGCATAACATAAGCCTCTATATGTGCTTCCTCTAAAATCTCCTTTCTTAATTCGTCCACATTGGGTACTCATAATCTTTGATTCAACCACAATGTATCATTTCTCAATTTAAACTCAGAATTTTGATTCACTTTTAATTTCTCAATAAGCTTCACAAATTTGGAATCTTTGTTTAAAGCTTTTCTAATTATATCATGCAACATCGACCTAAGCTTCAATGTAGCTATCAATACCTTATTCTGCCCCAAATTTAGCTCAACATTTAATGCTCTTAATTAAATGGTGTGGTAACCTCGATATCTGCATTTGTGTTATACTGCTATCTGATTTTCTACTTAATGCATCAACTACAATATTAGCTTTACTAGAATGATACTCAATGGTACAATCATAATCCTTTAATAATTTAGTTAATCTTCTTTGTCTTATATTTAACTCCTTCTAACTCAACAAGTACCTCAAACTCTTATGATCAGTGTATATCTGAAATGTCTCTCTATACAGATAATGTCTCTATATCTTTAGAGCAAAAACTACTACAATAAGTCCTAAATCATATACCGGATTATTAAACTCGTGAGACCTTAACTGTCTCGATGCATATACAATCACTCTGCCATGTTGCTTCAGAACACATCCTAGCCCCTGGTGTGAAGCATCACTATATACCACATAACCTCCAGATCCATAGAGAATAGTTAACACCAGTGCTATAGTTAACTGATGCTTTAACTCCTCAAAACTCTTTTAGCATTCATCATTCCATCTGGATGGTACATTTTTCCTCTGGAGTTTTGTCAAAGGGGCTAAGATTAGTGAAAACTACTTGGCAAACCTTCTGTAATAATCAACTAATCTAAGGAAACTCCATATCTCAGATACATTTCTAGGAGCTTCCCACTTTATCACTACTTCTACTTTCCTTGGGTCTACTTGTATGCCTTGTCTAAATACTATATGACCCAAAAATACTATTTGATCAAGCCAAAATTCACACTCACTAAACTTAGCGTACAATTACTTCTCTCTCATATTTGTAGGACTAACCTCAAGTGTTCAGCATGTTCCTCTCTGCTTTTCGAACATACCAAAATATCATCAATAAACACAATCATGAAATGATCTAAATAAGGTTGGAATACCTTATTCATCAAAGCCATAAAAGTTGTTAGGGAATTTATTAACCTAAACGGCATCACTAAAAAGTCGAAATGCCCATAACTTGTTCTAAATGCACTCTTTGGTACATCAGCCTCTGCTATCTTCAACTAATAGTACCCTGATTTTAAGTCTAGCTTAGTGAATACCTAAGCTCCCTGCAACTGATCAAGTAAGTCATCAATCCTCGATAACGGGTACTTATTCTTCAATGTCACCTAATTCAGTTGCCTATAATTGATACACAGTCTCAAAGTCCCATCTTTCTTCTTCATAAATAAAACTGGGGCTCCCTAAAGTGACACACTTGGTCTAATAAAGCTCTTATCCAACAACTCCGGTAACTGAGCCTTAAGTTCCTTAAGGTCTATAAGTGCCATCCTATATTGAGGAATAGATAAAGGGGTAGTATGTGGAGCTAAGTTGATAGTGAACAGATAATTTCATATGAAACACGTCTAAGAAATCCCTAATAATAAGAATATCTTGTTAATTCGAGCCCTTTTGTTCTTACCCTTGGAGTTGAAATCAAAAACTTTTAATTCTAAGGATTGTAGAATAGAATGCAACCTCAGGTCGTTTCACTTAATCGAAACCTAATGAATGGAACTAAGCTAGCCTATATGTCATGATATGCAAACAAAATTAGCAAGGAAGAGGGGGTTTAAATCTTTGTAAATTCGGGTAAAAATATGCGAATTGTAAGAAAATGTAATGAAAAGTATTATTTTTTTAAGATTTCGGGAATGGAAAAGCGATAAAATGAAAACAATGATCAAATGATGATACTATCTTCTTGAAAACGAGCTTTGGCTATTATAGCTCAAAACGAATTTTTATGGAAGAAAATCACTAAGTTTTAAATGGTAAACCTTAAAGAAGTCTTTAAGTCTAAGGTTTTAATCAATGAACTCCATTTCTTAAAACCTTGTTGAATGCTCTTAGTATGTGCAATGGGTAAGTCAATGCAATAAGTCATTTTAGCATCTAGAATCATCTCAATATCAAACATTACTAGGCAGATAAAAGAGAATTAACCAAATCACAAATGGACATATATGAGACTTCATATATTCAAGTTCCAATTTCTACATCAACAAACCCCAATAACATATTGAATGTCCAATAATTGATTAAACTCTAATCAAGCATATTCAACTACAAATTACAAATCCTAAACCTAGGAGTTCATAACAATGTAACTGAACATGGAATAAACTACTCCCCATTGAAGCCCATAGAACTCTAGTCGTTGCTACATTTTCAAAAGGAAAGAGGTGCTTAGCCAAGCATTAATCCAGGAGAATTCACAACCGGGAACCCACTAGAAGCATCCATGGTAGTAGCTGTCGGTGGAGGAGTTATCGATGAAGTGGAGGAGAGTGGATGATGGAGTGTCCGAAGGTTTTTAGAGAGTCTATGTCGACTCTCTATTAACATAAAATGATAGGTTTTAAAAAGAAATGGGTTATGGATTAGGTTGCACAGTGGGTAAACTTCCGAAAATGGTTCGAGTATTTGAAGGTTCATCGTAGCAAACTTTTCCCAAAAGTTTTAGCTAAACTGTTGGTTCTTTTGCTGCGATGATAGAATTAATCTTCACCGCGACTAACTTTTCCTAAAAGTTCTGCTTGGAATTCTTCATACTTCGTCGCGGCGAACTTCCTATTGCACCTGTTCACTTGTTGACTTGACTTCAGCCTTTCCTTGACTCTACATCTTCTTGAGTCTCTTCTCTTTGAGTTTCCTATAATTAACTAATGGTAGTTTGCAGTATCAATTGTCATCAGAAAATTAATTAGTGTAATTAATACTAATTTATGACAAATTTTACTCTCAAACTACATAAAATAAAAGTAGACACTCAAGAGTCAAATTAAGTATAAAATCTAGAAATAGGATCCAAAAAGTGTAGTAAAAGTCATGAAAATGCCGCCAATTTATATAATAGACTTAGGCTCAATCAAATTCCCCCACACTTAGGCCTTTGTACTCCTGGACAAAGTTTATAAGAGTCAAATAAACACAAGTGCAAAAGAAAATCCTAACCATGCTTAAAATAAGAGTAGGAAATTGGTAAAAATCACTTTCTCAGAAATCAATCAAAGAAGACTGAAAGAGTGCTAAGAAAATAAACACTATAAGAATTTAATCGAAGAGATTGAGCAAAAGAGATTTCACTCAAGGCAAGGTGTTTGCTCTCATCTCACTTGTTTTTGGGATAATTTCACTCTAAAATCTGCTTAGTCCATTCTCTACCATAAGCTTGTGATAGTTCTACCTCTCCACTACAAGAACTATAATTTCGAAAATCAAGATGACTTTTCAAGGTTGTAATGCACGGAAGGCTAGATAAAATGAATGGAATAGATGAAAGAAGAAAAAAACAGAAAAAAATGTGCACATGCACCACAATTTTGAAATAGATGTCAACTGTAAGACAATATTTACACAAACGACAACATTTTTTTAACCGAGAATATTTTTTTGAGAATATATATATATATATATTTGTTCTTTTGAGATTTGATTTTTTATTTACTTGTTTTTTTACCAATTTCTTGAAATAACTAGAAGATACTAGGAGGTTGGATTTGGGGTTGTTTGAGGCGAGTGTAACGAAACAGAGGAGCCGGGTGAAAATAGCTATCATTGTTGAATTTTGGGACATTATGGGCCCGAAATATGTCTATGATGAGGTGGGGGAAAGTGATGGCGTTGTTGAGTTTGGCAGTGGTGATGGAGTTATAGAGGGCGGAAACAATGGCATGAGCTATGTCGACTAGGCAACCAGTCATTAGAAGGTAAAGGTACAGGGCTTGCCATTTCGTTACGTAGGCTAGATGGGAGGTTGGGATGATGTTGTTACTAACAAGATGGAGCCAAGAATGAGCTTCGGGTTGGAGATCAGAATGTTTTATATAATGTTGATAGATCCTTGGTTAATACCAGACGGTGCCCTCGGGACAGAGGGTACGAATAATATCGTCCTATGGATAATGATGGATCAACTGATTATAGTGGCAGTAGAGAATAGGAGGGAGGTTATAATGCTCACGGATGCTTGCTGTGGTGAATGCATTGGGGGCTTTCACACCATGGAAATTAATTTCTAAGGTGTTGTGGAGTCGAGCATAAGTGTAGAAATGGCGAACGAATTTATCATTGCCCTGAGCCCTTGGTTAGACTAATCTCGTAAGCTGAGAGTGTACCAGTTGATGGACAAAGGGATTGTTGGGTGAAGTCAAAGGAAATGAGCGCATTCTAATGAATGGCCTAGTGTCTATCTTTTCGGCTAGGTCGGTAAATTCAGAATCAGCACTATTAGAAGGAGCAGAATTACTGGATGAACTAAATGAACTAGATGAGACGGTGGGGGAATGACGGTAAGGGTTTTTAGTTCGAGGCATATTCCTGTAGATAAATAAACACAGAAGAATAAACAAATGGAATAAACAAAATTTACTGAAAGTCAAAACCTATAAAGTTTGTCGCGGCGAACTTGACGTGTAGCCGCGGCGAAAGCTACACTTACCATGCCGTGGCGAGAAAAAATTTCTTCGCCGCAGTGAATATGCCCTAACTTCAACGAAAATAACGAGATAGGAAGTGAAACAAAGGCGAGATACTTATGAAGGAGACAGAGAGATGCGCAAATATGAACGAAGAACGTAAAATGAACTGAAGAGAACGAAAGGAGAGGGATTTAGTGAAGGATAGTTCAGATTGTCGCGGTGAAGTAGAGAGAAATATACAAACATGAGGAAGGGAATGGTGGGTTGATAAAGAAGTAAAGGGAAATTACAAATAAGGACAGAGGGAAGATGAAAAATTTGAAGCAAAATAAGGGTAGAAATGTAATTTCACACGGTATCTTCGCGTAGGTAGATATTGCGCCATGGCGAAGGTTCCCCAAAGTGAGCTCACCGCGGTGAACTTCTTGATTTGGCACTATCGCCACGACGAAGTGAATATTTTGCAGGGCGAAGTTTCCCCGAGAGAAAAATGAACAAGACAGACTATAAAAAATTCCACTGAAAAAGACTAACCGGATACTCAGCTTATATGAAAAGTCCTTAAGCATTAGAAAACAAAATGCAATTCATCCATTTACACCAGTTTCCTCAATCATATATGATGGGTCATACATTAAGCTAAAACACAGTGAACATAAAAGAGGAGATGAATTATTGAATTAAAATTCCATAAACTGAAAACTAAACCTAGGTCCTACTGAAGTAGTTTCTCCCCCACACTTAGTCAATACACTCATGCATCCATAATGTCATAATCAATCACAGAGCAGAAGTAAGTAGTAATTGAAGGATGAGAAATGACTTGATGCCTATGATGGATCCTGGATCTCATGGTGGATGTTTGGTTGATAGCTATGCCATGGTGAGGCAACTTGTCCACTTGCCACTTCGGTGTTAATGTCCACACTCCTCGGTTTACCTGAAACATTAGAGAAAAATCTTTCTTCTAAGGAGTCATTAGTGAATGAGTTCAGTGCGGAGTTAGAGTAAACGTGCAGGAGTTCAAACTCAGAGCATGCATCATCAATAACAATATCAAGCATGTTAACACCCAAAAGTGAGTAATCTTCATGAGGGTGTTTCATAGCCTCATACATGTTAAAACTCACTTGTTGATCTCCTACCTCCATGGTGATTGTATCTTCTTTCATGGTAATCATGGTACTAGCAGTCCCTAAGAAGGGTCAACTAAGAATCAAGGAAGTATCCTGCATAACTTCAGAAGACATATCAAGCACATAAAAATCAGCTGGAAAAACTAAATCCTTGACCTGGACCAAAATATCCTCTATAATGCCCACAGGATGCCTCAATGATTGATAAACAGAGTTAGGTATAACATTAATGACTACCCCTAGATCTAACAAGGCTCCCACTATAGTAATTTTACTTATAGTGCAAAGGATAGTGAAAGATCCAGGGTCTTAGCATTTTACAGAGATTTGAGGCTTGAATAAGGCAGACACATTTGAGCTTACTTGGACTCTTTCATTTGGCCTAAACTTCCTTTTATAGGTACACAGGTCTTTAAGATATTTGGCATAAGCAGGAACCCGTTTCACAAGATCAAGCAAAGGAATATTGAGTTCTACTTTACTAAACAAATCAATGATATCTTTTTCATGCTTAATGTCAGTCATCGTTTGCTCATCAAATATGAATTAGGAAAATGAAGGTCTTGAAGATTTACCCCCTTACTATTAGCTTCATTGGCTCCATGCTTGCTTGATTCCACATACTCCCTTGCTTTTGCATGTTCCTTGTAGCTCTCAGAATTAGCTCCCTTGCTCCTTGATTTGGACTTCTTTTCAATCAAAAGTGATTTTTGTTTAAAGCTTTTAGATTTCTTGATTTTGTCCTTTGTTAAAGACAATTCTTCACTCTTAATCTCCTCTTCGCCTACTTCCTTATCTTGATTTTTGAACCTCACTTGTTTCCCACTTCAGAGAGCTATTACGTTTAAGCTTTTGGGGTTAATAACAGTGTTTGAAGGAATAGCTCCACTACTTCTCGCTTCACTCTCGCTCATGTTATTCGACAATTGGGTGGCAAAGGAATTGATATTTTCAGCTTTTGTTTCCCATTGCTCCATTCTCTTTTTTAGAGCTCTAAACCGAGCAACATTCTTTGATGAGTCTTGCTGAATTAGAGAAGCTATGGTATTGAACTGATTATTGTTAGAATTCCTTTTCTCCTTCATCAAAGTCATCATATTGTGCAGCAGTTGATTGGTGTCCTCCTTGGGTGGGATGGTCAGGGCTCATTGTTGGTTGGGAAACTGGTTAGTGGAAGTGCCAACTCCTCCCCCTTGTTGAAATCTGTTTGGTTCCCTTCCCTCTTCATTCCTCGAACTGAACCTAGGGTTTGTCTTCCATCCCTTGTTATACGTGTTGAAGTAAGGATCCCATTTCTGGTTTGTTTGCCTTGGATACACTGTAGCCACCTCTTCATACCGTATAGGGCAATAAATGGATATGTGCATAACTGACCCACAAGTATCACAACTGGGTACGGTAAGATCCATAGAAAATGTCAGGCGATGCACATTCATATTCTTCAGTTTTGTAATGATGAAGGATAATTGTGAGGTCACTCTACTCTCCAAAGAGTCAACTTTTGACTCCAAACTCTCCATTCTTTTGGATTAGGCTGTTGTGACGCCCAACTCATGCACTCCTCTAGTCTCCCTAACACTGTAATGTTGATGATTCAAAGCCATCTTCTTGATCAAATCCCATGCCTCCGTAGTTGTAACATCAATTAAAGAACCTCCCGATGCCGTATCTAACATACACTCATCTTGACTTTTCAACCCATCATAAAAATACTGCACTAACTGCTCATTAGGTATCTAGTGATAGGGGCGTCTGGACAATAGATCTTGGAAGTAGTTCTAAAAATCATAAAGGGATTCATCATAATCCTGTCATGCTGAATAGATCTCCTTCCTCATCGATAAAGTTCTGGAGGCTGGAAAATAATTTTTCAAGAATGCTTTCCTCATATTTTCCCAACTATGGTAAGCATTTGCCACATGTATCAGAAGACTCATATACCACTCCATGGCTTTTCCGTCCAGTGATAAGTGAAAAACCTTCCATAGTACTTGATCAAGTGAGGCTCCCACTGGCTTCATACTAACAGATCATAGACAAAGATTGCAAATACATGTAGGGATCCTCTCTTGTCAATCTATGAAATTTAGGAAGAGAGTTAATGAGTAATCCTTTAACTTCAAAATTAACATCAAAATTAGGACAAGCAATAGTAAACGGATCATAATTAACATCAGAAGTAGTTGCTTCCCTAATGGTTCTCCTATGTTGATTCCCATTATTCTCTCCAACCCTTTCATGTTCCCCACTACCTCCATTATCACCATTCCTAGGTTGGTTAACATGAAAGTTAGGGTTTTGCAGAAAAGCTGGGTTCTCAGCCATGATCACTCTATCTATCGACTCACTCTCACTCCTGAGCCGTCGAGACTCTTTTTCTCTTCTTTCCTTTATAATATTTCGCAAACATCTCTCAATTTCAGGATAAAAAGGTAGAAGTTTGACTTTCTTGGGCATGCATGGAAACAATTTCAAATGGGACTAAAATGAAATAGAGAATAACAAAAATTTCTTATAGGCACACAAAGTCAAATAAAAAGGCAAAATGTGAAGGATGCAAGTGTGTTGTGTATGAAAGTGTGTGTAATAGTAAAGTGTACAAGTAAAATATGTATGTATGAAAAAGTAACAAAGAAATGTTCAAAACTATGCTGTGTAAAATTGCTAAGTATGTAGCGTGCAAAAAGTTTGGTATGAAAGAAAATGTAATCCTATACTATCGACAAATATGATTCTAAACTATCTAAGATGCAATCTAAACTAAGGTTCCCCACCTCACTTAGCAGCAAGGAAAATGACAATAGCTAACCTAAAGAACCAATTACTTGGTTCCTTGACAACGACGCCATTTTGACTCGAACCTTTTCGTTCTTACCCTTGGAGGCCAAATCAAAAATATTTTTATTTCCAAGGATTGCAGTATAGAATGCAACCTCAGGTCGTTTCACTTAATCGGAACCAGATTAATGGAACTAAGCTAGCCTATATGTCATGATATGCAAACAAAATTAGTAAGGAAGAGGGGGGTTTTCAATCTTTGGACATTTGGACAAAAATAAGTGAATTGTAAGAAAATGTAATGAAAAGTGTTTTTGGATTTTTGGGAATAGAAAAGCGATAAAATGAAAACAATGATCGAATGATAATAGTATCCTCTTAAAAACGAGCTTTGGTTGTTCATGAACTCCTTCTGTGTTACTGTCCATGAACTCCTTCTGTGTTAATGTTTATGAACTTTCTTTGTGCTACTGTTCACGAACTTCTTCTGTGATGACGTCATCTTCTTCTATGTTCCTTCTGTGATAACGTCATCTTCTTCTGTGTTTTGCTTCTTCTATTTTTCATCTATACCTATCTTCTGTTCCATTTTTGACCCATAAGAAAATAGAATTCGTCTTTAAGGTCTTCATGAAAGTTGTAGATCTTGAAGTCCTCTTTTGAATCATATGAAGAACACCTTGATCCGACATCTCTAGAGAGAGTTATGGCAATTGTAAAACATCTTCTGTGTTACTATTCATAAACTTCTTCTGGGTTACTGTTCATTGTATATCTTTTGTCCTATTTTTGACCCTTCAAAAGATAAAATTCGTCTTTGAGGTCTTCATGGAATTTGTACATCTTGATGTCCTCTTTCGAATCATATAAAAAATAATTCAATCCGATGTCTGTAGGAAAAGTTATGTTAATAGTAAAACTTCTTCTGTGATGACGTCAACTTCCTCTGGGTGACGTCATCTTCTTCTGTAAATCATCTTCTTCTGTAACTCGTCTTCTTCTTTAAGGATACATCGTCTGTAACGATGCATCTTCTGTAAATAAACTTATATCCATCGTACCCTCTAAATTCACGTGAGACCCGAAAGAGTGCCATGGAAAGAGGTTAATTAGAAATGAATCGTGATGTTAATGGTTTTAGTAAGGCATAAACCTAAGT
>JANIIA010000005.1:54709264-54733547 GCA_027478495.1 Erythroxylum alaternifolium
TCCCTTATCTTAGGATATGTGTCGGAATGACCTACGGGCGTCCCGGTACGTACCCTAGGGTAATGGGGTGTTACAAATATAGTAGAAATAGACTTATGAAATCAATGCCTCATATGTTAAACACTTCATAAACATTAGTACTATTTTACGGCATCTCATCTCTATAAAAGATATTACCCATCTGTTGACATTTATCGCAGTACTCCATAAGCCTTTAAATATCCTTAAATAATATGGGCCATTAAAATCTGCTTCTAAAATTTCTCTTCTTGTTCCATTTATGTGATAATGGCCTCTAACTAGTTCTTTATAGTAGCGCTTTAAAATGTTGATTGTCATGGAGTATGCCACACACCTTTTTATTATCAGATTTACACAAACACAAAATAGTTACAAGTCTTCTCATAAGTAAGTCCTCAACTGAAAGGAGAATCTCTTCTTTTACTAGTGAGTTATCCTTTTTTGTGAAACTTTATCTGTTAAGTAATTTGCAAAGTTAGCAAACCGATGTGTATCATCTAAGTTAGATACATCAACCACATAAAGCTGATTATTAGGAAAACTATCATTTATATCTTCTTCTATTTGCTTCCCATTAGGAGATTCTCAAAACAAGAAAGATGATGTCTCTGGGTTTTCACTCCCTTCTTATCCCTAATCTTAAGATCAAACTCTTACATTAAAAAGAAAACAATCTAGTTAGCCTTATTTTAACATCTTTTTGGTCAAGAAATATTAAAATGCTGAATGACCAATATAAACTATGACTTTAGACATAATAAGTATGAGCAAAATTTATCAAATGTAAAAACTACTGCAAACAACTACTATTTAGTAGTTGTATAATTATCTTATGCATTTGTCAAGGTTTTCCTTAGTGTATGAGTTAAAATTAGTTATCCTTATATTATACAAGTATTATGCCAATTGTAAAATCACTAGTGTCACACATTTATTTAAAAGGTAACATCCAAGTCAATGTTATTATGATTAGGAAATCAGTCAACCTTCTTTTGAAATATTAAAAGCATATAAGTACTCATCATTAAAATAAAAAGGCTTGTCTTTCTTAAGCAATTTAGTAGGAGGTTTAGCTATCTTGAAAATTTTTCTGATAAACCTCTTATAAAAAGCAATATGTTTAAGAAAGCTTCTAGTTACCTTTACTGAAGTTGGTGGAGGTGACTTCTCTATAGTTTCTATTTTGGCTCTATTAACCTCTATACCCTCACTTAAGATTTTGTGCCTTAACATTATCCCCTCTTTCACCATAAAATGACACTCTCTCTAGGTTTTATAAACATAAGTCAACTAAATCACCAAAAACATCAAAATCATCCATAAATACCTTTATGATGAGTTACAGTCCATGAAGCACAATAAGGTATGTGAGCTTGTTGATTTGCCTCAGAATTGCAAATCTATTAGCTGTAAATGGCTTTTGAAGACCAAAAGGGACTCTCAGGGTAAAGTTGGGTAGTTTAAGGCTCGGTTGGTTGCCAAAGGGTTCACTCTGCTAGAAGGGATTGACTTTAATATTATCTTTTCTCTTGTATCCTTTAAGGATGCATAAGGTGAAGTAACTTTTGGCTAAGCATTTTGACATAAAAGAACTTTGGTGAATCATTCTTTGTTCTAGGTATTCAGATTCACCTGGACAAATCTTGACACTCTTTAGGCCTCTCTCAGAGTGCATACATTAAGCAAGTACTGCAAAGGTTTAATATGGTTGATTGTAAACTTGTTGCAACACCTATCTCTCATGACGAGAAATTATCTTTGATACAATGTCTAAAGAATGAGATAGAGAGAGATGCTATGAAGAATGTTCCATATTCCAATGCAGTTGGTAGCCTGATATAACCTCATGTGTGCATTAAGCCAAACATTGCATTTGCTATTGAACTGTCAGGTAGATATCTAGCTAAGCTAGGAATAAACCACTGGAATACAGTTAAATGAGTGTTGAGATATTTACAAGGAACTAAAAATTATATGTTGACATTCAGAGGGGTCAACAATCTAAACCTTATAGTGTATACATATTCATATTTTACTTTGTGTCTGGATGATAGAAAGTTCACTTAAGGTTACATCTTTATGATGGTAGATGGTGCAGTATTGTAGAAAAGCATCAAACAGACACTGGTGACTTCCTCGACTATGCATGTAGACTTTGTGGCATGTTATAAAGCAGCTACACAAGCAGTTTAGCTCATAAACTTGATTTTTGATTTGTTTGTGGTTGACTTAATGGTTAGATCCCTTCTCTTATATTGTGATAATATGTCTGTTGTGTTGTTTATTAACAATAATAGGAATATCACAGGGTCTAAGATTTGGAGGTCAAGTATTTGGCCATAAAGGAGTTAATAAAGAAAGGGGAGATGCTTGTTGATCCTTTGACTAAAGGACTCTACGTACATGTTTTGAGAGACATTTATACAGTATTGGAGTATTGAATTCCTTAAATACTGGTAGTTAAGGATAATTATGTTTTCTCCTTAAATATTTATATGTTTTCATGTATTATGACAGCATGGTTGTTTAACAATAAAGATGATCATCATTTATCCTCAATCATACGTGTTATTATAAGTTGTTATAATACAGGTGAAAGTCTTAAGATTTATATCTATCTTAAGCATTTTAAAGGTCATTGCGTAATTATATGGATTGACCTTGGGCCTATGTCATTAGGAAACATATAGTATAGTGAGTGTAAATCCATATATTTGACATGACATAGGGGATATAAGTGTTTAATCCCATAAGGATTTTCTCTAATGTAGCTTAGTATTTAGTGAGAGAAACCAAATTTCTCTAATGTTGTTTAACATAAAGTTTAGAGATATTGAGACTTACAAAAAGAAAGATAATATATTTCAGATCATACAGGTATCATCATAGTTTGTCACACTTCATTTTCTCATTCATGATACATTAGATATGCGTGATTGTGTTGGATATGTATCACATATGACATATGTATTTTATATTGTTTGGTATCGAAAGCCTTACGGGATATAATAATGAACTTTCATTATCTTTGGATCAAATGTTTTTTTTTAACTTGCTCGACCTATATAGTGATTTGCTTAACCATTTTTGCGGATTTTTATCTTTATTACAACTCCTGTAATTAATTATCGTCCAAACAGGAGAATTTTGGAAATTTTCCTTAAAGAGGACAACAATTAATTATGATTATAATGTTTTAATAAACTTACAATTAAATGAATCAAATTTGACACAGATAAAGATAATAAAATAGCTCAATAAAAAATCTGAGTTAATGGGCTAAAGTTCAACAAAAAAAATAGGCCCCAATTAGTGTGAACCGGACCTATATTGAGCCTGTAATGTGAAGGCTCGATATGGATGTCATATGTAAAAGGGTAAGATCTCGTGCAATTACTTAAGCAATTAATAAACATTCGGATTTTCTAAATCGTCCAGAGGTTCACATGTTAAGAAAGTTATAGAAACGACATTCCAATGATTAACTTTCATGAAAATCATCACATAAATGGATTTTTTTTCAATTTCAAAAAGCTCATTAGAAGCCATGGAATCAAAATCAGATACTATTTTTCATGTTTCGTCGTTGATTCTCTTTCATGTTCAATCTTGGATGTATAACCGAGGCTCGTGTTACTCACTACGCTAGTTCTTTTATTTAAACGACGTGTTTCTTATAGAAATATTAACGTCACCATTCTATTAGCCACTTAACTATTTCCGCGTCTCCTTCATCTTCTTCGTTAATTGTCTGCAGCAGAGAGCGAGTTGTCAGAAACAGATTGCTCAATTGATAAAGTGTTGTGCATGTTACTTCGTTCGAGCAAAGTGGTGACGTTAGGGATGTTAGCTTCAGAGTGACGGTTTATGCCTGGTTGTTGTTGCCTTCACGTGGAGTCAACAAAAGCTTCGACTGAGAGTCCGCTAAATAGAACTCGAACTCAGAGTCCGCTAAATGGTCCCTTCTCTCTGCAAATTTTAACATCTCTAACAAACACCAAGACTACTGTACCTAAACTCAAAACCTATGTCTGTAAGCTTCTTAAAAGGGAAGACAACCCGTATCAGGTTCTCATCTGTGTCCTTGAACCTGATAACAAAAGTTGATACCAGTTAGTCTGAGGTTTGAAGTAACATATTCCGATAATGGTGGACAGGTTTTTGGGTTTACTTGGTGGGAGTATTGTTCTCGGGCTACTTCTGTTTCAGTAACTTCGCAAGATCATGGACGCTAGTGTCGTAGGAGGAGCAAATGTATCGACCTTCTGCCTTGCCACCTTGGAATTCTCGAACAGAAATATGTTAGCAATACAGATAAAGTCGAAGTGCACGTAATTCCCCTGCTTTATGATCTCCTAATGAGCTTCATTTCTTGTAATAAGCAAAAGTTTGTTTTAGTAACTTGAAGCAACAATGGAACAACCTCTGTTAACAATGGAACAACCTCTGTTCTAAGACAGCTTTCTATACACCAGTAATGAGCGAAAGTGCAGTTATAAGACTAGGTGGCTTCGACGACATGATACAAGGACCAACAACAAGAGTTGGTATGATTGTGATGAGATCAATGTTCTCTTTGGCGAATGTCCAAGCCGCTTGTTCTGCCAGAGTCTTGGAGACGAAGTGCATCTGGTTTTTGAAGGAAAATCCTGTGTTAGTTATCGCTATACTTGTTCATAAATTCTGAAACCAGGATTTGGGGAATGGGATGTTGATAGTGATACCAACCCATCCATTCATTCTTATGGACTCAAATCACTCCGGCAGTTCTCATCGTAAACTTTAATCAAAACAACCTGCTTCATGATTATGTCCGAGCTGTCATCTAGGGAGAGTCAGCCTTCCATTGTATCCTTTGTCAAATAAGACAAACATGTGACAAAGAGTTTAAAGGAAATTAATTAACAATAGATTAGAATTTTTATAAATATATTAAAATATCTCACTTTAAAATGAACTTTAGTTTAATTCACCGTTTTGGCCTAATACGGTGCTACTTTCTCGTTCGCTTCTTGTCAGCAACACACTGAGCGATTTGTATATAATCTAAATAGCTATAACCTAACCTAACATCTGTGACGTATCAAAATCATGGCGTTTTGATACTGTTTGTCCCCAAGGTTTGATTTCTTACTTACCTTTAAAATCATGGAATCCGAATCGTCTTCTGCTTATTTCTGATTTATCATATCTCTGTCTTAAACTCCAATTCCGATCCGTTTTCGCCGACATAATCTTCCCAATATTCTGATTGCTGCAAGAGTATTTGGATGGATGCCCTCCATTTCTGATTGAATTATTTGTTCACTCATCCAGTGGGGTCCATCAAAGGTTGATGAAGCGACAAAACCCTTCTGATTACCGTAAGAGGAAATATTTCCAGAAGATTTTTCCTTGAGATTAGACTTACATAACTGAATTAGGTGCTTTCTACATGGAATTAAGATTGCCGTATACATGCTATTTTCATCTTCAATGATGCGTTTTTTGTTACACTCATTGGATGGAATCAGATCGTGATTCTTATTCGATTTCTCACCGCCGTGATGTCTTTGAAAGGAGGTCTCCTCCTCGTGTTCGCAGGAGGAGTTTGAGCCCTCGTCCCAGGATGGACGTCTCTAGGAGGGTAGAGTTTAGAGAGGGTAGGCTTAGTTCTAAAGGAAGAGACTGTAGTTGGTATTTAGGTGCGGGCAAGAATGAAAAGGTCCAGTCAGGCTCGCCCCTATATCATGTAGAGAGAAAAAGATCGCACTTTGATGAAAAGTTTGGACACAGGGAGCATGATTATGTTGAGGATATTGATTATGATGATGGTAAAAGGAATAGGTTGAAGCAAGTTTATGCTTATGAGCATCACGGTGCATATCCTAGGATCAGTAAAGAGAGGGATCGTAACGGAAAAAGGGTTTCGAGTATTTATGGTCATGAAATGATGGGGCATAAATCGGCGCCTGTTGAAGTTGGTATGGCCAGAGAGTCATATCAGATATCTCCAGATTTGGTCCCAACTTCAGATTATGAACAAATTGGTGGGCATTTACTGTTACCATCATGGAACACACAGATTAACCCAGTTGAGAATGAGAAACTCCAGTATCGGGATCCTATATCCTCAGGTAAGACACCAATGAGGGAAACGTATGAAATTTGGGAAAAGCCTGAGTTTCAAATGAGGGACCTTTCATATGGCAAGGCTCCAGCTTCTCACACCAAGGATTTTGAGAGCGCTGCGCAATATTTCTCCAGCACAAATTCGGGAGTTTCAAGAAGTGAGTTTCCAATTTCTTGTAAGGAAAGTTTGCCTTTACCTACTTCTGATGATGTTCCAAGGAGCAGCGTGAAATTCATGGAGCCAATGCAATATACAACTTATGGCCAAATCTCAGCCATAGATATGAGGAGGCTTGAAGGTGGAAAGAATATTGAAACTGATTTCACTTTGGGCATGTATAGTCCAGAGAATGATGCTTACCATTACCCCAAAGTACAAGGAATAATCAATGACAATGTATATCTGTCTGATGATTTGCATAGAACGAAAATTTTTCCACCTCATTCTTGGGCGGACTATGAGCATTCTGAAATGGATAATGAGAGGAGGGAATTGTCAAGAACAAATGTTATGCACCCTCTTTTGGATAAAGCAGATCAGAATGAGAATTCTTTAGGAAACATGAGAAAGAACTCTGTATGGTACCGTCCTATCATACAGAAACAAGTGGATACGAAGGGCTTTGATTCAAGTAGAACATTATACACATCAAAGCACCATGGGGACTATTTGAGCTCTGGCTATCCTCAACTTGAATTTACAAGGAGAGAATCCCAAGGGAATGAAGCAACTCATTCAGGATTCAAACCAGATTACCAGGCATCACATTTGAGACCTAATTATGCCTTTGTAAGAGAACCTAATCCACAGCTTCAAAAGGAAAGATTGCAGGATCCTCTTTGCATGTATGACTTTGAAAAGCAGGGACTTGCTCGCAGAAGGCTGAGAATGAAGGAAGAGATGACAACATATGAACCACCTGATGACGTTCTTAAAAGAAATTACCTCATGGATGAAGACACAGATAAACAAGATGTTCGAGAGGCTACATCAAGAAAGTGGAAACTATCTGAAGAGTTAGGAGGATTTTGTGACCATGAGGAGTGGAACAATAATGACTCAAGTATTTTACGTGCTTCTAGGACTCAAAGGTTTGACCATAGAGCCTATGGAAAGGGGAAGGCTAATGATGATGATGAAGAGCCTGCATTTCAGAACTTCTTGTCTTCTCAAGATTATTTGAGACCTGCTCTAAGGAATTCAGTGAAACATTATAAACCAACTATGAAATATATCAAGGGTCATTCAAAACCAAGTTCTTTGAGATGGCATAAATCGCAGAAAATCGATAGAAGTAGAATTCACAAACGACAAAAAAGTGGGAAAAGAATTGATGATTATTTTGAGGATGCACATGAAAATGATGATGCCATGCCTGAAGATTTGATGAATAGTATAGATTCTGACCTGGTTGAGGATTCAGAAGAATTTAAACAAAAGGTTGATGAAGCATGCTTAATGTACTCCAAGAAGTTAAATTGGAGCTCATCTGTCAAAAGAAGATATAGATCGCAAGGAAAAGCAGGTGGCCTGTTCTGCATTGTGTGTGGAAGGTCTGTTTTCTTTCTTATGGTATACAGTTCACAAGTGCAGAACATATTTGTTGTTTAGCTTCAAAATTTTTCTTGTGGGAATTAGGCAGCATGTGCCAAGTTAACTCTTACTGTTAGGATTCAATGCTGGAATTTTTACGTTTAGTTTCAGTGACGTGAATAATTTATACGTATTAGTATGTAGTTGGTTACTGATTTTTGGAGATCTATTTTGTGGTGTGAGGTCCATTTATTGGGGCATGAGCTTTTAGTCAACTCCCATTCATCAGTTGATTGAGAGCTTTTCAAAATGTATTGTTTGAGGACAATTACATTAAAGGAATTATATGAGGTCATAGTTTTGTAACTCCAAGAAATAGAAGTTAAATGCTAAGGTGAAGTAGTTTAGGCATCTACATCGATGTGTTTATTCTAGGTCGACCATACTAGTTATAAGCACTTATAAGATTCTGTTGTGATACGAATTATTGCTACCAATATGAAATGCTAATATGCAGTTCATACTTTAGTCTTGTATATGTAGGGAACAAATGAGTGTCTTCTTTGGTGTTGCTGTTGTTAGATATGGATGACTGGGGCTTATTCTAGGATTCAATTCTGCAACTTCTGCCTCTGGGTGATATTAGTGTTTTCTACCCTTAGAATGACGCCTGGACAGAATTATGACTCAAGTAACTTTAATATATTTAGCAAGCCACTGAACTTTGGTCAAGAAAAATTTCTTTGGGAACAGAGTCTAAAACTGCATTTGTATTTCGTATTCAAGAAATGGGAAGGAAGATGATATTTGGTTTTGTTGTTGGGAGAAGCAATTGAAGAAATATGTATTTACAGCTTGTCTAGATGGGAACTTCAGTTGTGGATGGTTCAATTAGTATGGCCAGAAGTTCCAATTAGCCAAATTAAGATATTCTATTCTTTGGATTGAGGATAGTCTGTTATATATGAGTTTAGGACAAGGTTTCACAATGAACATGTTAATAGTTCTTGATTCTGCAACTTTCAAATTGTTTCAGTGGTCAAGGTAAAGTTTAGGCCTTTTCTTATAAATTCATTTTTATGAAACATATAATCGGATTGTGTGTTTGCCCTGTTTTATTGCGGGATTTCGGACTGGGTGATGATGATGATGATATAATCGGATTGTGTGTTTGCTGCCTAATTTTGGCCATCAAAGTGTCCGCTGGAGCGGGCATGACGGACAATCTCCTAAACTTATGGACTTAATTTTGGCCATCAAAGCGTCAGCTGGAGCGGGCATGACGTTTGGATAGAATGTGGAGGTTTCTTGCTATGTTCTATTGTCTATGAAGATGTTTGGCAACTCTCTGACTTGTACTTTTATTATTCTTTTTTCGTGTTGACGAAGCTTTTTACTGATTTCCAAAAGAAGAAATAAAACTATGCCCCTTATGTCTCTTTTTTAACCTAAAGGATAGATATTGATCATGAAAGTGAGAGATTATCTCGTTAGTCTAAGTTCTTCTGAAGGGCACATCCCTCCCAGGGTTGTTCTATATGGTATTTGTCATGATTCTACTTTGTTTTTGGAGATAGTGTTTAGGATTCATGTTCTGAACGGTGGTATTCTTAAGAGACCAATCTGGACAATGTTTTTAAGGAGGATTATCTCATTGGAGTGCTTTAGTGATTAATGTATATCCCAGCTTCACAAAGTTATTTTAATGCCTGTTGCTCTTTTTGACATATCGCGCTCTTTTTCTGACAGCTCATCAAAGGAGTTCATGGGCACTCGACGCTTGGTTACACATGCCTTTATGTCTCCCAAGGCTGGCTTGCGGGTGCAGCACTTGGGCCTTCACAAAGCAATATGTATTCTGATGGGTTGGAATAGTTATGTTCCTCTTAACACTATAACATGGGCTCCTGATGTTTTAAGCCGTGCGGAAGCTTTGGTTCAGAAGGAGAATTTGATTCTCTGGCCTCCAGTGTTCATCATTCACAACATTTCTATGTCGAACAATATTCCAGAACTACAGAAGGTTGTGCCCATTGAAGAGGTCGAGTCTTTTATTAGAGGTAAGGTGCTAAGTGCATGCTCAATTTCTTACTTGGACTGGTGGTAAAAGTGAATTCTACCAGGAAGTGCATGGAATATACATCTCGCTTTAAGGACCAATTAGAAATATACTTTTGAATCAAATAGTTATCAATGTGAACCAATGTTTTGAAGGATAATTGAATGTTTTGGAATCTCTATGAGGTGAGGCTGAAATTTTTGTTTAATTATGAATCTTATTTTTTGTTTTCCCGTGACAAATAGGTAAAGTTGTTATTGGGGTAAAAATCAAGGTTTGTCTAGGGAAACCTGCTGACCAAAGTGTTGTGCTGGTAAAGTTTTTGGGAACTTTCACTGGGCTTGAAAATGCAGAGAGACTTCACAGGTATTTCGCTGACCATAAACGAGGGAGAGGAGACTTTGAGCAAGAAGCATCCAGTGGCAGTCGAAGCAGCAAGAGTTTGGAAGTAGGACTGCAGCAAGACAAGTTGGTAGAGGACCTTCTATATGGCTACATGGGCATTGCTGAGGACTTGGATTGGCTAGACTTCAACTCCAAGAAGAGGATTCTGATAAAAGGCAAGAAGGAAATTACGGAGTTGGCAAATGCTCCAGTGAAAAATGGTGATAAGTAGGAGTTGGCTACTGCTAACTCAAAGGTGACGAGGTAGTCCTTTTATCTATTTGTTCTTGAACTCTGTTCAAAACTTTTCCTGGCAGTATTTTGTTAATATCGTCTACTTCAAGCTTTGCAAAAATTTTATCGTGGAATGTCTTCAGTAGGGAACTCTTTTGTTTGGCTCTTGTTAAAGATCTTGTTCAACTGCCAACTTAAAATTTCTTCAATATCTAACATACTATTTAGCGAGTTCTGGAAGCGAGTTGCCCTCATGGAAAGTTTATTTATCTTCGCCTATGAACTCTCTCCTTTAACTTGTTTCGAACTTCTCTTTCGAATGAAAAAGATAAATCAAGATGAGTTACGATCTCTCATTTTAAATTTAAGCTTTAAAAAGCTTGACCATTCAACACTAACTTTCTTAGATAATGCTCGCAGCCTTCATTCAAGATCATATATGTTATTTGTCACGGGTTACTTAACCCAAGGCTTAGTGGAAGGAACTATAAGAACCAATTGAGAGTACAAACACATCTCTTGCTCCTCGATGTTTATGAAATGCGATTGAACACAAATTGCCTGTATTTTTCGATTTCTTACCAAGGGAATGAAGAAAAAAAGATTTAAGAAAAAGAAAGGGAAAAAGGAAGGTTATAATAATAATACATTAACATACATACAATCGGTGGAATCTGTACAAAAATACAATTAACCGATGGGCAAAAACAGCTCCAACTTTGTGACTGCAGGATGACATCTCAGCTGGCGTTAGAAAGAACAGAAACCATCAATCAAAGAAGTCAACGACTTCTAAAGAATTCACAACAGAAGCAGCTTCAGCAATTCTAAGTGCCATTACAGCCTTGTATGTGGCCAAATCAGCATTCTGCATCAGTAACTGAGCCTCTCTTCGTTTGTCAGTGGCCAGCTCCAAAGATCTTTTTGCTGCAAGCTTAGCTTCTTCAACTTTGATTATACCACTTTGTTCATCATGTTCAGTTATCACTGTAGTAAAACATGAGATGATATATTAAATTTTTTCTATTTTATTCCAGAAAATAATCTCAAGATCACCCGAAATGGACTTGATCTAGGAAACAAACGTATCATATCCCCAAAAAAAAAAAGGAGGAATTTACCTTGCAACACTGGTTGCTTGCCTCTTCCATGTTGGCTGGATTGGCGTTTGAATGACCTCCTTTTACGCAGAACAGGCTTTGGAATTAGGGGAGCTTTTTTTGCATGTTGTCCCTGTTATGAAAAGTATTGCACACACAAGTGTATAAACTAATTGCTTGAATGTCAAGAGCAGCCATATGAAACAAACAATAGTCTCAATACCCATACACCCAAATTAGGAAATAAATCCTGTGTAATATACACACACAGGCGCACACACATATATATAATGATAATTTAATTAGAATTGATGTGAGGATCATTCGTTCTCTGTTGGCTAGGTAAGATAACATCACAAATCATCACGGAACTAGGTCCAAAGAGTACCTTCCATGAAGCACACAAATAAGCTGTCCATAGTCATGTTGTAAAATGAAAGGAGACAGGTAAGACAGAGGTCTAAGCCTCATGATTTACTTGTAACCTCTATGACTGGAACTTTTTTGTATCATTTTTCTTTCTTAACAAACTGTTTTTGTTACCGATGAAAAAACAAAAGAGACACAAATAATAAATTACAGGAGAATGAAACTAAATCATTAATACAGATGAATCAAATCATCAATTATAAAATTCATCCTAATTGTATTCTCGACTAGAAACAAGACATCAACACAATAACCAACCCTCTCAAAACTAAATGCACAAAAAAAATACATCAAAAAGATTCTTTCATTATCATATATCTATAACATGGTAAACCTTTTACCTGGAAAACCCTAAGAAGTGCTGTCCGTTTCTGTTTCCGTTTTCTTGTCCAATAACCATATACAGCTAGAACAACCTCCCTTTTACCCAGCTCCATACAATGTTTTAAAGCTGCTCCATCATCAGCTAAATCATCTGGACAGCAATACATAGCCTTCTCAAAAGCATCAATCATCAGCTCAAAACCATCTTCTGAAAGTCTCTCATGGCAACCAGTTTCAGCCAAATTTTCACTATTGAAATTCTTCAGCCATTCCTCATCTTCTGAGTCCATGTCATAATTTGCAGTCATCTTTGACATAGCTCTAGCCAACTCATCTACATTCAAGGAAATATACACATCGGGTCTGGTGAAGGGAACATCGCTAATTTCCTGGTAATCCAACACCTCATGCACTCCTGGCACAGGGATGGCTTTAGAGCTGGAACCTATTGTATTGCGATCAGAACACTCCTTATATAGATCCTTGAAAATGAACCAGTCCTTCCGGTTAGGAAACTCTAGCTTCCAATTTTCATCCCCTGTCCATATTACATCATGAGTTATCCGGTTGGCAGAAGAAGGCCTCATAATCTTTTGTGCCGAATGAGTGTATATAGTAGATCCATTTTTCTTAACCACTAGAATCCACTCTCCTGAGTCAGAGAGTTCTAACATCACAGTGGCTGCTTGTATCCTAAAACATCTATCACATTCAACAACCAAGACGTTTGCAGAGCAGCTAGATATGTCCATCTTGTCCTTCATTCCAACCGCAGTTGAAGTCACCTCAATATGGTTTGAGGCAGAGCTGCGATGCACTGAATCCCTAAACTTATTCCTAGATACTACAGAAGAGAAGGGGATGCCATGTTTACGACTGCTAATGAGATCAGAAACTAAAGAGCCCTTAGCCTTGTGACCACCAGCAATGCAAGGATTCCTAGTTCTCCTCCTCCTGAGCGAGCTCCTCCTTTTTTGAATACCACGAGAATTTAAGCCATTTCTGTATTGATTGTTTCGCCCAGCTAATTTGGATGATCTAATATCAGGGTGCAATAGTGCCTTGTTAACTAAATTGTCAACTTCGTTAACCAGACCTTTGGCCTCAAAGATCTCTGTCATCATGGGAATGCATGATTGGTCTACTTCACTTTCCTTTATAAATTCGTCAGAAGTGTCTGTGTCCAGTGAGTTATGTACAGGTATGAGTGAGAGAACCCTAAAGCTAGAAAAAAAACTAAGGTGCATGTAGATGAAATACGAAGGAATTGCTGGGAAGTCCACAGAAAACAATGGGGCGAGATACCAGGCGCCATAAAACTTGCAGGTTCCTCTTGTGTGCAAAGAACAACCCTGGAAGAAAATTGAAAGAAAAAGAACAAAAAATTAATTTAATGAATATCTAATTAGAATTTAGACAGTCTTCACTTTTTCTAAGAATGAATGTAGTCCTAAAAATAATTAAAAATAGAAGGATTAAGCTTAATTTGTGAGACTTGAAAATTTTCGACAATTGGTCGCTCGTTTATATTTGTTCAAAAAACTTACCAAGAGTTAGCACTTGGAAAAAACCTGGAAGGGATTTGATTCAAAACCAAAATTCAAAATCAGAAACCTTGGGAAGCTTTCTACTTTCTATGGGGCGGAAGAGGAAAGGGATTTGATCATATCAATTGAAACTAGTTCTCCAACTCTCAGTCCTAATACCCACAATCAGATAAAAACAGGGCCCTCCTTGTAATCTAGATACCAACTGAAACTAAAACTAGATGTCATATTAAAACAAGAATCGGTACCTGCAAGAAACGAATGCCAGCTGAAGCAAAAGCACCACAAACCGGCTCAGAGAATAAGAAACTCGCAAGTTCAGAGACCCTCAAGCTAGCTCTGCTCATGTACCTCAGAACTGAATGTAAAAAATAAGCTAATTTACTATCACAACAACCCTCACAGACAGCACCGAACACAGGAGAAGAGTGGAGACCCACTAAACACCCCTCAGAGTCTTGTTTATTTATTCTCTGCCTACGTGAAAACCGAATTCCATACATTTTATCCCCCAAAGTTTCTTGCTTTACCAAGCCCAATCTCTTCCTTTTTCTACTGTAAACATTACCAAACTTCTTTGTAGCATCACATAAGTTTTTTCCAGAAGCCTCGATCTTTACTTTACTGGGCCTTTGAAGAACACTATCATGAACAAGTTGCTGCTTCGTTCTAGTATCATGAACGCAACCATTTTCCTTGGACTTGAAAGCATTACTGTTATGGTGGTTCTTCTTGTTAATAGTGAAGTTGTTGTTGCTTTTCTTGCTTACGTTGTGAAACCAGTCATCGCCGTCACTAGCTCTCCGAAGCTTGCTGTCACCGGATTCCGGAAACAGTCTTCGGCCGGAACGCAACACCCGAGCTCCGTCAACACCCTTTACGACTCCAAACACCCTTGTCGTTCGGCGCATCCCCACAGTGGGCATTTTCTCCGTCCCGTCACTTTTAAACTTAACCCGCTGACCGATCTTCGTTATGCACGGCTCACTAAGTCTCTGAGTCACAACTCGATTCCCCTCGCTGGATTCACGAGTTAAGCGTTTGAATTTCCAAGACCTCGATCCTCTAACACACACTCTGCTCATAACAACTTAAACATCAACTCGCCCTTCCTAGGAATGAATCGAAACGACAACAAGTGAGTGTGTTGTAGGAATGAACTCCGACGCACTTAAACCAGACCCAACTGAGTAAACTGAAAACTATAATCCCAAAACAACATCGTCAACAAACCACTGTCTATAATTGTCACGTACCAAGAAAACACACCCAGAAAGATTTGAACAAAAAGATTAGGATCTGGTTTTATGTATCTTCACGAAGAGAGAGAAATAGAAGTTTTCATCTCTCTAGGAGATCACAGAGTTAAGGTTTAGTCACGTAAATCTTGTTGTTGTATCGATGATAGTAAGAGGGGATATAGAGCCAGAGAGAGCTAGGCGTGTGTACCTATGGCAGAAGGTTGTACATCTGATCTGAGTATCGTGGGGGCTAGGGTTTATGAAAAAAACCACCCAGAGATGGGAATCGGGTAACCACTACGCAGATTGATTACAGCCGTTGGATCATGGGATGGAGGGTGAAGATTGACTCGGGAGACCCGATTGTATGCCTCCGGAACAATGGGTCCGAAAGCATAAAGGACATTTTGATTTCATCTAATTTAGAGGAGAGCGAGGATACAAGAGAAAAACGGAGATTTTTAGGATTCGAGAATTTGAAAAGACTTGAATAGGGCTGTGAATTCCAGGGGGGAGTGTTATGAATGGAGGGCATTTTGGGTTTTTACAATCAGAGAGAAGGTGGGTAGAATGTGGAACGGTGGCTAAGGTATCTCCAGTGAAAAACTTGTTCGTTTGTTTTAACAGTATGTAAAAATTGTTGTTTCTTATAAGTCCATATTTATTATCATCCAATTTGTCCGTTTTCAAATAAAATTCTTGTATTTTTAAATTCTGAAAATTTTCTTTTTTAACTCTTCAGTGTTGTCAAAAGAGAAATCGGGTCTCTATTATTAATAAAATGAATTAACATTCCTAAAAATTTGAGTACCACCCCATTTCGATCATACTGACAAAAAAATGATACATAATAAAAAATAAAAATATGAGAACTAAGCTAAAATAATTACCATAATTCTTAACTTTAGTCGTTCATTGAGCCTCACCTTTGTCTTTTGCTATCTCAAGCCCTTCATCTTGTGTATGATTGAATTTTCACTTTGGTCTGCATTTATTGAACTTTCAATATACATAACGAAGAACAATTAGTTTTTAAAGCATATTAGTTCTATAAATGCAATAGAAAATTGATAAATATTTTCGCATTATTTTATTCTAGTACTTGAAAAAAAAAACTTTTGGGTGACACGAAAACTAACTTGTAATGTTTGATTTCTCAATTTTATTGTAATAATAATTCTACTTTAATATGATCATAAATTAGTAGTAATGGCCTTATTAATAATGCTATTGATTGCCATTTTGTTGAGATAAATGCTAATGTTGATCTAATTTAAACATTATTCTTAACTTACTTGCCACACGACTTCTTACCAATTTCTATTGGACTCTCTCACTCATGGGATTACTACATACAAACTTTCATTGTCAAAGTTTAACTAAGTATTGGGCTTCAGTACCATGTGTAAAGTGTTAAAGCAATTAAAAACAAAAACAAAAACACCTTTCGTAATCTTTAATTAGAAGGAGAAAAAATTTGGCTTTAAGATCTTCACTTGATAATTTGCTTAAGCAAAGAACTTGTAACATTTTTCTAACAGCAAGTAACGCATTTTTATGTGCAGGTCTCCAACCCTTAACATGACCAAACCAGAGGTTAAAAAAAAAAAAAGATTAGTTAAACATTAATTAGTCTTTGTGAGAGTAATTATTGGTCAAATATGTATTGTTTCTTTTATTGCCTAAGAATGCAAGTGCTTGTTGACTTTTTCCATTCTTGTATATAGTTGTTAATAACTATGATCAATATTCTTTGAGAAAATTTATTTTCATCTGCAAAATATTTTATTTTGATATGAAGATATCATTTTTTAAATTATTTTTATTTTTATTTTACAGATAAACGAAAAGAAGTTCAAGTACTTTTGAAATATTATCCTCTTCAGGAAGATTCGATGATCCAGTATGGTTCATGTAATATTGGTTCCTATTCTAAAGAACCTTATTTAATATGAAGAACATTTGAAAGGTGGATGAATCAACAAGTCAGAGAAAATTTTAGTTGAGATCAAAGGTGATATGAAACCTTACAAGAAAGTTAATCATGACGTAAAATAGAAGATTAAAAACTCTATAAGTTATAAAAATGAGAAAAAAGAAAGTAAAGATTGAACTATAAAATTAGAAGTGGAAGTTCATTTTGTATTAGCGAGGATAATACAAACAATACTGGAAGTAGTGTTCCTACCTAGGAATAAGGGATTGCTACAACTGATACGAGAAAAAGAAGAAAATAAGTACCTATCTATTTTGCTTTACAAAAAAGTATTGGAAAAAGAAACAATTCATAATGTGAAAATGACAATAGTTAGATAGTGGCATGATACAGGCGTCTCATTCAATATTGCCCAATCTTATAATAGTATCAACCTATAGTTATATCTTTTATTGGTTTAGGATTTAAAGCTCCTTCAATCGATGATTATAAGGGGTGATCTTTTAAGCAATTCTATTAGTGAAATAAAAAGTTATTTAAGTGTTCAATCATGTGTGATGATTGGACAAATAGGAAATATAAATCCATTACAAATTGTTAAGTTTATTTTATTAAGGGGATGATATTTTTAAAGTCAATTGATACGTTAAGCCTTATATTGTTAATAAAATTGGGTGAAAAAATATTATATAGTTCATCATTGACAATTATGCTACTTATAAAGCAATTAGGAAGACACTGCTAAGCATATAAAATTCTTTCTATTAAACTCCTTGTGCTACATGTTATATTAACCTACCGCTGAAAAATATAAAAGATATTAGATAGTTTCTTCTCATTGATGTAATTGTTTATAAAGTAAGAAAAGTGACTAATTATATGTTTTGAATTTTATGAGAAAAGATTTCACAAATAATAGGAATTTCTGTTATCTTTCTATTATAAGGTTTGCAACTGATTTCTTATCACTTTAGTGTTTAGATCAATTGAAGAAGGAGTTGAGATAAATATTTACAAGTGATAAGTCAATTGCATCTTAGCATGTTATATCCAATGTTAAAATAGAGGTTTCTAGGATTATACTTGAAGATCATGAATTTTAGTCTCAATGTTAGTTTGTGATAAAGGTTTATGAGCCTTTGATGAGAGTACTTGGTCCGGCTAATAGTGATGAGAAGTTAACCATGAGTTACATAAAAAGGTAAATGAAACAAACAAGGGTAATATGAAAAATAAGCCTTTATACATATCTTAGCTTACAATCATTAATGAGAGATAAGAAAAATAACTTTACTTTTGTTTACTGAGGATGAATTTATGAATTTGAGGGTTTATTATAGTCCAAATTTCATAAAGAAAGTTGAAATTAACTAGGGAATACTTTTAAGCATCGTAAATAATTATTTTAAATGACATAATACAAGATCTTCTTAGCTCATAAATAAAGGCATATAAGGATGTGGGTGGTGACTTTGGAATTATTATTGCAATACGTTAAAGAGACAAATTTAGTTAAGGTATATATTTCTTCACTTACGTTACTTGTTTAAAAATAATCATCACTTCATTTTATTTACAAGATCACTTTTATTGTCTTATAGTTTCATAATGGGACCAATTTATAAGTGATGTTCCAAAATTGCAAAGGTTTTCAATTCAATTCTACGCCAATATGTGAGTGTAACTAGGTGTGAAAGGAATTGAAGCATATTTGAGTATATTCATTCAAAAAAAGATCATAACACAAGAGATTAAATGATTTGGTATTTGTTCGATACAATTTGAAGCTTTTAAAAGAGGTATGTTATTGTCATTATTAAATTAAATAAAATTTCTCATCATTTATTAATAATTTTATTTTATTTGTTTGATATGACTCTTAATGGACCAAGTAGTTCTATTAATCTAATTTGCTTGATCATATTGATCTCTTAGTGGATTGCTTTTTCAAAAAACCAATTCTTATAGATAAGGGTAAATAAGAAGGTAACATTAGATGAGAAAATATTCTCATGTCATTTGGTGCATTAAAGTTAAATGATTGGTGATGATGAGACTCCATTTAGTAATGAAGATTTTATACTAAATGAAAATTGAGACTAATATGATTTAAATAGATATTTGTAAAATGAAGTTTATGGTTTTTCATTTTCCCCTTTAATTTAGTTTCACTTGCATTTGATGTATGTATTAAATTCTGTATATGCAATTTAATAAATTATTATAAATGTAAGTGGTTTTTTAGGTTTCACTTATGCTTTACTGTGTCTAAGGTACGAGCTTTTGTTGTTATGGACCTTTATTATTTTTACCATATGTTATTTTGTTATAATCAATTGTAACATTTTAAATACTTTGTATTATTATTAATTTGAAATTGTCTGATAATTAAACAATCTTTTATATTAATTATTGTTATCATTAAATACTAAGCATGAGTGATATTTATCTATATATGAAATATGTGAAACATAATATTATTAGGTACAAAGAGCTACTTATTATATCAAAAGGCTAAAGTAAAGTTAAAAATTATATACTACAATATATTAAGAGACTATTTTGAAATTTTATAAAATTGGAGGAATATTTTATAATTTTAAATAATTATTCAAAACGATATTCAATATTGATCGACACTAGTAATATAGCATATTGAAACTAAAATTGATACTAGGTTCAGTATGATATTCGTAAGATTGACCATTACATATTAAATACCTATTTATACTTTTAATGTAACTAATGAGATGTAAATATGAAAATAAAAAGTAATTTAAAAATTTTATTTATTAATAGAAAAATTCAATGAAATTAGTTATTTTGAATTATAATTAAAAATAAGAAAATGATAATATAATTTATTAGTATCATTAAATAATAAATAAAAATAGAATGTTATAATTAATTTATTATCATATTAAACTAATAAATGTATTATTAATAATTAATACATATAATTTTTATAAAATAATAAAATATTACGTATCTAATAATAATAATATTATTTATCGTAAGTAATAATTTATAAATATGATAAATCAATCATTCAATCCAATTGAAATATTTCTTATTTGTATTTTACTATTTCTCAATCATTTCTTCACTCAAACATAAGATTATTAATGTCACATATGTCATATCCGAATCGACATGGTTTGTCATGTGAACTCTATGTTAACTATTTTAATGATAATCCTTATATACTTAATATATGGATGTATATTATAATTTTCATTAACTTAGGATTTCTTATATTTTAAAGTATAAAGGAATTTTTTTAGAAAAAGCAATAATAAGAGAGATTAATATCTTTTACCCATTTTAACTTATGAAAATGGGAAATTGGATTTCCAAAGTAATAATGTTTATGTTCTTATCATTCTTGCTAGAAAAATATGATTTTTAATTGAGTTAGTCCTTACAAACTATTGAGAATTTATAAATTTAAAAATTAATATCGTAACTAAAAATTTTAACAAATTTTACTTTAGATTAAAACATAATTGCAATTTTAAATCTAATATAAAGTAAAAATTTTATTTTTAACCATTATACCAAAAAATATATAGTTTATAAGAATAGTCTTTTGAGAGTATTCCTAATGGAGTATAGTTGTCCCTCACAATGATAGATGTTCCACTTAATCTCGACCTTCCATCCTTTTATATAATATGTGGGATATGAAATTGGCTCACTTTAATCATCCTTTAAGTATTGTTAAGAGGGAACCATCATTACATCTTATTTGTTTGTGATTGAGTTGTTTTAACCGTAAGCACACAATATAGATGTAGCTAGCATTGACAAGTATGAGTGGATCCCACAAAGACTAGAATCATTCGTACTTACCATTTGTGAATTAACTACTCTAATAAATTATGGTGCTTATGATTAATCAAATTAAAAATTAAAATAATTAACTAAATAAAACAAATATAAAACTAAAAAACAATTAAAGAAGATAATGATACCTAGAATTTGAGTCTCCCATAGGACTTCTTATGAAATCATGATTTTACTAATCAATTTAATCTATAGTTCATTAAATTATGAAAATTCCCCAATTATGCTAATATCTTTCTTAAGATTATTAACATCTAATCCTAGATTGATTAGTTGAAATCTTTTTCTAATTAAAACCCTCATAATTTTATTAATCGATTTACAAATTTCACTATTAAGTTTGACTCTAATTTGAAATATTTATGTAAACCTATCTTTAGATTTGCATGCAAACTCCTTTCAATTATATCAAATATATTAATACAAAGGATTTCTCAATCTCAATTGCATGAAATCATACATAAAGCAACATGTTAGAAATATTAATTCAAAAATAATTAGAAGTATGTAATTGAATCTTAATGAAACTAAAGAATGAACTAAATTAAAATAAAATCATTACAAAGTCTATCATGGTGTATATCTAATCTAAGTACCAACATAGTTTTAGTTCTTAATCATAGAATAAATTAACATCAAAACTAAAGGAAAACCATAAAATCAAAAGAAATATGATAAAATCACTTTTAGTCTTCAAGAAATCCACTTTAGATTGATGAAAATCCACTTTGCATGTGTTTCCTCACTTGTTTATTGTTTTATTTACTATTTTGGCTGTCAATTTGTGTTTTTCAAGCCTCCTTTCCACTTTTCCTCTTAATTTTTCCTTTTATAGTTAAAAATAGGTTTTTAGTGGCACACAGGCATCAACACAACCCTATTAATAACTATGTTGATTAAAAATCACAAAATTCTTGAATCTGAAACAAACAGGGGCTTAAAGATGAACACAAGCATCAATATGAGTATGTGGATGATTGTGTAACTTTTTAAAACTCTAAAACCAATTAGTTTGCATAAGAAATGGCCATGATGTACACCTGTATTAACACGTGTATATTGGTACCAATGTTAATTTTCAACATCTTCATAACTTAGTTAAAATAGTTTTAAATCCTCTCAAACTTGTTTCATTTTGTTCCTTTTGCTCTAAATAAGAGAATTATAACCTAAAAACATAATATAAGTACTAAAAACAATAAAAATACTCAAGTAAACATGCAAAATGTACTAAATATAATCTTTAAAAATATGTACAATAAGCAATTATTAATCTCCCCCACATTTAAGCATTTTCTTCTCCTCAAGAAAATCAATTTCATTACTCTTAACTTAATAAAAAATAACTTCGAGAAAGCATTAAACATATCAAAGATATCCATCAAGATTCTTTATTATTCATTCAATTGTAAGTTTATTAAATTATTTAGTACTTAATTACATTAAATTATAAATCAATCCAATTCACTTAATAATTCTTCAAATTTTAACTTAATTCACACCATTCCACTTTAATGTATAAAATAAACAGATATAAGAAAAATGTTAAAACCTTTAAGCATTTTCATACCCCTTATTAAAAACAAAACACTAAACTTAATAAGAGCATTTGGAAGCTTGTTTGTAAAAGTCACATAGCCTTTTAACACACGAGTAAACACCTTCTCATAATTATCCCCAGTTACTTAACTAGGTTAGTATCTTAAATGACTAGTAGCACGACTCTTTAACTTCGACTTTTTTATTGGCACAAAGCCAGAGGAGTGAATTCATTTATGCTCGTTTATTCACGTACTACTATTTTTCTTTCTTTTTCTTTAATAATTCATATTTAGCTCAATACATGTACAAATTATACATAAAATATCATAATGCAAATCGAATATCTATTCTTAATATTAATGAACTAAATTAAAATCAACTTAATCATCAAAACTCATAACTATTTGTACAAACAAATAAAATCGCAGTCATAACCAAACTTATGATGAATCATCTTGAACAACATCCTTTAAAAAATGGTAATTATTCATTATGAAGCTAATTATAACAAATTTGATAAGGTTGATTGCTAAGTCCCTCTCCTATACATAAGTTGTATATTGTCCTCAATGTACAAAACATGCAAGAACACTAAAAAATATGAAAAATAAAGGGATGATGTGAGGATAATGGGTACTTCCTTGATAGCAAAAGATTTCTAGCCTTATCCAGTGTCATTAACATCCATCTAATGCCAATGAAATCTTCTTTACTATAACGAATATGGTTGATGTTATCTTCATAGTCTATGGAACTTCATCAAATCTTAAGTAACAATATTAAAAGAAACATATCTAATTGTAATTGTTGGGTTGCCTCCCAACCAACGTTTCTTCATAAGTCTTTTAGTTGGACTTTTCAGTAAATCCTTCTTTAACTTTGATCTATAATTAATGACTTGATTTCACCTGTCTTCCCAAATATAGGCTCATTAACTTGTAAATAGGTCACATGTTCCAATATAATAAGGATATATGGTGTTAAATCAATAAAACCATGCACTTTCCACAAAACAAACCATGTAAATCCACTAATTCCTTTTTTAATAACAAACTGTTAATATAACAAGGAATAATAGAACCCCTTGGATCTACTGTTGGCTCTGACAGTTTGTTTTGTGGAAAGTGGTAGCCCTCTTTATTTGAGATGAACATCAATAATTCCTTGATAGCCTCTTCATTTGGCTCCTCCTCTTCATCTTCCCTTATCTCCTCTTCTTTTCTTGAATGGCAACTTCCTTGTTTTCTTCAACCTATAATTCCTTTCTGTTCTATAATGTTATAGTATTCGTATCATCCCTCAAATCTGATTTGATGCATTTCGATAAAATACCTAACCCTATCATTGTATAGATAGCAACCTCAATTGAAGCAAAAAATTTCATAAAGACATCTTCTAGATGATGATATATGTTTAAATTTTGATTCATTTGATATGCTACACTTAGTGATTAATGCCTTAGAAATGCTTAAGATACTCACTTTGACTAATATGTGATTCAATTCGGAAGCAAAGAGGTTAAAGTGAGTCGAAAGTACAATATTTGGGCCATTTTCTAAAGAAGCATACTTGTCTTCATGGAGTAGGAAGAAGAAAATAAAGACAAGAAGAAGACAAGAACGTGTGAGGTTACTACTTATATTGATCATTTTCCATTCGTAATGCGACTGCCAAAAATTTAGAGATCGTATCATAGGTTATTCGTTAGTTAGGTTTAATTAATGATTGTATCTTGATTAAACAAAACCTAAGGAAAAGCAGGGATTAGTAGAGAGTTCTATTAATTTTAGATCAATAGTCTGTAGAGAGTTGTAAAGATATTAGGATAATGAAATATGCTTGATCGTGTTTAGGCTGAGATTGATCCTAGAACCAAACCTTAACCATATTCGACACTTTACTCATTTTCAATTGCTTATTGTAATTTATTTTTGATAATTTATTTTTATTTTATTTTCTAAATTCATTAAAATCC
>JANIIA010000005.1:54793958-54814118 GCA_027478495.1 Erythroxylum alaternifolium
GCCACCCTCGCGGGGCACGGACTCGGGTATCACTGTCGATATCGGGTTCGGGTTCAGCGGGAGTGGGGTGTTACATTCATGATATCTGACGTTTTACAATTATGCACATTCATATGCACGACCATACACATGATCGTGCATAACCAAAAAAATAGAATTCAATATAAAACGACGTTTCGTGGGTAAAAGCAAAGGGGAGCCTTTTAGAGATGATTCCAAACATGGAGAACATCTAAAAGGGATGGTTTTGGTGTAAAGAAGTGGAAAACACGAAGATTTCATCAAGAGATCTATCAAAATATAAGATCAAGCCTCTATATTGTGAGAAGATTTGATAGAAGACAATCAGGGAGATTTAGAATTCTGAACCCATTGTTTTTAATTCGTTTTTCTTTCAGCTTATATTTGATTTTGTGTTCGATAATATGTAACTAAATGTCCAGTTAATATTTAAGTTAGATGAACCTTATGTTAATACTTTGATATGATTTGGTTCCTTTATTAATGCAATTAGGTTAATTGATTATTATGATCTAATTACGTGTTTTATTGATAATCTGATTTCATACGTAGAGATCAAGAAATCGTAGTGTGAATATATCTATCATAAGTAGAAGAAGTTGATTGCAACCCTAGAGATAAGATAACATAAATCTTCCATATTATGATCAAACCTAATGGAGGGACTCATAAATCAGTAACATAATCCTATAAGATTTAACCTAAGTAATTCAATTAGAGACTTTAGGATTAGTTGTTAGTAGACTCAAGGTTAGCTATTAGCACACCATAGGAGTTTCTATGGTCTAATGCATCAACAAAACAATTGAATGATAAAAGATCAATCTATTAAGGATTTAAGGGGATTTGAACCTAGATACTAATTTTTGATAATGATAATTTTCTTTGTGAATTCTAGTATCATTGCATTTATTATCGTTTCCTATTTCTTTAATTATTTTAGTTTTATTTTGTTTTTATTAGGAATCTAAAATCAATCTGTAGGCTAGATAATAGGAGAAGGGTAATTATTAGTAGTCATAGTCTTCGTGGGATCAACCCGTACTTGCCAGTACTAGCTACAACTATGTCATGCACTTGTGGTTTATTACAATATTGACCATTACGCTTCAGGTCAATCAAGTTTTTGACGTCGTTGTCAGGAACTTTGATATTAGGAAAGCCTGAATGCTATTACTTTAGCCATTTTAATTTTCGTTTGTTTTATCTTTATTTTTATTTTATTTTGCTTTTTGTATTTATTTTCTTTTTGTTTATTTATTTTATTTTATTTTATTGTATGTTATTGTATTTGTGGCTTATTAATTTAATTATCTTTTGAATTTCTCAATTTGATCTTGAGTTAGTGGTTTATTTTAGGAATTACAATTCATTGTCATAGTTACAGCTCATAATGGATGGATGGAACATATGAGACTTTTATAGGAGCCAAAATATGTCTTCGCGATCTACATCATCACCATATGGGAGAGTGAGGTGTCAACACATGTTTTCGTAAGGTCAACTGATGTTCAGGCCGTGTAGTGAAATTGGAGGTTATCAGTACAATCTTAAATGTCGAGCACTAACACATATATCGAAGCAACCTAGCATGTATAATCAACCTCATGGTGCAGCGTACGAGAATAGCTACAATTCAGAGTGGAGCAACTCTACACTTATAGATGGAAAGATTATGCTCAAGGTGGATATTTACAACACCAAGCATCTCCATATAACGAGTCAGCTCTGAAAGATAAATTGATGGAAGCCATTATTGAAATGAAAGATGATTGACACAAATTTGAGAGCGAAGAAAAGATAAGAGTTAAATTCATGAATGAAGGGACATTTTAAAAAGAGCTTCTAGAGGAACAAAAAAATGTTACAAACAAACTAATAGAATGCCTTGCCAAGAGAAAGAGTAGCTAGTCAACATGAATTCAATAAGAGACTTCCTTCACTTGCATATGATGAGTATAATCCAAGCTTCTAACCATCTTAGAGTGAAGAAGGCGAGGAGGTAACTGCTACTCTGAGAGATATGATGATTGACTATATTCAAGATTCATATATAAGGCATCAGGAAACAGAGGCTCGTCTACAGAATATGGTGAATCAAATCGATCAGCTTATGGATATATTATCTAACTTTGTCCAATTTTACTAAAACTGATACTATCGACAGAAAGGTAATCACCCTTAGTGAAGAAGAGTTTCTTGAAGAAGAAGACAAAGAATCCTCCATCCAAGAAAGTAGAGGAGTGGAAGAAGATAACTAAAGAAGATGAGTCAGAAACCTCTGTCCAAAAAGAAGAAGAAGAAGAGTGGATAGAGGTGATTGAGAAAGAATCAGTGAAGGAACCAAGTAAGGAAACCACTAATGAGATGTTAGTAGTGACCTTAAGTACGAAGGTTTTCACTTCCTCGAAGACAAATTGTTCGAGCTAGCCGATGATACAGGGAATTTTGTTATTCCTTGCGTTTTTAACAGTTTGTCATTAAAAAAGGGCATTAATGGAGTATATTGGTTTTATTAATCTAATCAATTATGTCGTTATGATTATCTTGCAACATGTGGCTTACTTACGGGATAGAAAACTACTTTGTGGACAAAAGGGTGGAAGCAGGCTGCTAATTACCGACGTTAAAGAAGCGTTATATGGGAGGCAACTCATGAATCGGGATAAATTTCATTTTATGTAATTTTCTTTTCATGTTTCTTAGTTTTTTTAATTATTGTTAGTTTTATTTTCTTTTACTTTTTATTCCTTTTTCGTTTATGTTTTGCAAGGATGTTAGTGTCATATTGGATAGACCAGAATCAGAGAAATCTTCATAGTCAGGAAAGTATCAAAAATTCTCTCACTTATTTTTAGTGCTTATATTGTGTACATTAAGGGCAATGTAAACCTTTAAGTATGGGGATGGACTTAATGACTTTTTGACTAATTTTCTCTAAGCTTATTGTAATCTTGATTATAAATTTTATTAATTGATATCTTGAATTGGTTGAGATCTATCCATGACTACTATATGTTATTGTTGAATATTGATTTGAATTGGTGTGCAAAGGTTAACGGTTAGAATGAAATTAATTTTTTAAGTCATATTTTTCGTAATCATTGAATTTTCAAATTGAATGATATTGCATATTATTAACACACATATACCCATCTTTTTCGTGAGCTTTTAAGCCTACGAGCACATTTTCAAAATTATTAAAGCTCTTGTTATTCTTACATATGTGTGATATTATGCATAGTAGGATAATTTTGGAACTTGCTTTTATTATGCACGTTGAACCATATTTGTGAAAATTAGAAACATTAATATGAAAAAGGTATTTAGATTTACCAACTTGTTTGAGCCTTTTTCTTTGAAAATTATGATACCCAAAAATTGACCTTTAGGAATAACCAAGTTAAGCCTTGGCCGCCTTTTTCATTGATTAAACTCACATATTAAGCCTTATTCCTATTTTTCTCTAAAGACCTTTTCATTGTTTTTAACCCTGAAGGTTATTTACATTATTTACTTATTTGAGACTTGAAATTTCTGAAAGGTCCAATATTTGTTAAATTGTGGTACTGATTGGAATGTTGAAAAAAAAAACATAGAAAAAATAAAATTAAAAAAAGAGTTAAAAAAAGAAAGAAAAAAGAGAGAAAAGAATAAGTATATAGTACTATTAGAGTAGCATTGAAAGGACCTGTATGTTTTATAAACAAGTCTTGTAATGTTTTCTTAAGTAAATTTCCTTCACTTAACCTTTTTATTAACTCAATCATACCGTACCTAAGCCCTATTACAACCCTATAAAGACCTTTCGATTTTTTTTAGTTTGTACATAAGTGATGGAGATGTTATTTTATTGCAAGCACGTGGTAAGAACTCTACAATGCATTTATTGAAAGTTTTGACACTTTTCACCCTAAACACTTGAGTGCATTGAGTGAAATCTTGGTAAGGGTGTAAAGAAATATGCTTTTGATTTCAATGCGATTGTTGAAGTGATTCCTATTAATACTACTTAGGAAGTTAACTTTAGGATAACTTGATTTTGCTTGTATATTAATTTGATTCAATAGGTTATGATTATGTATAGGATGAATGGACAGGTTGAGACTGATGATGGATTGATGTTGTAGATTTATAATTTAGGTTATGGTTTGCTTAAAGACAAACAAAAACTTAAGTGTGGGGATGTTTGATAGATGAATATTTGATTATATTTTACCACCCATATTTGATGTATTTTGCTTAATATTTGACACTTTTATTGTATATTTGGCACTTAATATGCTTTAAGTGTGTTTACAGGAAATAATTGCCTTCATGGACGTAAAGGAGAGGAATTCAGGCTTTTTAAAACGTGGCAAAAATAGGGAAAACAGTAATCTTGAAAAAGTGCGCAACTGTGCACTTCTACATGCTTATGCACTTTCATAATATTCGATGTTTTCCAATTATGCACGTTCATGTGCACGGCCATACACACGACTGTGCATATACCAAAGACCTAAAACTCAATATAAAAGTGATGTTTTGTGGACAGAAGAAAATGGAAGCCTTTTAGATATGATTCCAAATGTGGAGAGAGTCTAGAAGGAATGATTTTGGTCCAAAGAAGTGGAAAATACGAAGATTTCGTCGAAAGATCCATCGGAACACAAGATCAAGCCTCTAAATTGGGAGAAGATTTGATGGAAAACAATCAGGGAGATTTAGAATTATAAACCCATTGTTTTCAATTCATTTTTCTTTTAGTTTATGTTTGATTTTGTGTTTGATAATATGTAACTAAACGTCTAGTTAGTATTTAGGTTAGATGAATGTTATGTTAATACTTTGATATAATTTAATTCCTTTATTAATGCAATTAGGTTAATTGATTATTGTGATCTAATTATGTGTTTTATTGATAGTCTGATTTCATACGTAGAAATTAAGAAATCTTAGTGTGAATAGATCTACCATAATTAGAAGGAGTCAATTGCAATCTTAGAGATAAGATGACATAAATCTTTCGGATTAGGATCAAACCTAATAGAGGAAATTATAAATGAGTAACGTAATCCTATAAGATTTAACCTAAGTAATTCGGTTAGAGACCTTAGGGTTAGTTATTAGTAGACTCAAGGTCAGCTATTAATACACCATATGAGTTTCCATGGTCTAATGCATCAACAACACAATTGCATGATAAAAGATCAATCTATTAAGGATTTAAGGGGATTCGAACCTAGATACTAATTTCTGATAATGATAGTTTTCTAAGTGAATTCCACTATCTTTGAATTTATTATCGTTTCCTATTTCTTTAATTGTTTTATTTTTTATTTTTTTATTAAAAATCTAAAACCAATCAGTAGGCTAGAAATATTAATATTCGTAGTCTTCGTGGGATAGACCCGTACTTGCCGGTACTAGTTAAAGCTACGTCGTGCACTTGGGGTTTATTACAATATTGATTATTATGCTTTAGGTCAATCATGATGCACTATTACTAAACTATAGGCATAAATTAATACAATCGTTCTATTGTGATGTAATGTGAATACTCCATCCTTTAAGCAAGAACCATATGTTATCTTTCAGCACAACGGAGTTTATTTTGGTTTTCAAAATGATCAATTAGAATCGATTTCTTGCTATTACAAAAGTCACTAATTATTTGTTATTTTTGACTTTTGTTGTAGCTCCTAACATTTCATCCAATTATAGTCATTAAATAGAGGAAGAGGATGAATGGTTCTTCTTAGGCTTTCTACCTAGCTTCTTGTCATTATATGTTCTAAATCCCTCATCCTTGTTGTTGTTCTGGATAAGAGTTGAGGATGTAACTTATGGAATTGCTTCCTAGGGACTACTAGGTGAATGATCGATTATAAGAGATTATATTTTGATTAATGCTAAGGGTTACATGGGGAGTTAGGTTAATATCTCTCTTGTGAGGCTTAATGTTTTCATAATCATCTAGATTTTGCATATATATAACTTCATTATCTCTCGTTTGATCAATCTTAGTACTTGACTATTCAGAGTGCAAAGATTGACTTAAAGCTCCTAAAGCTGGTTCTTTATAATTAAATAAAACATTTGAAGCAATGATATGGCCTGACTTAAGTGCTGGTTCAGAATTTTGGATAATAACCTTTAGACTCATTAATTTACTATAATTCCCTATATGAAACCTTTTACTTATGGCTCTCCATTATTTTTATTTTTCTTTTTCTTATGCATTTTTATTGATAATTAACAAGGATGTCATCTTCCTTTAGCTTGCCTCCCTCTTCCAAACACCTAAGCTTAATTATTTCTTGTAGGCGACAATTCATTTTTTACTTTTGTGCAGATCCTGGTATATCCTACTCTCTTTATGACCACAGTTTGTTCATCTAGGCATAATAGTTTGCCTATTGAGCTTAATAACTAAGGAAAGCAATATACCAATATTCTACTAGTAAGTTGTGAAATTTGACCCATATGGGCATATGCTTTAACTTCATGTCTTTCAGGTTCATTATAAGTCTCCATCTTAGTAAGAATAGTGGGTTTTCCATTAATGTGTCATGATTGTGATTCTATGGTCTTCTGCATATTGTAATTATTAGAGATTTTTTTTAAAAAAAACTTATTAGAGAGTTTAAAGAGGAATAGGTCTTCCTTATTGATAAGTACACCATTAAGCTAAGCTTTTTCTAGTCAACTAATTCCCATCTCTGTATAACAGGGAAAGCAAACAATTTTACCTTACTAAAATACTTGACTATTTCAAATCTCCAGTCTTGAGCACTTCTAATCTTTGAAGGGAGGTTACAAGCTTCATCTAGCTCAGATGGACCTAAAGATAGAATAAGTGTTGGGGTTGAGGGGAGAGATGGAGTTGACAACTTCATAATGGAAGAGGAAGTGGAATTTCACAACTTACTAGCAGAAAAAGGGTAGGGTAGGAAAGGAGTATGTTAAAAAAGAGGCTACTTGAATTAGTGAGAAAGGAGTATGTTTAAAGAGGCAGGTTGAGATCAAGGTAGGTATATATTGCCATTATTTATGAAGGGGAAGGAACGATGAAAAATGACATTGGAAAAGGATTGAGGTTAAAGAGGGAGGAAAAAATTAGTAAAGAAGCCAGGCTTATTGCTACGAATAATATAATGAATACTTGGTGAAGTAGGCTTAGATGGGAAGCATTTGGGGAACAATACTTAGCCGAGAAAGGAGACCTAGTAAGTCCAGAGAATGTAATTGGTTCCACTTTAAGAAGGAAAGAAATCAGAAGAGTGGCTAGGGTAGGAAAGATCCCGCATAAGGTAGTTTCCAAGATCGAAATGAAGCTAAAAAAATAAAGAAGAATCAAAGAGAAAAGAAAGGTATGGGAATGGAGGCTTTTCTGGTGAGGTTAGAGAACTTTTTCACTCAACTAAAACCAATTAAAGTTGTTTTAATGTGAAAACAAAAGAGAAATTACACCAAAACACATGCATAATAGTATTAAAATTATAATTTTTTGTTTGAGCAAAATTGTATCCAATGTTCATAATAAAGCTACAACAGTAGATTTAAGATTAATTGAGTATAATGACCAATTAAACTTAAATCTACTGACTCTCATCTTGAACACTATAGTATTTTCTATTATGGAATATCAATCTAAGGAGTCTAGTCATATAAATCTTGATGAAGCCATTGATTAAGATATAGTAGTGGCAAAAATTTATCAAGAAGTACTTGTGAAGAAACAATAGCGATAAAGTTTTATGTTGTGTGCCTATTGAGTTCGATTTAGGGATGGCATTACCGCTTTCCAGATTCACA
Source organism: Erythroxylum alaternifolium (assembly GCA_027478495.1). Taxonomy (NCBI): domain Eukaryota; kingdom Viridiplantae; phylum Streptophyta; class Magnoliopsida; order Malpighiales; family Erythroxylaceae; genus Erythroxylum; species Erythroxylum alaternifolium. Next base: position 54,801,780 of record JANIIA010000005.1, read on the forward strand.
TGCTTCCATTTTCCACTCTACTTTTTGCCCTTGGTATTCTTTATATTTAGTACGGGCCTTCCATAAAAGTTTGTGCCATTTATTATTTATGTATCCAAGTGTTCTTGCTGACCTGTTAGTCAAAAGTTAGCTAATACTTTCTCTTTTCCAGTTTGATATTGCAGGTTATACACAGTAGCGTAAGACAGAGCTGGTTAAACATCCTCAACTGTATGTGTAAAGCTTTCTTTTAAAGACATGATTATAAGAAATACCTAGGTATTTGATCCACAGGTTAAACATTGTGAGCATGACTGCACACACATTTAAACTCGAGGGCCTTCAAATGCATTTATCATTTCTAGTGAATTGTAAAAGTCTTCCTTGAAAGAATGTATGTACCCTAATATATGTACTGAACATAGCATGCAATATAACATTTAGGTTGACTTTGATCCTCAATTATGAGATTTGATACTGCTCAGTTGGTCAGAAGAACTAGAATATGCAACAAAAGTGTTGAATTGGTTACCATACTGCTTAAAGTATGTTCTACTAGAAAATGCGGAAGCAAACCTTGAGAAGATTGCTCTTGTTGGACAGATTAAAGGTAGGAAAGCAGCATTTGCGTTAGCCTTTAGGCATTTAGAGACCACTTCACTAGCTGAAATTTCCATCACCGTTGTCATAGTAATGTTATTTATGAGGAGTAAAAAGCCTAAATGTAGCATAACAAGCTGCAACCTCCTAAACAATTTATGTTCTTGAATAATACATTCTGATATAAAAAATAAAATTTAAAATTCATTGTACCCTTTTTTCAAAACGTGAAAGAGATGCATTATATTTGTATCCATTCAAAACGTTTTGATATTAATGGTAAGAAGGAAATATAAACCACAAAAGCATCCTTTTGATATGTGTGTGTATGAGTGGGGCTCTTCCGTAATGAAATTGGAAAAGAGGACAGTCAAAGAAAGGAGATAGTAAGGTACTATTTTTTCTCGGCCACACCCTTTTTAGCAAATTTATAAATACTGTATCGAATTTTGGTATGATATTATATTAGTATTAGTTAATATTGGGTACCATTTTAGGTAATTTTTTAAATTTATAAAATAGTCCTTGAATTTTTTAAAATTTGCAAAATAGTCTATTGATATATTGTACAATTATATACTGTATACTTTACAAGTTTACATTAATCTTATTTCCAAAAATTATTATAATAAATAATAATTAGAATTAATAATTTAATAAGTAGTCAATTCTAATAATTGCCTTTCTATATAAATATGGTGCAATTTAAACTCTTTCAATTTGGGTTCTTTTTTGTGTGTATTTAAACAAATTATTTTTGGTTTAACTAATAGTAATGTAATTGCATTTACAATTACATGTCATTTAGCATAGTATAAATGGATCTTTTTATGAATATGATGTAATTTAGCAAAGCATGAATTACTCATCTGAATTTTCCATTTTTATTTTTAATTCTACTTTTATTTTCAAATTTAATGAACCAAACATTTAGTGAATCAATTTTAAAAATTCAATGTGAAGTTGTGAACCAATAAACCAAATCAATTAACTTTACCGTAATACATTGCATTGCAATATTCAAGTTTCAATTTTGTTTAACCAAACAAATGAACCAAAATTTTCAATTCCCAAACATTCGGCTATAACCATTTCATTACCAAATACCACCCAAATCAACCACAACTTTTATTACCAAAATCAAAACCAACCCAACAAATTTCACATCTCCGTCCACATTTATCATAAATCCTTCACAAACAATTACGGATTATCAACTCCAAGTCTCCAATACAATCAATTAACCACAAATCTTTACAATTTCATTCTTCACAGGACACAAATCACAATAACACAAACAATTAACAAAAGCATTCTCACAAAAATTGGAAAAAAAATACACCCAACAAATACAGATTCACAGTTGGATTCACTCTTGAGTCGAGTCTAGATCTGGGTATTATTCCCAGATCTATTGGATGATGCGTCTGTGGTTGTCAGAGACTGTTAGATGGTGGCGACAGGTGGAGGAGGTGACGACTGGTGACCCACAACAACGGAGGAGATGGCGACCTGCGACAGGTTGATGAGATGGCGACCCGCGACAGACGGAGGAGCAGCCAAGCATACCGGAGAGCACCAAGAATGTCGGTAGTGGAGGAGAGGACAATGAGAGCTATAGAGAGAGAGGAGAGGATGAGTCGGTGAGAGAGAGAGAATAAATAAAAAAAATGAAAGCAGAGAACAAAAGAGGTCGGGGGAGTAAGGGGTTAGCGAAAATTTTTTAAAATTTTGCAGATTTGTCCTCCAATTTTTTGTTTTCGTGGTACCGGGCTGGTATAAGGCAAAAACACCCAATACCGGCCAGTACTTGAGGTCGGTATCGACGCTTTACGTATCATTCCGTTTTTTGACCGGTACGGTACCGTCTAGCCGGCACCAACTAGTACGAAACGGTATTAATAACCATGCTTCGTAGCTTATCTCTATTGTTAATATATATATTAATTTGAAATTGGCTTTCTCTACTCATTTGAATTATTTACGTTAAATTAAATTTAAAAATTAGTTTTAAGGACCATTTAAAAGGTAAATTAAGGACAACAAACAATTGATGAAAAGGAAACTAAATGGAAATAGCTAAAATGAAAAGGAAGGAAAAAAAAAAGAAAATCAACGATTGAACCAAAACAAATTAAATGAAAGTGAGAAGAAAATGGAATAGAATATTCCTCGGTTTTAATCTTTTGCGAGTTTTTACAAACAAAATCCCATGCATGAGTATGCTTTTATGTTAAAATTTATCGTTATGTCAATAAGCAAATACAAATATCCAATTTGTGATGGTGATTGTTTAGTTCGTACAAATCCATCCTGTAAACGACCATTCAGACTTTTAACAAAATAAAGAAAGAAGGGAACTATAGGCAATTGCTGGAAAAGAAGAACGACCCCATATGTGTTTCATTTCAGGTAAGCACTCTTTTTTTGTGCAAGTTTAAGTTCTTTTGATATCTATCATCTGGGTTTTCACTTTCACCTTCTTCTGTTCCTTTTCTTTTGTTGTTACTTTCCGTTTTTGGGTGCGTGGGGATGTATGATCCTTTGTAGTATTTACGTTAAACGTTGTAGATATCTAAAATTGAAGGTTTCATGGTCTTGACTTTCGTTTCGATTTCTGTCGGATTATAATGGTTTACGCAGCAATTTTATACGGTTTTATGATGATCTTTTGTTGCTTCTCCCCCAATATCTCATTTTATGTTTTATTCAAGTTTAGGAAAGTGTGATCCATTCGTTTGCTTGATGGGAGTCTCGTGAGAAAAGAAAAAGAGAGACCATAGAAAGGGGAGGATCGGGTGGGGGTGGGTGGAACAAAAAGAATTAATTATTTTGTTTGGCTTCTATTATTAGTAAAAGAGAGCCCATGCTCATGGAGAATTGGTTTTTGGGCGTGTGACATGCATCTTAATAGTTCGAGACAAGCTTGAAGTAAGTTTTTCTTTTTGTGCAGGTTCTTCTATCAGAATAAAGACGAACAGTAAAGGACTTCTTAGTTTTTGTACGCTTTGATTTACACAGCCGTTTGAGGATGGGGACTTATGAGGCAGTTCTGCAAGTTTTGTACGGGGCTGGCCCCTGCATGTTTACTTCAAACCCATATTTTAGCAATTCTGTTTTAAAATTTCCTTCTAAACTTCGTGTAAAATCTAGAAGCAAAAGAGCTTCAAGACGTACAGGCATGTCTAAATGTCCAAGAATTTTGCAGAATCACATAGGAAGTTATTGGTTTTCAGGGTTAAGTAATGGTGGTATGCTTCGGATTGCAGCAGAAGCTGATAGATTGCAGTCTCTATGTTGTAAATGTCAGCGTGCAGAAAATGTTAGTGGATTAACTACTGAAGATGGAAATGGTAAATGGTTTGTAGACAGTGCAAAGACATTACATGTAACGGGTGCTGTGGCTGCATCGAATGTTTTAGAGTTTGGGAGTATTCAGCAGTCAATACCGGAAAGACAGGACTTGAAGTCCAATGGCTTTGCCAACCAGGAAAATGGAAGTTTGACAAGCAATGGTGCCGTAGAAACAGTTCAAGATACCCCTGGGAAGGTTAGTGTAGATTCAACAGCAGATGAAGCATGGGAACTATTGCGGGATTCTATGGTTTATTACTGTGGCAGTCCCATCGGAACAATAGCCGCCAACGATCCCACCAGTTCCAGTGTATTGAATTATGATCAGGTCTTCATTAGAGACTTCATACCTTCTGGTGTTGCTTTTCTTCTGAAAGGAGAATATGATATTGTTCGGAACTTTATCCTCCATACACTTCAGTTGCAGGTAATTCATAGCTCAATTTACTAACTTTATCTGTCAACAGATCCTCATATAAGGCCTTTTTGTTACTCTCACTTTTCTTCTTTCAATTGCTGATTGTCTTTGTATTTTCATTTTTGTTCTACTGCTGTCTTTTTTTTTATTGTTAAATTATCCTTTTAATTTGTTGACATTCTTTTTACCCTTATGGATAATTGTTGGTGAAATATGTGATTAAGGTTGTGATGAAATTTCCAGTGAGATTTTATTTCTTACTTTTCTAATTAGTTGGAGGAGAATTCCTATATCAGTTGCTTTGAGTACTTGTTTTGGTTTGTCTTAATGTGCCTTCTTTATCCTCTTCCTGTGACCATGGAAAAATAATAATTGTTTCTGATGAAACCTAGGATGCAAGTGTATGCATAATTGCACATATTTGGTCAAATAGTCTTGGTTAAAAGTTTTTGTGATTGTAATGTTAACATAATTTTGCCTTATATGCTTGACTAAGAATGATAGCACCTGTGCAGGATTTGGCTTACAAACATGGTTGTACAAAACTTAGAACATTACATTCATACAGACATAATGGCAGCTGCTTCATAAAAATTTAGCATTTTCATCTTTTTCCGAACCTTGTTGTCAAAGTGATAGCATGTTATACAACTTTATGTCATATTTGGGACAATGTTCCTATGTTTATTCTTCATATTTATATATTTAAGTTTATAATTTCAGAGCTGGGAGAAGACAATGGATTGTCACAGTCCTGGCCAGGGATTAATGCCAGCTAGTTTCAAGGTGCGTACAGTGCCTCTAGATGGTGATGAATCTGCAACAGAAGAGGTATTGGATCCTGACTTTGGAGAGGCAGCAATTGGCCGTGTTGCACCAGTTGACTCTGGTATTTCAATTTTGTAATACATATATTTCCTTTGAAAAGGTGTTTTCCTTTCACCTTCCTGATAGGTCATTTTGCTTTGATGTCAGGACTATGGTGGATTATCTTATTACGTGCATATGGAAAATGTTCTGGTGATCTTTCAGTCCAAGAGAGGATTGATGTGCAAACTGGAATTAAGATGATTCTTAGGCTCTGTCTTGCTGATGGTTTTGACATGTTCCCAACATTACTGGTGACAGATGGCTCTTGTATGATAGATCGCCGAATGGGAATTCATGGTCACCCTCTAGAAATCCAGGTAATTTGTTTTTGTTGTCCACTTATATCAGTTAGAAGCTTTCCTGTTAAAAGTCAGCTTTTCAATTCAATTGATAAATCTCATGACTATTGTGCTCAGTGAAATGGGCACAATAGGAAAGGAACAGTGTCATTGGCTTTCTTATCTTGTAGGTACTCTGTATTCCTTCATCCTTGTTCATTGAGTTCTGGTGCAAAAGAAAGATGATTTGCAGAATACAGGCAACCTCGACAAATTGACTAGATAATCAGTTAACTTTTAGGTTTATTTTGTGTGCGATATGTTATGAAAATCTTATATTTGTGTGCGATACGTTATGAAAATCTTATATTTTTAGCAGTCTATGTGGATCTCCTTTATGCTGTTTTTTTTTTGCAGGCACTATTTTATTCAGCATTAGTTTGTGCACGGGAGATGCTTGCTCCAGAAGATGGATCAGCTGATCTCATTCGAGCATTGAACAACCGTCTAGTAGCTCTGTCATTCCATATAAGAGAGTACTATTGGATTGATTTGAAGAAACTAAACGAGATTTACCGCTACAAGACTGAAGAGTACTCTTATGATGCTGTTAACAAGTTCAACATTTACCCAGATCAGATACCTCCGTGGTTGGTGGAATGGATGTCCAACCAAGGAGGTTATCTGATAGGAAACTTACAACCAGCTCACATGGATTTTCGATTCTTTTCTCTTGGAAACATATGGTCTATTGTAAGTGGTCTGGCAACTGTAGAGCAGTCTCATGCCATATTGGATCTTATTGAAGCTAAGTGGATGGATTTAGTAGCAGAAATGCCATTCAAGATATGCTATCCTGCTCTTGAAGGTCAGGAATGGCAGATTATCACTGGTAGTGATCCTAAGAACACGTAAGGATGCTAACCTTCTGAAATTGGAGTACTTTTGCTAACCTATCATGTTTATTTTCTCATGGTTTTGTTTATTGGCACAGGCCTTGGTCCTATCACAATGGAGGTTCCTGGCCAACTCTGCTATGGCAGGTTAGTGAGTTGATTGTATTTATGGTGCTCGTGTTTATCAGAAGTAGCTTGTGGGAGGATAATAGATTAAATTAGCAAAGAAAAAATAGGAAAGCATCAAAAACATCATTCCGATGGTTCAGAAATCTGGGCCAAGCGATTTTGTAGAAGACTTCAAGGACATTATGATATCCGTTAAGAACTTTGTGCTTAATTGTAATTCATGCACAAAAAAAGGTGGCTAATTGTGAATCAATGATACTTTTTATTGCTAGATATTGAAATTTAACACTGACATTATTTAGGCGGTTTTCAGCTGACAGTTGCCTGCATAAAAATGGATAGGCCTGAAATTGCTGCAAGAGCCATTGAGATTGCTGAGAAACGTATATCACGAGACAAGTGGGCTGAATATTATGATACTAAAAGAGCAAGGTTCATTGGAAAACAAGCACGTCTTTTCCAGACCTGGTCTATTGCCGGATACCTTGTGGCGAAGCTCTTACTTGCAGACCCATGCACAGCGAAGATGCTCATAACCGAAGAGGATACTGAGCTTGTTAACGCCTTCTCTTGCATGATTAGTGCCAACCCTAGAAGAAAACGTGGTAGGAAGAATTCAAAACAGACCTATATTGTGTGAGTCGCCCAAATATGCTTCACATGTTTGAAATGGGTAAGTGGACTCATGTCCTCAGGTCTAATTATCATTGGTATTAAGTTGAAATTGGCTTACATGTAACGTAATCATTTATTGTTCCATTGATTTGGGTGGATAAGGTGAATTTCTTCTACACCTTATTCATTTATCACATAGAACAGACCTTGAAATATCCTTTGTATTGTAATAATCTATGTATCGGTATATATAATGGATCACAACGTTTCAGTAAAATTTGATGTGAGATGATGATCAAATGCAAGACGTGTATACTTTTTTGTATATATGATTTATCATGCTTTGAAATTGCATACAGAAAAGCCCTGCATTTCAGATGCTTTTACTGGAATGAGATGATGAAACTTGATGATGGTAGGGTGAGTAGTTGAGCTATCATTAGGGTGATACTCAGTTAATGATAACTTCAGCAAGCTTAATGATGGTAGGGTGAGTATGTTGTTCTCCTGGGAAGGATAGAGCAACTCTGACGCTGACTGGCTTTCTGTGTGGAGACTGATAACTAAGAATGAATGACAGCACGGCAGGAATAGGGGTCTACATTTATTTGACCCTTTTTACTATTTACTTGTGCCCATTTGAGTTGAGCCTGTTGTGTTGAGAAATGAATTGGCAATAGTTACAAAGGAATTATAGTGTCAACCACGTCCCCAGTTTAAAAGTTGTTGAAGCAATTATTAAGTATTAGCATTGCATCATGATGATTATGCATTTAATTAGGCATGGAAAATTATTAATCTAATTTTGCAGTATCAATAATTCTAAGTAAAAATTAGAATTAAAAATTAATCAATGCAAGTGTAACACCTCTGGAAGACATTTTTTTATGCTACCATGCTAATATGTCGATGTAAAATTCGGCAACCTGCACTTTTGTTTTTGAATGAGTTAATTTTGCTAATTTATTTATTAAATCAAAACCACAAAAGAAAGCTTGATACTTATAATAGGGAACTTTGGTTTCTAAGGCGTTGTTATATTAATATTTGGCAGGCCCGAGATATTCGCCACCCTCAACTACTAAATTACCGACAAGCGGAGAAATTAACGACTACTGATACAGAATTAGCGGATATGATGGGAGACACTTGCAATTTCTTTTTGTAAAAGAAAAGAAGTTTATTTGTAAAAGAAAAGAAGTTTACTGACGAGAGATTGAATTCCTTAAAGAAAAGATTCAACATTGATAACATTCAAATGTTATGAACTCTTTTCAAAAGATCAACACTACGATGTGGTGAGACTCATTAGTATTTTGCCTTCACGTTAGTTTGTGTTGGTCCCATTGAATATATCAGCATGTCACTTTTTATTTCTCCACAACTTTTAGGTTTCTCGACAAAATTATTACACTATCATTCTTATATAATTATTAAGTTTAATTTTTTTTCTTTGTGATTTAAGTTTAGTTGAAAATATTATTATAATTAAACTTCTTGATCAAAAGAATTACATTAGTGTCAACCCAACACAGCCAATGTGTACATGAAAATTCTGTCAGCATAAAATCATAGTTACTTTTAACATCCAATCACATATCCCTTAATTGAATTTTCAATATGTAAAAAATAAAAAGAATTGATATATAAAGAATGCTTTTTAATTATTTCAAATTGAAATCATAATTAAAGATATTTAATACAAAATGTTTTTAAGTTTTAATTCTTAAAATATATGTCGGGTTTCATTTAATTATTTGATACAACTATTATTTATAAATAGTTTTATTTAATTATTGATACACTATTGAAACCTACAAGGAAACGTTCTCCATGTTCGAATTTGTTTCTTTTTTTATAAAAAAAAATGAAACTTGTCCTTTTTAGTTAGAAATTGCTTTAACCCTTTAAACTATAAGGAACTTTTAAAATCAATAAGTAAAACAATGTAGCCTTAGAAAACAAGTACAAATCAAGCCAGCAAATGAAAGAGACAAGCTGAACAAAGACAAAGGGACTGCTGGTTTTAGACAAAAGTCGAGACGTGAGGACCTGGTCTTTTCTTATTTAATCATTTTAATTATTTTTGTGAAATATTCTTAAACTAGCTTGACTTTGTTTATCTTTCTAGTTTGTTCATTATTAAATACCCATCACTATCAAGTTTGGTTCTATAACAAAATTCCAATGCTTGTACAGCTTCAGGTCCTCCTATCTTAACCCTTCTCTTTTGTCATCGGATAAAAACGACAAACGCAAAACATTAATCCCAGAAACATGCTTCAGTTGTGTATGCAATCCACCAAAATTAGCTAATATCTTAACGTATAAAAGAAAATAAACAAACGACAAGATTATGGAAACTATAGCTGTGGATTTTGAATACACAAAAATAATAGAAATCCGAACCTCATCATTCCTTGGCCGAGAATGATTTGAATTGACAACTGGGGGATGACCATGTTCCAAACAATCCTCTGTTCTGTTGACTAGTGCTCTACTATTACTCCTTAATGAAAATTTTAAATAAATAAAATTACATTTATTTATTTATATACAGCTTTAATTGGAAAACAGCTATAGGGCCCATGTTTTCGGCCACATGGCCCAACCTCCTTCTGCCGTCCCCATGACCCCAACTCAAATACCCATACATATCTCCTCTTCAAAGCCTCACTGTCTTCCCCGTACATTCTAACTCTTTCCTTCATCCGCCATGGACTCTTCCATCGACGACCTAACCGACGAACTCGACGACATCAGCTTCACCAGCACCGCCACCACTACCACTCCTCTCGATTGCAATCGAAGCGTCAGCAGCTCTGGGACATCGTCTGACACCGCCACATGGATCAATGCCTCCCTCTCCTCCAAGCCCTACAACGCCCCTACTTGTGACATCTGCTGGAATATCATCCGACGCGTCGGTTGCGACAACAAGACCCTTACTCTGGCGGACCTGCGCTTGGTTCACCGCCTAGGTAGCGGAGACCTAGGGAGTGTATACCTTGTGGAGCTTAAGGGCGGTAATGGCTGCCTATTTGCTGCCAAAGTCATGGATAACAAGGAAATGGCTGCAAGGAACAAAGAGAGTAGGGCTAGGATTGAGAGAGAGATACTGGAGGTATTGGATCATCCTTTTTTGCCCAAGTTATATGCTACATTGGACTCTCCAAGGTGGTCATGTCTGTTGACCGAGTTTTGTCCCGGTGGAGACCTCCACGTTCTCCGGCAACGCCAACCGGAGAGACGCTTCGAAGAGACCGCCGTCCGGTAATGTATATATTACAATTGACCCCACAATTTTGCAATTTGTCCCAGATATGTAGTGTAATAAAAAACACGGAAAAGCATAGTCACATGGGCACGGGAATTGACAATTAAAAGGTTGGGGTGGGGTGCAGGTCCATCATGGTATATGATGACGTTCAATCAGTGAGTGTGAGTGTGGGGGTTGGGTCTAGTTTATACCATTTGTTTAGGACTTTACAGAGCATGTGGGGTCCATCTGCACAATCCAATCATGATGGAATGGAAGATACTGATTTTGTTGGGATTTTATCATTTGTTTGTTTTAATCGCATTAATTAAATTATTGAGCCGAACCAGCTTCCTTTCTGATCCTTTCCTCCCGATTCCCTAATGCCTAATGCTTCATGCCTCATGCACGACGACGTTTTCTGCTTCAATCAATCTGAGGATCTTAATTACCTACTGCTGGTTCTCCGTTTAACGTCTGGCAATAGCCAATAGAAACGTAAATTCAAATTTATTATTACCAATGCAAACCCACTTATTCCTATTCGATTCAAACACTGTTTGGTTTCGTTTCAGTTTTTATGCTGCGGAAGTGGTGGCCACTCTCGAGTACCTACACATGATGGCCATTATCTACCGCGATCTCAAGCCTGAAAATGTTCTTGTAAGATCAGACGGTCACATATTGCTCACCGATTTTGACCTCTCCCTAAAAGACGACGACTCCCTATCAACGGCCCAGATCGTCTCCCACCATAGCACGCCACCAACAGATTCCTCCCGCGATCACCCAACCGACCCGTCGCAATTCACCACATCATCCTGCATTCTACCCAACTGCATCGGCCCAGCGGTGTCGTGCTTGCACCCGACACGTCGACGGAAGAAAAAGAGGTTCAACCACCGGGGCACCCCGGAGATCGTGGCGGAACCGCTAGACGTCCGGTCCATGTCTTTCGTGGGGACCCATGAGTACTTGGCCCCGGAGATCGTCTCCGGAGAGGGGCACGGCAGCGCCGTCGACTGGTGGACGTTGGGGATATTCATTTTCGAGCTTTTCTATGGGGTGACGCCGTTCAAAGGAATCAATCACGAGCTAACCCTAGCGAACATAGTTGCTCGAGCACTAGAGTTCCCCAAAGAACCGTCGATCCCGAGCTCTGCAAAAGATTTAATCACACAGCTGTTAGTGAAGGACCCATCAAAGAGGCTTGGGTCGACAATGGGTGCAACCGCTGTTAAGCATCATCAGTTTTTTGATGGTGTTAACTGGGCATTGTTGAGATGTAGGACACCGCCCTACAAACCACGGCCGGTCAGTAGCCGGGACTTTGTCGCCTCCGACGCTGCCAAAAATTCGGTAGAGTATTACTAGTTAAAACGTAAAACAGACTATATTAATGGTTTTCTTGTTTTGTAATTAAAATAAAATAATAATTTAATAGATTTAATTGAAAGAAGAAAAGGAGAGAAATCATAAATGAGGTTATGTTGTAGTTTTTTTTATATAAATTTTTTGCATACTATACTATTGGTATGTTCACTATTCAAATGAAATATCTTGATTATTCGATCAGAAGGCGTGGCACGACGATTGCCAACCCAACCCAATCGATTGTTGATTTGTTTTTGACAGTTACGGATGTTTTGAGATGATTACAACAAATTAATAAATATCTTTTTTGAGAAAAAAATTAATAAATATGTGATGCGCTGTCATTGGAGCTAACTTAACCGCGCATTGCTAGGTGATACAAAGGTCACATTTGGGACTCGAATTTTCACCAAATTCTATCGCCAATCACCTTTTGTACGGCAGTCTCACTTAGTCCGCTTAAGAAAGACTCAGCCCTCAACAACCCTCGAAGTGTTTCGCTCGCACACTCGAAGAAACAATGCTTAAGAAAGCAATAAGAAAAGATAGGCAACACAGGAACAACAG
>JANIIA010000005.1:54814218-54825443 GCA_027478495.1 Erythroxylum alaternifolium
GCCCACATAGCACACTGGCCCGATCCAATGCTTCCCACAACAAGTCCGTTAGTCGTGGTCCATCCATCCGAGCATAGCCTAAGTCCTTAGTCCGTCAAGTCCTTAGTTTGGGCCGAGTCAATCTTCGCTAGGTCCGAGACTCTACCAAAATTTGCACCAAGTCTGATCACACTCGCCAACGTTTGCCTTAGTATTTTCGCATGTCTCTCTTATGCGTGTAATCCAGCTAACCTCCCCCCTAAGGCTCTTCATTGGAGGTCGCTGAGAGCTGCTCCAAAATTTAGGAGTCTAACACTAGGCCTATATCTAACTCAGTTCAGCATATCAGTATCTCCTCGACTTGGTAAATCAGAAATATGGTCATCCAACCATTCAGCAAATGGATTATAGGCCCAATCTCATGGTTTTCATTTATTTCTTACGATAGTATAGACAACTGTTAAATAATAGACGAGAAAGTTTTGTTGGTTACATTCAATACAGGTTGAAGAGCAAAATAATATCCTTATACATTTAACAAAACCGTAATCTGTTGTGAGGTATGCCCTCCAAGATAATTCACTTATCAACACTAAGAAACAGCCACAGTCTCGGTTGCAGGCCTGGTTTCCGGCTCGGCAGGTGCTTCTGCTTCCCAGAAGACAGTCTTTTTCCCAGTTTTTGATACAGTCTCAAGCACAGCTTCTGGCTGCACATTCCCTTTCACAGTCACCTTTTGCTCCTTCAAATTGGTCATATGAGTCAACACCTGAAGACAATTAAAGGGGTATATCATTACATTGCATATATAACTCCACAAAGCGGATGAATGTCCACAAACAAGTAGAAGGGTATATCATTATGCTCCATTTATAACTGAGAATATGTGCCCGCGTGTTCCAAGGAAATTTAAAAGGAATGAAGATTCTGGTTATCATGGATATGGAGTTCGCAGACTGCTAGTTTCAGTTGATAAATTTAGCTATGTATTTGCGAGTAAAGGAAACTACTTTTTCCCTTATGTGCTTTCTGCTTCAATACAATATCTTTTCCTACTCAGATATCTAATTACCATACCTTGCTACATATGAAACTGAAAGCACAGTCGGCTACAGAGACCATAGCTCTCAACAGATCAAACTACTCTTGATGCGTAAAGATGCTAATTTGATAATCTTGTTTTCTTCCATTTGGAATCCAGTAAAGAAGAAAATAATTTGGCTTTCTCATAAAAAAGAAACTAGAAAACAAAGACGGATAATGCTTACTAGAACAGAAGTTAAGGCATTTCTGATGAGAGAAGATAGAGAGGTCAGTAGGGTTCATCTTAAACATTTAGGCGTTTGTAAAAAACAAATGTCTCAGTTATGGACCACAAGCCATATAGTTTCACATAATCAGTTATCATCACAAATAAGTTCAATAAACAATAACTATATAAAAAAAAGATTGCAAGGATGCATTGCAACAAACCTTCCATTTTCCCTAAAACCCTTTTCACAGCACCGACACAACCTTCACACGACATACCAACCTTGAGGACAACAGTCTATAATTGGGGAAAAGATTGGCAGTCAAAAAAGAGATGAGAAAACAATAAGCAGATTAGTCTAGAAAGAAAAGAATAAAGCAATGCACAGTTAAGCTAACAATCGGAGATCTATGAAAGAAGAAGCTGTGCAGAGTTGATACAGAAGTATATATAGCACTCTATTTATATAATCTGAATATAAAGTTTGACAATACAATCGATCCTGACTTAGGACAAGGGTTAACAAGTTTAAAATACAAAAAGCTGGACAATCTATTCCGCACATAGCCACAATTCTACCATGAATATTTTTCCTCTTGAATTTCAGGATTCGTTCAATTCATTCCTAGAAATCCTACACTAGTCGACTTTCTGTTCTTTTTCTAGCCCCTTACGTTCAATGCACATGCTACATGGGCTCACAGACTAGATCAAGTTAATACTATCCGAAGCATCAAACTTAGATAGACTAGTATGCTCCTTAAGGACAAATATACCAAACCACAGGCACTCGAGGATAAAAGAAGACTCCGTTCTAACAATCCGACTAGTCAACACAATTATGATTCATTTACATAAGCAAGTAAGTACATCAAATTAACAGAAATTATGCCAACTTCTATATATCAATTTACAATCATTTCATGACGGAACAAAGATTAAAGATCGTCTGTTTCATTATTTTCTTAACTTCTCACTTCAACCAAAATATTTGTAGACAAAAAGCAGACCTTCAACCCTGTACCCTGGAAATCATGATTAAAGCTTTCGTCTTATCATTCAAAAAACTTTTAAAGAGTTTACTGAAAATTCAAAGCAAAGAAAACATAAATAATAAATGAAATTTACACGAGACCCGACAAACTGCAGAATTAAAATCAATATAAGAAATACAAAAAAAATCAAAAACAAAATTCAGATTTTGACAAGCAATGAATCCAACACCGAACCAACTCCTAAATATTCACCCAAAAAACACAAATATCAATGCTGAACACAACACGTATTGACCAAATTAAACATAAGGCAACAACAAACAAAAATGAAGACCCAGAAATAAAACAAAAGATTGATGAGAAAAAGGGGAAATGAAATAGAAGGAAACGTATCGTACCTGGGCCATGATAATTAAATTGGATGGACTGAAATGTTATGCTTTTCTCTTCTTTTTTTTTATACATTAGATATCTTGGTTTTATAGGACTAATCCTAAACCCTAAGACCCTACTCCCAGCGTCCTAGAAGAGGTAAATTTGGAACCTCAAGGTCCCTCAGGTTCTTATATAGCCTATATACTTCTGTATATAAGGAGTCGTCACATATTGATTGATCGGCTGTTGATTGATCACTGACCCTGCTTAGCATTAGGTTTCCAGCAGTCCCAGGTTCTCTAGTAGTTCTAGCTCCCACACTGCCGCTGGAAGCGAGATGTCCGCAATTGATCCGACCAAAGAGCGTGCCCAGGGGTTAGAGGATCATCAAAAGGGAAAATTTCCCTCTCCCCTCCTTTTTGATGACTCGAACTCAAGACCTCCTATAAAGGAGAGCCTTCTTTTGAAGCATCTGAATATTGATTTTGGGTTGATAATATTTAATGGTGGAAAACTACGGGTCGAGAGGATATGTCTGTGACGCACCAAGTATGTCTTCGACATACGACACCACCTTCAAACATCCCTTTTTCTGGAGATCATATGCTCCCTAGGGCACTCACATAGTACTAGTATTTTGTAAGTTCCAGGTATGCTGGGCGAGATAACACAGCCTCTGTCCTTCGGGCACTCAAACTCTCAAGCCTTGCCTTTTAGGAACCTTACCACCCTCAGTTATTACCTTCTTTCCTTGTTAGTTCTAATCTCATGTAGTGGAATTGTTTGGAAACAGGCAGTCCTTGATTGTCAAGACTTTCTGATACACAAGATCCTTAAGTGAGGCAAGTGTAAAGCATACTTATTTCTATATCAAGGCGGTTAGTAACATTCACTCAAACACCTAGCTTTTAGGAAAGAGAGCGAACTCAGAGATAAACACTCAAACTTATATTTATATATTTCAACTAAGCTTTGAACGTCTATCCAACGGTGCTTATAAATGAAGAAGAGCTTTGCTTTTATAGGTGAAGCAAAGGGTGCAAAGATAAAATTACCTAAGAAACACACTCATGACAATTTTAGAAAAGTAAAGTACAATGATGATTACTTTAATAAAAGCTAGCTACTTTTCTAAAAGTAAATAGTAAAGCAATCTACTTTACTAAAAGCACACAACTTGATAAGAAGGAATCTTGCTTGTGGGTTATGGCGATTCTTCTTTATCAAAAACTCCAAAAGGAAAATGACAAACTCTGAAAAGACATGTCCTATATTGATGCTTTAGGTATCACGGATTGTTTCATGCCATGATTGCAAATTGGATGGAGAGTCTAAATCACTTGAGCTATCAGAATGATTTGGAAAAGTATTTTGTCATTTACTAGGACTAAACTCGCATCTTGAAGTTCATTCAGGAAGTGATTTAACTCATCTTCGTTAGGACTGTAAATATCATCATTAGGGTCTTGAGCATCTTGGAAGATATAGTTATAAGGCTGTGAGGGTCCTGCATTATCTGGGATTGATTCTCTTGTGTCGTATTAAGGACTGTTGGAACCTAGAATATCAACTTCTGGTGCTTCAGGTTTACCAGGAATAAATTCACATGGATAAGGTCCAATAGAGGTGGAGATAATTAGTGTCTCAGGAAAATGATTTATTTCCTTAAGAAAATCTCTCAAGGATAAGAGCACATTTTTTTGATGTCGTGGCCAATATAATGAAGTATGGTAAAGAAAGGCACGAGGTTCAGTGTAGAGAGCTCCATTATGTTTTTCTCGATATGGTTGATGAATGATGAAGAAACAATCTTTAGCTTGTCGTCTAGCAGAGGCTGTTTGTAAACGATGTTGGGTAATGACAATAGAACATTGTTGCTTCGATTGAGCTAATGCTTGGAACCATTCAAGAAATGTCAAAAGTAGAGAACTGACATTACTTTAATCACAGAGATGTTAGTATAACTGCAGAGGAGATATTGTGATGACACAAGCATAGAGGGCAGAAAGAGCCCAAAGATGCTATAATGTGTTTTTAGATAGGGGATCTTGAAGGAAATTCATATTAAGGTAGGTTGCTTTGAGATTGAATATTGTGGGACTACCAAGAGAATGAGTTTCACTCAAAAAGTAATGCAAATAATAAAACAAACTTATATGAGCAAGAGAAGCTACTTTAGACACACTGGTAGGTACACTAGCTATGGAAGGAAAGTGTTTTTTTGTTAATGGCAAAAATATTGTTATTAGCCATAATGAATGGGAAAGCAAATAGCTTAAAACCTATACCCCCCAAAATAGAATGAAGATATTTATAATGAGAAAAGTATCTGGTGGCCAAGGGGGATGTTGATGAAGTAGATTGCATAGAGATTGAGATTCTCTTGCTACTAGATTATGTCTGAACAAATATCCTGCCAAAAGATTATGTGTAAGTAATGAGGATAAGGATGAAGCAGAAATATTATCAAGAGGCCAAGGAGGATGTTGTCTGAGCAAAGTGGAAAGGGATGGCACAAAAGTTGCTATGTGTAACCTATTGTTACCACCTCCTTGCTGAAGACGTTGAGTGGTATTAAAAATCTGTTGGGCTTGATTTGACTGTTGACTTAGTTAGCCTAGATTTGACTGTCTGAGCTCAATGAGATTCTGCTTCTGAAGTAATCTCACAGTCTGCATATCAGTGTATAGACTGAAAAATGATCGAGACCTGAGGCCTATGGGTAGGATTTATAAAGATGAGGCTTTACTGTATGTATCCATGCCAATGAGAACATCTAGGCTAGGTAGACTGTGTCCAAGAACATTAATCCAAACTGTACACTATAGAAAGAATAGAGTCCGATTCTTTGCTTTATAATAAGCCCGATCTTGAATAAATTACCATCTGCAGCTGTGAAATACTGTTAATGAGAAGTCCATAACTTAGAGGGTAAAATGTTGGGCTTCATGATCATACGACTGGATCCATTATCTATAAACCAATAGCTCTAATGGGCTTGTCATATTTGTTTTGTAACAAGATTTGGATCTGGACGTATGGTCTGAGAACTGGTGTATGATCCAGTTTCATACAGGTCTGTTTCTTACTGGTCTGCTACTATAGCATGTAGCAAGAATCTTCAGATGATTCTTTAGAGGTTGTAACTGAAACAACAAACTTGGTTTTGTCATCTTCAGTAGACTGTTCCTCAATAAAATCTTCAAAGTTATTGGAAGAATGGATAGGCAAAATGGATTACAATTGTTAAAAGAACTTTGACATTTTTCTTCATTTTGTGAGGACATTGTTGTGCAAAGTGACCTAGTTTTCCACAGAGAAAACATCTGGTAGGAGGCTGAGAAGTAGATGTTCTTTTCTTAAAGAACCGAAGGGTCTTTTTTCTCCTTAGAGGCTTGTATGCTTCCTTTTCCTTGTGGAACTTTCTACGATGCGTAGAAGGTTGGTAGTACTCCTTCTTCTTCTTAGTACTACAATCACATTTCTTCTGATCTTTGCACTTAATCTGAAGATAAGGCTTCTTGCAAGCCTGTTTTAACAGAGGACCACCCTTAGTGATATTATTGAATAAGGTATGTTGATCAAACAGCTTATCAAGAGATGCTAAAGCAAGTTCGTAGATCTTTTCAAGAGATATTATGGCCATATCCCTTTGCAAGGGTGTGATAGTCCTTTGCAGCTCTAGTTGCAATTGATCTGGAAGGGATGAGATAAAAGTATATTGCAAATTAACATCATTCTATCCATTCAAAAGATAATACCTTTCCGTCATGCATTTGTAATGCTTCTGGATATCACGCTCATCAAATGAGCAGCATTTCATAGCTAAATACTCATGACGGATCTATTTATCAATCAGTTGAAAGTCACTAATGAATTCCTTGTGGATAACTCCAAAAAAATTTCCGGCTGTAGTGACTTAGATGTACTGCATTTGTTGATACTCGGAAGTACTTTGCCACCATTCTCGCAAAGTACCAGTGAAACGAGATGTGAATTCAGACAAAATATCTGGCAAGTGATGATTAGGTCTGTTCATCTGTAGGTCTATCCTTGCACCAAATTCATGCAATTGATCTCTCCATTTCTTGGGTGGAAGATCATCAAACGTAAACCACAAACCAGAAAATGACCTAGTTTATGTAGCCTGTGTAGTAGGCTCAGCTTGTGTAACTGGTACAAATGTAGGTCTGAAAGGTTTAGTACTTGTAAATTCCACTTCACTTATCTTAGGTTCAATATCAACATCAGTTGGTTAGCGCATAGTGATCAAAACTTATGATAATTCTGAAAGTCAACTAGTTGGGCTGAAGAATCAGTAGTCGATTCAGAGATCTGTCCAGATGATGAATCAAAATTGTTGCAATGACGTCAGAGATTTCAGAGGCTCCAGAGTAAGCGTTTGAAGAGTGATCTGATTGATCTGAGGTAGAAGATTATTCTACGATAGTCATAGTCTCAAGAGTAATGTTGTACTATGTTATGGTCGCTTTATCCTTCCTAGTATATGTAGAATGCTGAGACTTTGGTGGAGACGTTGGAGGAGTACGTATCTGTACTGATTTTCTCCACTGTTGTTCTGGCTCAAAAGATTTGTGAGAAGATGTTGATGGCTCGAGAACCTTCTCAAGCTTTGATTTAGATCAAGATTTCGATTTACTTGTTGACTTAGCTTTAGTTGCCTGTTTAGCTTGAGTTGTCTGAGGATGTATGTACTTTCTAAGCAAAAGATAGTTGAACTTGAATACTTTTGAGTAGTCAGTTTCCTCTGGATACTTCTAATATATAGGAGAAGCATATGTTGGCTGAGTAGTTGGAAAAACTGAAGACGATGAGCCATATACAGCTATAGACTATACAGATTGCATGTCAGCTTCCATTTGTCGCACAATTCCTCGTATGTTCTCGATTTCTCTGCATTTGTTGTCAAAGTCAGAACCTATATAATGTATGTCAATGTAATGCCAAAGTTTAGCATCAAGTTGTTTGATCTAAGCTTTGTAAGATTGATACATATGCTGGATCTATTTAGAGACTACACCAACTTTGTGATGAGTAGCCTGCGTCTATTGACTGATTCCCTCAAGCTTAGAATCAATCCTTTATAGAACTCTATTCTGTGTTACTGCATTTTTGGTTCCTAATTGAGCACTTCATCTGATGGATTTGAAACTAATGTTCGTTGTGAAGTGATTCTTGTGGCTCGGATATAGAGTTTAAAAACAACTCTCGTTGATTCGGCAGTACTCCTGTGAAGTTAAGGAAAGTCATCCTCATATGGTCTTACCATCATATAGGGTATAAGAGTAGGAGTCATAACAGGAATGGTTGGCATTGTGTAATAGTGATCAGACGATTATATCATCTCTCTCAGAGATCTGGGTCTGTACCTTCAGTAGGCATATATTTGTGGTACCCATTAGTAGGTACGATTTTGTAACCCTCAGTAGATACATGTTTCTATAAAGAGTTAGTTCTATATCCTTCAGTAGATATAGGTAGGTATCCTTCATTATATACTCCTATTGGGCTCGAATCGTCTAAATCTGGCTTCTTCTCATCCTTCAGTAGATGAGATATGTGTCTTTCAGGCAGAAAGTCTGGATCTGTATCACCCCTCAGTAGGTGATATCGAAGTCCTCAAGATAGAGGATCTGGATCTGGATTTGACTCATCCTTCAGTAGAGGAGACTGTAGATCTATATCTAGGTCATCCCTCAGTGGATGATACTGTTGCGAAGGCTTGCATCTAGGTTTGGGCTTTTTCTTCTTCCTTCATCTTTGTAGCTATCATCATCATCATCACTATCTGACTCAGGGTTGAGACATACTTCACAATCAGGTTCACGCATAGATGGGTTGACATGCCATACAAAATATCCACGATGATGGCTAACGTAAACTAGATCTCCATTAAATTTGAAATAATGGATCAGAGGACCAAATTTACTTTCTTCATATGAAAATACGAGCTAGATCGTGAATATACCCCCTCCTAGGGCAGAAGAACGTGCCGAATCTTCTGGGCCTTAAGTAGATGGACTTGACTGTTCCATCTTTAATGGTCTTTAGAATTGTAGGAGTCCTCGTATGAAAAGAGTGTCGATGAGGGGCGTGGAACACCTTCTGATAGTTGGTGATCCATTTAGTAGGCATCAATTTTTCAAGCTCCACTACTGGTAGTTACTTCAGGATCTGGATGATAGTAGTCTGATCATTAGAACGATCAGCAACCATGTAAAGAGCATTTGAAGTGGAATTATGAAAATTGAGGTCTATAGCATGATTCTGTAGATGATAGATCATCTGGTGGTATAGAGTAGCCATAATGGCTGTAGGATCTTGATCTGCTCCAGTGATCTGGATTTGAACTTGCAGTCATTCAGACAAAGTGGGATCATCCAACCTGATGTTGAAATCAGGGGCTATGGTCAGTATGACACTTCCATTGTTGAGAGTTGTCAGCAAGATAACAATTAAGGCATTTTGGTACGTTGTGTAGGCAATGTCTAGAAAAGATATCTTGGTTATTGCAGGTACTTCCTTTCTTCCATGAAGTGTAAGAACAAGGCATATAACTCCAACATGTAAGTGCTTATGGTTCTGCTCTTGCCACAAAGAGATCAGCTCCTGAGGAATTTCAAGCTATACATATTATTCTACTGTTGTAGATTTGAGCCCACACTGTTCCAATCTGGAACTTTGGATGATTTCTTTCACTTTAGAGCGTGAGGTAGACAAGATGCTTCTGATGCTTCTTGTCCAAGAACGATCACGACTGTAAATACTATACAGACTCAACAAAGGTAAAGAAGACTCACAAACACGATTTTCTACAAGTACATGAGTAATTTCTAGAAGATTTTTGATTTTGTTTAACAACACACGCTTAACACTACTAGGTAAACTAGATATAGACAAACTAGAAGATAAATGGACTGGGTCTCACGACACACTTGGCAAACTAGAAGATAAATAAACTGGGTTTTATGTTTCCATAGATCTTATAGTTCTCTCCCTACTCGTTGAGGCTATAACTGAGTTACAATGTTACTAGTAGCCTTGATACGAATGGCAGAGCAACACCATCCTCTGACGATACAGCAATGCCGACTGACTACGGCAAAGGCTCTACTTCCTGGGTAACGAACACAAGCACTACAAGAAAATCATGGAATAGTGGCGAAAATTTACCGACAGACAGAAAACCTATGGGTTTTCTATTTACTGACAAAAAATTACTGTCCATTGGTAAATAACCTATACTGTTTATAGATAGCGACGGAACAATATATTCGTCGGCAATAATGGAGGGAAAGAATTTCGCGCAAAATCTCTGACGATATACAGTGACGACACAACCTACGACGTCAGAATAAATTGCAGGAATGGTTCCCGCAATTTAATTGCTTCAAATAGATACCGACAGAATTATTTCCGTCGGAACTTTATCAACGGATAAGAAATCACCGTCAGTAATAATTGCGGGAATTACTCCTGTAATTAATTAGCTTCGCACAATTACTGACGTAATGGGTTTCGTCGGTATCCGTTTAATTAACTTTATCGACGGCATTGGTGTTCTGTTAGCTATTTGTATTCCGTCGGTAACTGTCAGCTATTTGCTAAACCAAACGTCTTCGTTTGGTTGAAGACAAGGCGGTAAAACTTGAATCACTGACGGAATACAGATCATCGGTTTTAACACGAACACGTGGCATGCGTTTCATCAATTTTACCGACGGACTGATGTTGACCGTCGCCAACAGAGTGGTAAATAAGGTGGTCACATAATTTGGAAATTCAAATATCATCGGAATATATTTGTCAGCAATTTGCTTCGTCATTTGTTCAAAGATGACGAGGTAAACCTTCGGTGATTCATCAGTTTTAACACGAACATGTGACGTGCGTTTCATCAATTTTACCGACGGACTGATGTGTTCTGTCGCAAAAAAATTGGTAATCGAGGCAATCAAGTAATTTGAAAATTCAAATACCGACGGAATATATATTCCATCGGTATTTGTTGGCTTCGTCGTTTGATTAAAGACGACGAGGTAAACCTAAATTACCAACAGAATATATATTCCGTCAGTCTTTGAATGCCTTTAACTCGCGCTGCCGCGCCTTCTCCCCCGCGCTGCCGCGTCTTCTCCCCCGCGCACATTTCTTCTTCTCTCCTCGCGATCGCTCTCTGTTTTCTGACACCCTCTCTTGCATTGTCCGACCGTTGTTTGACTGTTTTCTTACTTATCATGTGTCGATTGAGGTAAGCTTTCTAATGGGTGTGTTATTTCTAAAAAAAAGCATGTTTTTAGTGTTAATCGTGAGTGTTTGGTAATGAAATCTTACTTGATTATTGTTATTATTTGCAATTTTTCATGTAATTATTGATTTATTTGTTGTTTATATGTGTTATTGTTGGTAAATAATAGAAAAATGCACTTGATTTATGGTTAGATTGAGATTATAAATATTGCCTATGAGGTGTTCGATAAAATGCCTTTTATGATGTTTGAAATGTTTGTTTGTAATTGTTGTGTAAATTTGAGAATTTGAATGCTACACCATCGATAAAATGCTTAATTTGAAGTTTGAATTTATCGAATTTAACATTTAAG
>JANIIA010000005.1:54825543-54847607 GCA_027478495.1 Erythroxylum alaternifolium
ATGCAAGTATAGCTGATGAATGCATATTATCCGAATGTGATCGCCGGCTCCAGAAACGGGGTCCGACATCTTATGGTATCAAAACAAGCATGAAAGTTAGACTCCGAAAACGGGGTCTAACACCTTATGGTATCAGAGCAAGAAGATGAACTGATAATGATTAAGGTGTTCTCTATTGGAAATAGCTTAAGTCTTATGATTTTCTGCAAGAGTTGGACTTCGAAAATGGGGTCCAACACTCCTCCCAAACGATGGAATAATATTACATTACATTTCATTCTGTTAATAACCACTCAACCAAACATAGTCTTAGATTCCTAAAAACTCAAGAAATTTTCAACTTAACCCTAAGCTAATTACATAAAACACACTAACAATGAATAACGCAGGATAAAATCATCGATGATGCAAATAAACCTAAAATAAAACCCTAATCCAAGTGTCAATTTAACATAAAATGAGCTATGAATTAATAAAATCTTATAGTTGAACTCTAAGCTAATTAAAAAAAATAAAGAATCAACTTAACCAACAATTATTCTAAGTTTTGGGTAACTAAACATACCCATGCATAACTAAAATGACTTAAGGACATTGAACTCCTTCATACTAATATTAAGTTAAACCTTAAGATAGAATTTCAAGCGATGGCCATTCATTTTAAAATAACATTTTTTTGGATGACTTACGTCAACTGTGCCATATGGAAATGCCTTTTCAATAATAAAAGGACCAAATCATCTTCATTTGAGTTTACCGATGAAAAATCTTACGCGAGAACTATATAAAAATACTTGGTCTACCTCCTTATATTGTCTAGATTGCTTGTTCCTCTTGTCATGATATCTCTTGGTCTATTCCTTGTATAACTTGGAGTTCTTATAAGCCATTTACTACCATTCTTCTAACTCATTGCATTTTAACATCCTTTTATCACTTAAAAATTAAAGATAAAAATTTATGAGTTTAATGGCCCAATATGCCTTATGTTCTAACTCTACAGGTAAGTGACATGCTTTTCCATAGACAAGCCTTTTATGATGTAATGCCAATTGGTATTTTATATGCCATTTTATAGGCCCATTTAACATCATCTAACTTAACAAATCAATCTTTCCTATGATACTCTATAGTCCTTTCCAAAATACGTTTTAAATCTATATTTAGCTACCTCTAATAGTTGTGTAATTGTATGTATTCTAAGGTTGAATTTGTTATTTATTTAGTGTGAATTTAAGTAGTTTGTGTGCATTTAGGGTGTAATTATGTTAGTTTGTGTTTTTTTTAGTGTTTTTATGGGTTAAATTAAGTTTTTGAGCTTAAATATTATACATTTTTGGTGTCGTGATGCGTTTTTTAGTGTTTCAGGGCAAATGGGGAAGAACGGTGAAGATTCAAGGAGTTTTAGCCTAAAGCCATAGGCCACGATCGTGCACAGAAGGCCACGATCGTGATAGAGAAGGAAGAGAAAGTAGGAGCCAGGCCACGATCGTGCCCTAGGAGCACGATCGAGACAGAGAGCATCAAGTCAGGCCACGATCGTGCACATTGGGCCACGATCATGACAGAAAGGTTAAATCACCGGTCACAATCGTGGTATGCAGGGCCACGAGCGTGCCATGAGTCGGGCTGACAGAGAAACTCAAAATTTGTAAGATTTTGTGGACAATTTTGACCCTAACTTTGACCAAAGGCTTCCACAGATTAAATAGAACATGATGTGACAGCCGCCAGAGAGCATTAAGAGAACTTTGAACAGCCACCCAATGAAACCCACCTTAAAAGAGACCTTGAGAGATCGAGAAAGAGACGAAGGAAGAGAGAAGAGGAAGATGATGTAGACACGATGTGCTTCCCGAATTAAGAACCTTTCCGAAGTCGCGACTTCCCATCATTCGGCGTAGTTTTGGTTCCTATGTATTTCAATTTTATTCAATTATAAAATTGCTATAGATAATTGATTATAGACTGCGTTGTGGTTGATGTTTCTATACTCACCTTTGGATTTTTATTTTTGAATTAATGAAATATGATTATTTTACGTGTTCATTGAATTAATTGTAATTTATTTCTATGCTTAATATCTCAATAATAAACTGAGAGGGTGAATCGAGAGAAAACGATTAATTTGGGCTAATGAGAGTTAGATAGATTAATAGATCCAGGATTAAATCAAATTGGTAAATCTTGTGTAGAGAGATCATATTAGGTTTCCAATTGTTTATTAGAGAGCTTAAGAACTAATTAAGTTTTGGATAGGTTGATAATTGAGAGATTACAACCTCCCATAATTTGATTAGGGTTTACACTTTAGGGTTCAATCATAACTTGAGAGAGATTAGTTGACTCTAGGATCGTCTAGAACCGTTAATTCAATAAATTGTAATTGGTTAGTTTATCGTTAAGGATAGGTAATTTTCCCTTTCTCTCTTTCGGTAAACTCATTAGGTAGAACTTGGATGTGTGATCATTGTTCGTTAAATTGTTAATTTACATTACTATCCAATTTCGTATTTAAATTGTTTATTATCATCATGATTTTCTTTTAATTTTGTGATAATCGTTCATTGTTATTTTTGTTAAATGATTTAGTTTAATTGGTTTAGTTAATTCTTATGTTTTTAGTTATTATTATTTAGTAGTGCTTTCAACCTTAGATTTAGGACTTGTTAGCCTTCCTTGTGGGGTCGATACCTTAAGTATTACTCGAACTACCAATGCACTTATGGAATTCACCACGGTTAAAAAAAGTAAAACTTAATGCATATAACCTTGCAAATAACCTCCACTTGGCCACTAGTTCAAATAGGGTTGCAATTTTATGTGTAATTCCATAATTTTTAATTAACTTCTCATATTGCATATTGCAAAAATATGTGCCCTTATCACTAATGTGCCAAATTGCGAAAACAATTTTTTCAAGAATTTTATAACCAAATGATCATTTGTAGGTAAAGTGTGAGCTTCAACTTATGTAGAAATATAATCAACAACAATTAAGATGTATTTATTACCAAACAAAACTGGAAAAGAACTTGTAAAATCAATACCCCAAATATCAAATACTTCAAACATAAGAATGAAAATTTGGTCATCTCATTATGAACAGAAATATTACCTTATCAAGGGAAACTATCGTATAAAGATACATATCTTTAGGCATCATGAAAAATTGATGACCAATAAAAACATGAATTACGAACATTTTGAGTCGTCTTACTTGCACTATAGTGCCCTCTAATTTGTCCAATATGATAATGTTCTAGAATCTTCCACCCCTCGATGTGAGATACACATCTTCTCATAATTTAGTTTGTAAATATATAAAAAAAGTATGTATCCTCCCAAAAATAGTCCTTCAAATCAGAAAAGAATTTATGCTTTTATTGACAAGAAATGCTTTTTGGTAAGATGTTAGTCACTAAATAATTTGCAACATCTATAAATTAAGGGATTTTTGGATCACTTACCTATTTCAAGTTGTATAATCACTCTTTTAGAATGAATGATCTATGTTATCTTCATTTAAATCCTCTAAATTTGAGTTTTCTAGGCAAGATAGATGGTTTACTACCAAGTTTTCAGCTATGCCTTTTTGTCCTTAGTCTCTATATCAAATTCTTGTAATAATAAAGTGGTTTATTTAGCAAGTACCTTGATGTAAAGTGATCATTATAAATAATAACCTAGGAAAGATTAGGTAGGATCTAAATTTATCACATACAAAAAGCATTGTTATCATTTCTTTCTCTACAGTAGTATAATTCTCCTAGGTACCCATCCCAGTCAAAGTCTTGCTAGCTTAGTAAATTGGCTAAAAATTCTTGTCCTTCCTCCATCCAATTACTATACCTACTACAAAGTCACTTACATCACACATTAGTTCAAAAGGCAAATTAGCTTCCATTGCAATTATAATTGTGGCATTAATCAACTTTTCTTTAAGAATGTTAAAAGCATCTAAACACTCTTGAGTCAAGTTAAATTGCACACCTTTTTATAATAATTTGGCTAAAATTAGGAAGTCTTTAATAAAGCTCGCCTGCTTTAAATACTTCTAATGGCCTTACTGACGTAAAGGGTGGTAGTTTATTTATAGTTTCTATTTTGGCTTTATTTACCTCAATACCCTTATATTAAATTTTATGACATTAAATTATGCCCTCTTATACCATAAAATGGCATATTTTCCAATTTAATCCTAGATTAGTTTCTCACATATCTCAAGCACTCTTTTTAAATTATATTGGCATAAATCAAAAGAATCACCAAAATAGAAAAATCATCGATAAATACCTCTATGATTTGCTCAACTAAATCATTAAAAATGACCATTATACACTTTTGAAATGTGGTAGGAGCGTTGCATAGCCCAATGGGTATCCTCCTATAAGTGTAAGGTTATGTAAATATTTTTTTAATGATCTTTTAAAGCAATGGGAATTTGGAAGTAGCTCGAAATTCCATCCAAAAAATAGTAAAACATGTCTCTAGCTAATTGCTCCAACATTTAATCCAAGAAAGGCAAAGGAAAGTGATCTTTCTGGTTATTATCATTCAACTTCCCACAATTGATGCACACTCTCCACTTGGTGTCAATTCTTATGGGAATGAATTCATTCTTCTTATTATGCATTTTTGTGATTTTTGCTTTTTTTGGTATAATCTGCATAGGACTCATATAAGAAATATCAAAAATAGGATAAATCACACCAGTATCTAGGATTTTAATTGTGTTTTCCTTTATTAATTCCTTCATATTGAGATTTAACTGCTTTGGGGACACATAACTAGCTTGAAATTATCCTTTATAAGAATCCTATAAGTGCAGAAGGAGGTTACAATTCCTCTAATGTCAGAAATCTTCTAAGAAATGGAACTTTTATGCTCCTTAAGCACATTTAACAACTTCTCTTTTTGATCTGCCTTTAAATTTGAAGCAAAAATTACTGGAAGCTTTGAATTCTTCTCTGAAAATGCATATTCCAAGTGATCAGGCAACTTCTTCAACTCTAACTTTAGCAGTTCTTCAGTGGATGGTTCCAACCTCTTCTCTTTACTTCTATCAATCTTTTTAAACTCCTTCCTTATTATAGGTTTATTATCCTATAAGTAGGCTACTTGTTCTTATAAGGTTATCCCTATCTTCCTCTTCCCCTTGAACAAGGCATAGCTCCAACGGGTCTTTAAAAATAAAATCCTATATAATATTTGAAACTACAACATCAATGGTATCAATAAAATAGAAAGTATCATCTTGTTCAAGGCAATGTCTCATAGCATCAAATATTTTAAAGGTAGCTGCTTTTTTACCAACCTTCAGAACTAATTTTACATCACTAATATCAATAATAGCTCCAGCAATGGATAGGAAGGGTAGGCCCAGAATTAAAGGTACCTCTGTTTCTACATCTATATCTAATATTATAAATGTAATTAGGAAAATAAATTTATTAAAATTAATAAGCACATCCTCAATAATACTTGATATTCATAGTCTATATAATGTTTTAGCGGGTAGTTTATTGCGTGTTTAGTAGTTAAATTGAATTATTAATGCATGTTTAGGTTAGGTTTTGGTTAGTTAGTTAGATATTTTTGTTTTGAGTATTTTGTGGGTTAGAGAACACATTTGAGCTTCAATTTTATATTTTTGAGGTGCTTTGATGTGTTTACTAATATTTCAGGGCAAATATAAAAGTACAGAGGAGATTCAGAGAAATCCCAAAGGAGCAACCAAGCCTATGATTATGGACCAGAAGCCACAATCGTGACAAAAGCATTAGGGAGAAGCCACTATCGTGGCAATTCTACCATGATAGTGACAGAAGGTAATGCCACGATCATGGTCTGTGCAGCAAAACACGTGGACAACCTTCCCAACTTGATTTTTTGAATGACTTTTTCAACCTTTTAGACTCAGGAAAAGTCCTAGGACCCAAATTAGAAAAAAACTATAAAAGAGTTAATAAAGAAATCCTATGGGAACCTCCAATCTGTCACTTTGAGAAAAGACTCCAAGAGGAGAGAAGAAGAAGAGAGAGAAAGAGGAAAAGAGGAGAAAGATGCGGATCTTTGAGGCTGCTACTTTCCTGAGGTGTCTCGATCCCCATTCCTCGTGTATTTCTTTCATCTTTGTTTTCATTAGGTTAAATGTTAAGATGATTACAAATATGTTTATGGATTTGGGTTTGATTTAGATGTTATAACTTTCTTTCGGGATTTTACCCTGTATTAGGTGATCCAATAGACCACGCAATCAATCTTATTAGTTACAGTACGGAGATGTAAGACCCGATAGTTTATTAGAGAGCTTAAGACTAATGAGGTTATGGACAGATAGTTAATCGAGAGATAGCAATTTCGATGACTTGACTTGATTAGAGTTTATTAATTAGGGCTTAGTAATTATAACTTGAGAGAGAGTAATCTACCCTACGATAGTCTAGAACTGACATCTTAATAACATAAAAGTGATTAGGTTAGCATTGATGATAGGATAAATCTCTCTCTCATAATTTGGTAAATTCTTTTATGTGATTTCCCATTGTTGAATTATTAGTGTCAGTATTTGATTTCGTTAAGTTAATTTTTCAAATTAATATCTTGATAATTATTCGTGTTCACTTTTTTTTCCAATTTTATTTTCATTTTATTAAATTTCTAGCCTTAGATAACTTAGGATTAGATTAGCCTACAACTCCTCGTGGGATCGACCCTTTATATACTACAATTCATAACCTACGCACTTTTGGTATTTTGAGGGCTATAAATAGTAAAACTTGCAAATCAATCAACAAGTTTTTGGCACCATTGCCAGTGAGTTAGTAGGATTATTTTAATTCTTTTTGTCTAAGGATTAAGAAATTATAAAAAACAAAAAAAGAGAGAAGGGAGCTTGGGCACAAAGTAGAAGACACTTCAATTTGGACATTACAAGGAAACTATGAGGAGTCCAAAAAGTTAAATGATGGAGGAAATATATTATAGGGAGCAAAAGACCTTACGAACTTCAATAAGGAACAATTTGGTTGGGGAAGTCACCATTCTTATTGAAACATGTACAATTCGGGGTGGCAGAACAACCCAGATTTCTATTTGTCCAACAATGTAAGGACTCATTTGGGATATCAAGTCCTATTCAGATTTCAATAAGATGAGTCCATTTCATGTGATTTTAAATTGTAGAAGATCATGGATAAGTTCATGAACATGGAAGAGGCCCAAAAGAGACTGGAAGAAAAGTTTGAGCAAGTAACAGAAGATCATACCTCTTTTATTCACAACCTAGAGGTTCAAATGGGCTAACTTTTAAGGGAGTTTTGTAAGAGAAGTGTGGAAAACTGTCTGCACAACATGAAAGTAAATTTAATAGAGCAATGTAAAACTATCACACTTAGGAGCGGGAAAGGATTAAGAGACTCAATGGCCAAACTAGTTGAACCCACCTTATAGAAGACCAAAAGAAGCATCACAAAGGTAAAGACAAGAATGAGGATCCTTCATACATTCCCCCTCCACCCTCTTTTAAGAGAATTGATGTGGTCAAATTTTTTAAAAGCAAGAAGAAGAAGAACATATGACAATGGACATAGAGCTTTAAGCAGATAAGAAAATCTCTATTCATGAAGTGGAATTTGAAGACAAGATAAGGGTGACTGAGGAAGAGCAGGAACAAATCACCCTCTCACAAAACAAACTATTGGATTCATTAAAAGATTCATAGAGTTTTATTGTTCCCTATTTTATTGACATTTTGTTAGCGAAAAAGACATTACTGAATTTAAATGGTTTTCACAACTTCATTAATATTGTCCTTCTAATCATCTAGTAATTTATAGCTTATTTACAGGCTACAAAACTGACATTAGGCAATATGGGTGGAAGCAAGCCACTCATCATTGATCCCGGCTAAGTTTTAAAGATGCAAGGTCAAGCTAATGACCATAAATTAGTACGTTTAGTAGTTAGATTTAAGTTCTGTGTAGTTAGATTGTTTTAAATTCTGATAGATAAGTTTTCATGATTTGGAATGGTTGAGGATTACTAGCTCTCCTTCTCTCTTTGAATCAAGTATAAGATAGGAAAGCAGGCTCAAAGCATTCAACTTCCACCTCCGACACCATCGTCACCTCAATCACATTGCTAGTTTTGTGTTATAATCCTTTCTATTTCAATTTTGTCTTTGTGTTGTTCTTATGTTTTCATGTTATTTTATG
Organism: Erythroxylum alaternifolium; assembly: GCA_027478495.1. NCBI lineage: Eukaryota > Viridiplantae > Streptophyta > Magnoliopsida > Malpighiales > Erythroxylaceae > Erythroxylum > Erythroxylum alaternifolium. The sequence continues at coordinate 54,833,763 of JANIIA010000005.1, forward strand.
TTATATTATTCCCACCTTATGTGTTTTTGGTTATTCTTCTCACATTGAGGACAATGTTTTTTTAAGTGTGGGGAGGGTTACATTGTGTGTATGTATGCTTTTATTTTGAATGTGAATTTCGCATATCTTATGTTAGTGTGTTTAGGATTCATGATGTGATTCGTGTGAATGTGTCAATGTCTAGGACTTAACTGAATTGATTTAACCTTGAACATAGTCTTTTAGGTTGTGAAGATTTATTAGCTTATGAAATTAATAAACTAGGTTACTTTGGTTAAATATACTTATAATTAGGATATGATGTTAGTTTATTCACCCCAGGAGTTTGTCACATTCATTTATAATTTTAGGTGAATCAAATAAGTAGTGTTGCTAGTACCTTTTCATGAGAACGATTAGCTAAAGAAATGAAGTAGTTAAAAAAGTGTAAATCATAAGCAAATAACTATTCCGCCGACCTTCAGGTTATGAATAGAGCTAGTAGCCAGTTAAGAACGTGATGTAGCTAAGTAACAAGATTGACACGCATCATAAATGTGTGCCTTTGCATCAAAAGGCTATAATGACATTCCAACCAAGCTGTTTAATAAAAATATGACCTAACTAAGTAATCGGATCGACATTCATCACAAACTTTTGCCTTTACCAAAAAGGCTAGGTTTATGTTAACCAAAAGTAACAAAAACAATGTTTTGTCAAATAAAATCTATTGATTTTAGTGAACATCTTAAATTTTCATGAAAACACAGTTAGGGATATTTACATTTTTTATTAACCGAATAATCATAAATGTGTGTGTGAAAATGACAAAGGTGAATAAACTTAATATTAAGGTCTAGATTAGTTGTATATTTAGTCTAAGGTACTTAGACGAAGGTTAGTTAATAATTTGGAACAACTTGAGAGATTGTGTTCGAAGTTAAATTAGTTTCAGGAAGTTGAATGCCATTGCCTTATTATTGCATTGCCTGTTGTGTGTTTTGATATGTTGTGCGTTTTGCTTATTTTGCTTTTACTTGAGAACAAGCAAACATTTAAGTGTGAGGATGTTGATATTTGTAGACTATATAATATTTTAATGAGTATTTTAGTACGTATTTAGTAGTTAAATTGAATTATTAATGCATGTTTAGGTTAGGTTTCGGTTATTTAGTTAGATATTTATGTTTTGAGTATTTTATGGGTTAGAAAACACTTTTGAGCTTCAAATTTATATTTTTTAGGTGCCTTGTGTTTGCTAGTGTTTAAGGGAAAATATAGAAGAACGAAGGAGATTCGGAGAAAACTCAAAAGAGCAACTAGGCCCTGTGGCAGAAGGCTCATTTATGGGCCATGATCGTGACAGAACATACGGATAACCTTCCCAACTTGATTTTTCGAGAGACTTTTCGGACCTTTCAAATTCAAAAAAAGCCCTAGGGTTGCCCAAATTAGGAAAAAACCTATAAAAGGGTTAATGAAGAAACCTTATGGAAGCATCCAATCTGTCATTTTGGGAAAAGACTTTAAGAGGAGAGAAGAAGAAGAGAGAGAAAGAAGAAGAGAGAGAAAGAAATGGGTCTTCATGGCTGCTGCTTTCCCTAAACGTCTCGACCAGAAATGGGTCTTCATGACTGCTGCTTTCCCAAAACGTCTCGACCCCCATCCCATGTGTATTTCTTTCATCTTTGTTTTCATTGTCTTGAATGTTGAGATGAATACAAACATTTTTATGGATTTAAGTTTGATTAAGAAGTTCTAACTTTTTTCCGAGATTTTACCCTAAGTTAATGTTAATCTAGTTATTTTTCTGTTGTTTTGATTGGCTGTTGTAATTGAATGTTGTATCTTCATGTTTCAGTAACAAACCGAGAGGAGGAGTCAAATGCAAAATGATTGGGGCGGGTTAATGAGTGTTAGGTGATCCAATAGACCATGCAATCAATCTTATTGGTTATTGTAAGGAGAGAGACCCTGTGTGAGGCTCGATAGTTTATTAGAGAGCTTAAGAACTGATTATGTTCTGGACCGATTATTAATTAAGTGATAACAATTTCAGTGACTCGAATTGATTAGGGTTTATTAGTTAAGGCTTAGTGATTATAACTCAAGAGAGAGTAATCCACCTTATGATAGTTTAGAACCGACATCCCAATAACATAAAAGTGATTAGGTTAGCATTGATGATAGGATAATCCCTCTCTCATAATTTAGTAAATTTTCTTGTGTGATTTCCCATTGTTGAATTGTTGGTGTTTAATATTTGATTTTGTTGAGTTAATTTTGCAAATTAATATTTTGGACAATTATCCATGTTTACCTTCTTGTCTCGTTTTATTTTCATTTTATTAATTTTCTAGCCTTAGATAACTTAGGATTAGATTAGTCCATAACTCCTAGTGAGATTGACCTTTCACATATTACAATTTACGAACCGTGCACTTACGGTAGTTTAAGGGCTATAAATAGTAAAGCTTATAAATCAATCAACAATACTCCTAAGATACTTAGTTGATCTATCTATTAATTGAACACTCATCCTAGTGGGATTTATTTAAGCTAAGACTGATTTCTTAAATAATTTATAAAGAATCAAGTTAATAATAGACACCAAATTAGCTAAAGGTTTTTCTATTAACAAATTACTAATTAAACATAGGATAGTAAAGTTTTATAAATCTTTAAGCTTTTTAGTTCCTCTTGTTAGATAGAGAAATTCCTTCAAAAACTTAACATACTTTGGAATCTACAAAAGAGCATCAATAAAAGGTAAGTTAATATAAAGTTGTTTAAAAAGTTCAAGAAATTTATCAAGCTACTCATTTATGTGATCTTTCTTCAACTTAGCAATACATAGGTTGGTGGGTTGGAATTCCTTGACTTTTGGAGGATCGTCTTTGTCTTTATCTTTCTTTTGGCTCTTGTTGTCACTCTCCACTATAAAAATGGGAAATGCCTTACCTTTGAGTGTGCTTTGAACTATTGATTTACGTAATTGGAAGTAACCAATTAGGTTTATAACAAAACCTAGAAATCGATCACTGATCCAATTTGAGCACCTCTACAGGTTAGACCTCAACAAAAAACTGAAGAGTAACGATAGCAAGTGATTGAGTTCAATAGTTCCTCACAAAAAATTATTGACTTTAGAGATATAGTAATATAGAGAAGAAAAAATTGTTTCAAGCATCGACAGAACTAGAAGCGCCCCTTGTTTCAAAGAGAGGAGGACAGGTTATTCACATTTCAGTTGATGGTCAGACGCGCATTGAAATTTAAGTACTGGTTTTCAACCTACAATTCTTTTTCACTCATAACGGTGACTGCCTTCAAAGAGTTGGAGGCTATTATAAGCAAACTTGAAGTGTTTGACTTAAAATATGTAGACTATCACTTTACTTGGAGTAAAAAACAACAAGGCATTTACTAAGTGTAGCTCAGATTAATACATACATCTTATTTGTAAAGATCTAACTCTCAATTTTCATTCAAGTTAACTATTATTTATGCACTTAGGCGAAGAGTTAGAGGCCACTATAAGCAAGTTGGAAGTTTTTGACTTAAAATATGTGGGCTATCACTTTATCTAAAATAACAAACAATAAGGCATCTACTAAGCGCAACTCAGATCAATACATACATCTTGTCTGTAATGATATAAATTATCAATTTTCATTCAAGTTGACTATTATTTATGCCTCTAATTTTGATTTTCAGAGATCCAAATTGTGGGAGGATTTGGTGTTTATAAAATCTTCTGTAGTTATCCCTTGGATTGTTATTGGAGATTTCAATTATGTATTAAATCCTTTTGAAGTTTAAGGGGACAATAATAATTTCAATTCTCCGAGGAAAGAATTAGAATCTTATTTAGGTTTATTGGAACTTTTTGATTTAAAGTATGTGGGATTTCACTGTAACTGGTATAATAAACAGTAAAGGAGTAGTTCACAAGGAAAAAGCTAGATATGGGTGCAGATCCTTGCAGCTCATTAAGAAGCTGAGGTTTTCGAGAAATAAGTTAAAGATTTTTATGAAAGAAATTTTTTTCAAAATGCTAGGGTGACTCTAAAATCTTCCACAACTCCTTTCTTGCTAGAAGAAATATTAATAAGATACTCAGTTTGCTTGATGGTGATGATCATTTGGTAAAATATAGTCATTCCATTAATAGAATGGAGTATGACTAGTTCAAGGGTGTTCTTAGTTCAGGCTATACAAATTCTTATAACTCTTATACCATAGCAGATCTTCTTGGTCATTCTAATCCTTTTAAATGTAGATATACATGATGAGCTTCAGAAACCTATCTCAGTGTTGGAAATAAAGAATTTTATTTTTAGTCTGAATCCGAGGAAGCTCTTAGTCCTAATCGTTTCAATGTTTATTTCATTCAATATAATTAGGATATCAATGGTGATTTAATTGTTCAAGTGGTACAAAGATTTCTCTCTTTAGGGAGAATGTTAAGGGAGTTAAATTCTTCTTATATTTGTCTTATTCCCAAGCTTCCCTATGTTGTCAACCTTAAGGATTTTTGACTAATATCCTACTGTAATACCTTATACAAATTAATCTCTAAGTTGCTTGCAAATATACTGAAAAGTATCCTGAATAATCTTATACATTACTCTCAAAATGCTTTTATTCCTAATAGATCAATCTTTGACAACATCTTATTAATACAGGAGTTATTGAGGGAGTAATATAAAACAAATCAATCAAAATTTATGCATTAAAGTTGATTTTTCTAAGGCTTTTGATACTATTAAATGGGACTTCATCACTTATCAAAAGCTGTCTTGAGTAGTTTGGGTTCGTTAGCAATTTCATTGTCTGGGTAGATGTTTATATTTCTACTACTACTTTTAGCATGTTGATTGATGGTAATCACACTCGACAGTTCAAGGGAACCAACGGGATTAGACAAGGGGATCCCCTTTCCCCTTATCTTTGGTTGCTTTGGAAATTCTTACAAGGTTGATTTTGAAAAACACTCAAAATTGCTCTAGTTTCAAATATCATAACAAATGTAAAGCTTTGGAACTTACACATATAATTTTTGTAGATAACTTGATCTTGCTTTTTAGGCCCAACTCATCGTCTGTCTTAAATTTGTAAAACTCTGTTAAAATGTTTTGTAAGCTTTTAAGTCTTGATATCAACATACAAAAGAGCATGTTGTCATTTGATGTTAATTCAACTATTAGAGTTCTTGACAGGGTTGAATGTTCTCCCCTACCTTTTAAGTATTTAGGGTTCCCATTTCTTCCAAGAAGTTAAGCTATTAGGATTATCTCCCTCTTTTGGAAAGGTATAGAAAAGGATCATATCCTGATAAAATAAGTCTGTATCTTATGTAAGGAGACTTGTGATTATCACCTCTGTGTTGAGAAGCCTTCACAGTCACTAAAGCTCTCATTTATTCTTGCCTAAAAGGATTATTAAGAAGTTTATGAAAAGTATTAAAAACTGCCTATAGTCGAGTATCGTTGACAATTTCAAAGGCGCTAAAATCAAATGGGAACATCTTTGTTGGAGAAAAAAGGAAAGGGGTCTAAGGCTCACTTCTTTGTAGTAGAGCCAAACCTTGTTAGTTGCTAAGAGAATTTAGAGATTGTTCCAAAATAAGGAATCCCTTTGGTTAAAGTGGATCAATGAAGTATACCTTAATCATTCTAGCTTCTGGCAGTTAGATAAGAGGAAAGAGGATCCTTCATTTATATGCTTAGAAAGAGGAAAATATATCCTCTTATTAAAACTTAGATATAGACTAGTCTTTCCTATTGGTTCTGGTTTGTAATTAGTCTTTAGATAACCATTTGATTCTAAGAAACGAAGTTTCTCCTTTTCATCAATAGAATTCCTACTTAGTCTCAAGTGAAAGTGATTATTCAGCAAAGCAATTGACTCAATGATTTTATAGGTGGTGGAAGAGTTAGATCATATATGCCTGATTACTACCCCTAACACTTCTAGAGATGAAATTTTCCACTAAATGCCGACAAAGGTAGATATTTCACTAATCAAAACTATCTTAAATCCATTACCTAGCATCATCCTAGAGCTGATTGGTACTATATTGTATGGAAAGGATCTTGGGTGCCTAAGGCCTCCTTTGTAACTTGGATTATAGCAAGGCTTAGGTTGAAAACTAAAGATAAATTGGTTAGAGACATATATCAGATGTGTATGCTATGTAATTTACAAAATGAGTCTATTAATCGCCTATTCTTTAAATTTGATTATATTAGTTTCATTTGGAACAGGATGCTATAAGTAATGGGATTGTATTGTTCTCACTAAGAGTGGCTCAACATACTTGTTTGGGTCGATAAACTTTTCAGAAATAAGGGTGGAGACCATACTAATTTGAGTTTGACTATAAATTGCTCATTTTACTTTATTTGTAGAGAAAGGAGTATGAGGTTGTTCAATAGAACTAAAGTAGATAAATATGAGCTAGCTCATTTTGTTTGTTGTTGGATTAGGGAGATTTTACAAACCCATGCCTAAAAGAAAATGAATGTAGCATTGAGAAGAGGATGGAGATTAGTTTTAGATTGATATTTTTGTAAGTTCGCAGATGTAAATGTATTAGTTACTTATGTTTTGACTGAGTTATAGTTGTCTCTTTCTATTTAAACCTTGTCATTGTAATTGACATTTTATTTTACGTGTTTGTAACTCTTTTAGATTTAATGAAATTTTCATTTAAAAAAACAAGGCAGGTGCTTCATTAGGAAAAAGTTAGAAAGAGTTCTGGTTAAATAGGAATGGATAGGTTCATGTTCCAATTTTTTTGTCCATTTTAGTCCCTTATTGTGTTGTGTTCTAATCACTCTTACATAGAAGTCATTGACACACTACTCAAGTCCCTAACAATGCTCCCTTCAGATTCTTCAATTTTCTAATCCATAATTAGGAAATCTTGGATATAGTAAAGAAGGTTTGGGATGGTTGGGTTCTAGGATGTAAGTCTTATTAGCTTATGAATAAACTTAAACTCTTTAAGATTAAGCTAAAGGATTTTCTCAAAGCTAGTGATTCCTCTTTTGTTAAAATTTGTAGGTTGTTAAGGAGAAGCTAAAAGAAGTCAAAGAGCTCTTTTATTAGGATCCTAACAATTTGGAGTTGAAACAGAAGGAGCTCAGGTCTTTAGAGGTCTATAATAGGGCACTCCATAATCATATTTCTCTTTTGTTACTAAAAGTTAGATTAAACTGGCTGAAAGAAAGGGATTCCAATACCAGGTTCTTTCATAACTTAATACTTGCTAGAAGGGATTTAATAAAATTCATTTCTTTCTTGACAAAGATAAAGAGATAATTAAGGACATAATTTAATTAAAGGAATAGTGATTGACTATTATAATAAAATCCTTGGATATAGTGCTATAGGCTTATTTAGTCTCTATAACTTGGTAAGTTAATGGGTCCTTTAAACTCTTTAATAAGGACTCGTTGGAAGAAATTAAGAAGCCTATAACCTACATGGAAGTTAAAGATACATTTTTCAGTTTAAATCCAATGAAGCTCCTGATCATATTGGTTTAAATGCCCTATTCTTTCAATCTACTTGGGACATTACTAGAGATCTTTTGACAAAGGTTATATAGGAATTCTTGATTGCTGGCAAAATGTTGAATGAGCTTAACTCCTCATATATATGTCTAGTACCACAACTCTCCAATGCTAATAATCTAAAGAATTTTTTTCCATATCTCTTGCTACAACATTATCAACAAAGTGCTTTCCAAGTTACTTGCACAAAGACTGAAGGGTATTTTGAATTTTTTAATTTACCAATCTTAAGGTGCCTTCATTCTAGGCAAATATATCTTTTACAACATATTGTTATCTAGGAACTATTGAGAGATTATAAAACTAGAAGACACATCAAAAGTTGTGATATTAAAGTGGACTTATCAAAAGCCTTTGATATAATCAATTAGAGCTTTATCCTTTTCTACCTCAAATGGTTTGGTTTTCTTTTCATATTTATCTTCCTTCTAGATTAAATCTTGTATTTCAACTACTTCATTCAGCATTCTTATAAATAGTATTCCAAGCAAACAAATTAAGGGAACCTATGAGATAAGGCAAGGGGACTTCCTTTCCATTTACTTTTTTGCTATTTCTTTGGAAATCCTTACTAGGCTCATTATGAAGAATACCATAGGAAATCTCAGGTTTCATTTTCATCATAAAAGCAAGATATTAAAGCTCACTACCTAAGCTTTGCAAATGACTTGATCTTATTATGTAGTGCTGATCTTAATTATATATCAATATTGCATAATTCTATTGAGAAGTTCTGCAGGCTATTAGGTTTGAGTGTCAATCAACACAAGAGTAATATATACTTCTCCTCTGAAGTGACGTCCTCTTTTAGTCTTAAGTGGATGACTGGAATAAATGCTCATTTCCTTCCTTACAAATGAGTCAATTAATCTTAGTAGCCAAAAGAATATGTAGAATGTACTAATAAGGAGGCTCTATGGTCTAAATGGACTATTGAATATTATCTTATAGTTTCTAGCATATTAAGGAGAGGAAAGAGCATTCCTGGTACTTTATTCAAATGTTAAGCAAAAGGAAGTAAGTTTATCCTTTAATCAAAACACATATTAGGAGTGGACAATCCTCTTAGTTTTGGTTTGTTAATTGGTCAAATTAAAGCTCATTAATCATTAGGGAAGAATTAACATCACTAGTTACCAGAATTCCTATTCAAGCTCAAGTTAAATAAGTTATTCAATAAGATACTTGGGCCATTAGCATTAGAGGCAGTGACAAAATTCAAACATACCTCCCTGACTACTCCTCCATTCCTTCAAAAAGGGATAGCAACCATTGGTTACCCAACAGTCGTAGCGAATTCACCAATCATACTTGTCTTAAAGCTTTCAAACCTCAACTGCCCAGAATTCATTGGTTTAACATTGTTTAGAAGTGCACTTTGATGCCTAAAACCTTTTGTTACTTGGTTAGCAACAAGGCACATTTTAAAAACTAAAGATAGGTTGATTAATTTAAATGACCATATCTATTTGCTATGCATCCTTAGAATTGAAACTATTAACCACTTATTTTTTGAATATGAATATACTAAATTTGTTTGAGCTAGGATGCAACATTTGATGGAAATTCTTTATCCTTATTTGGAATAGAAGATATCCTCAGTTGGGTAGGCAATCTCTAGAGAATAATGAGAAGAGACCAGCCAAGTTTTATTCTCTACATAACTTGCTTAGTCTATTCCATTTGGAAATAGGAAAAAAATATGCAATTCAAGAACTACAAAATGGATAAGATATGTGCTAGCTTACAGTGTCTATTTCTGGATAAGAGAAATCTTGTTGGCTTATAAGACTGAAGGAATGAAAGCTTTAATGAGGAGAAGATTGAGTTTGGAATGATTTTTAATTATTTCAAATATTCTCTTTAATATAACAAGTGCTTAGAGAATCAGTGTTGTACATTAGCACGATCCTTATCTTTTTATATTTTTCCATTTGATGCTCATTTTTAAGCTCTTAAATAATTTTCTTTTAAATTAAAATTTTTTATTTATATGAAATCATATATGAATCAATATATAAAAATATCGATTTAAGAAATAAAATGAGCATACAATTGAATCCAATGAATCAAAAATAAAATTGCATTAAATAAGGAGTTAAATCATAGAATCCATCTTAAGGCTCATCCTACCTCGGTACTAAATAAATTTACTTCATAAAAACAAAAAAGCATAACCAAGGATTCAAAAAAAGGACTAAAAATAATTCATGATAAACCCCCTTTTCTTTAATAAAAATCCATTAAAATTTGATGGAAATATACACTATGTTTTGATCTCTAAGTAAATATTCTTGTCTTTGCCACTATATTGTTCAAAACTGTTAAACTATTTTAATTGCATTCATATTTCCCTTTTATACTTTGAAAATTAGGGTTTTGTATTTGACAAGGTCATTGGACACATGTGTGTTCTTGCTCATGTCCCTCAATCTTATTTTAATATTTGCCAGTCATGTAGAAATAAAAGTTTAAGGCTTTGTCATAGTTTATAGATACGACCATGTTTATCAACATGGGCTTTTTTAATACCAACATGGGCGTGTCTTTTATAAACAACTTCAATTCTTAAATTTTTTGCCTCAATTTTGCTCAATTTCTATTCCTTTTGATGAAACATAATATGAATGGACTAAGTACCATTACCAAAAAAATTCACTAAAAGTCACAAGTAAAATGCACTAAAATTCTTATTAAAAATTTAATCTATTAAGCATTTATCACTTATTGATATCACAAATAAGCAATAACAAAAAAATAGAATCCAATTAATAATGACATAAACTAATTATCTTATCTTACTATTCAATCAAATCACTAATGCCTTTCCTACATCTTTGGATTCAATGAATCACTTTATTTAGTGAAATCAAGTTAACACTATGCCAACTACTTCAAATCTCAATAGATATGTTGATGGCCTCTTTCACCACTAGCAGATGACTCGAACTTATATTCTCTACCTACGAAATATTTATCTTAGTTAACTCTTTCATTTTTCACTTATCCATGATCTTAATAACACCTTCTTTATTAAAGACATAGTTCCTATTTATGATTTTTAATATCAAAACCACAACCACTTCCAATTTTCTTCTTCTTACCTAAACACAATATACTAAAGTTCTCCTTCTTCACAAATTCCTTGACAAATAGAAACTTGCTAACAAACTTATTACTCCCACTCTCCCTCTCCCTAAAAACCATGGACATTTGCTTGTTAATTCCACTGAGTACCATATCACTATAGGCACCTTACAATACCTTTGCCTTAGTCACCCTAACATCTAATTTGCAGTAAAAAAAGTCTCCCTATTTAATATTGTCCTACTAATATTCATTAGACTATAGTTAAACAAATTTGTCGGTATCTTTAATCAACAACTTCTTATGCCATTTATTTCACTAAAGCTTTATTTGCCTTACAAGCTTACTATGAAACTAACTAGGTTAGTTAAATTGATGATCATTGTTTTACATTTGATCAATGTATCTTTCTTGGTTTTAATACTATGTGGAGGTCCAAGAAATAACCTACTATTACCAAGTCTAATAATGACGTTGAATATGGACGTATTGTTGTAACTATTACTAAAATACTTTAGATCACTTCTCCTTAGTAAAATAAGATTATCTTAGATCAAACCTACTTTTAAAAACAGTTCTTATTATCAGTCGTACCTAGAAGAAAGTAGATGCAAATTTTAAAGCATAGAAAAAAAGTAAATAAATCAAAGGCAATGTTGAATGGTGTGTGTAATTGACAGCTAGTGCATGCAATGCATGCACAGACAACGAGAGAAGTCAGAGTTTCATATTTCAAACAGACAATTAAATCACCCTTTAGTTATGTGTTGTCATTTCTTTTTCCCAACTGTCATCTCCATCTTTACTCTCTTCATTTCATTTTCTCTTCTTTTCTTCCTGTTCTCTTCACTTTATTATTTAGTATTTAACGAGGGTCTTGGAAGTAATCGTGTGTTTCTCTGCAACTCAGCTCTTTCACAACCATTCTTACCATGTTCTTCTTCTCCTGCTACTACAGTTCTCTCAGCATTGGTTTCTTCGCAAAAGGTACATTCTTTTGCTCTTCCCATTCTTTTGATCTAGACTGAAAAACTAGGAGTGAGCATTATATTCAAGATTTAAAGGCTACTCTTCTTTTATTTTTTTCCTGTGGCTTGAGTCTTTTGGGTTCTACTTGATCGTATTATGTAATATGAATTTTTAGGTTTGTTTAATTTCTCAAAATAATCTCTGCTCTTCCTACATTTTTAAGTAGGTTGATGGCTTTCAATGCCCACTGATTTTCACATCACATTAAACTTGATCGATCAATACAGTAGCACGACTTAACCAAAATTTAAACTAGTTTTTAATCTTAAGTTAATAACGCGATTAATTATTATCTTAGGGGGAGAATGTTAGAAAATTTCCTATTTAATAGACAAAAATTAATTGTAATTTTTGGTTTTTCAATAACTTATTGGTTAAGTTATATAATTTGATCAGGATAAAGACAATAAAGTAGCTTAATAAATGATCTGGATTAATGAAATGAAGTCTAAGAGGAAAATAGACCCTGATTAGTATGGACCGGACCTATATTAATCCTTGATGGAGAGGCCCGATATGGATGATATATTGTAACATACTGTTACCTATACAACTAGAACAGTTATTTATGAGACATTTATATGACTTAAGATAAATGCACGCTAGACATAAGTTATTTGTGACTTACATATTGCTTTGGCACATTCATACAATTGTACATATGCTTTCATTGGCATTTCTGGGTTAATAGAATTACATACGGCTAATTCATTTATGAAAAATGGTTAATCAGTGGAGATAAATAGCACACGTGGGGGACATGCAATGGACCCATGTATTATATTGTTTAAGTTAGGAAGAATCCACTATAGTTTCCATTCTTCACTGAAACACTCCACATGGTAATTCTCTTCCCTGATCTTCATCACCGAATAGAAATTTAGCAGCTTTTGTGGTGTTGACTTCTATTTCAGTGTTAGAGTACTTGTTAAGCAAGTAAGTGATTGTAATGTTATTTCCACTGTATAAATGAGTATGTGCATGTTGGCTATATATATGCATGAGAAGGTTCACAGTGTAGAGAATAGATATAAGGTTTCTGGATGTTGGAAAAATTGAAAAGCAAATTCAGAAGAAAGAAAATGTAGAAATAACATGCAAGCATGAATAGTAGTCTGCGATTTTGGTATTTATGTGAGTTTTGGCTTTTTGAGTTGTTCGGTATTCTAGAGCTAAAAAGGGAGTAGTATAAACGATGTTTTAATGCTTGAAGGTATAATAGCAATGAAAATGATGTATAGAATTCGTATAGGCATGAAAGATGATATGTTCTACTTCTTATGTTTTCTGTATCATCTGTAAAGACGTATCTTCTGTGATGATGTCAGCTTCCTCTAGGTGACGTCATCTTCCTCTGTAAGGATGCATCGTCTATAAAGATGCATCCTCTATGAGTCATTCTCTTCTGTAAGCTAGCTTTTCCTGTAAGTTATCTTCTTCTGTGAGGATGCATCATCTGTCAAGATGCATTCCTCTATGAACCAACTTCGTCTGTATTTTGCTTCCTCTGTGAACAAACTTCTTCTGTATTGTTTCGTTTGTGATGACGTCAGCTTCCTCTGGGTGACATCATCTTCCTTTGTATTACTTCGTCTGTTTTTTGGTTTCTTTTGTCTTTTGCTTCGTCTATCTTTTGCTTCGTCTGTCTTTTGCTTCGTCTGCATATTGCTTCTTTTGCTTCTTGCATTCGTGTACGTTCTACCTAAGTGGCCGAAACTTCTTCTGTGTTACTGTTCATGAACAATGCATTCATGAACTTCCTCTGTGTGTACTGTTCATGAACTTCCTCTCTGTTACTGTTCATAAACTTCCTCTGTGTTATTGTTCATAAACTCCTTCTGTGTTACTGTTCATCGTATATCTTCTGCCCTATTTTTAATCCTTCAGAAGATAAAATTGGTCTTTGAGGTCTTCGTGGAATTTGTATATCTTGATGTTCTCTTTCAAATCATATAAAGAACAATTGAATCCGATATCTGTAGCAAAAGTTATGCTAAAAATAAAACTTCTTCTGTGATGACGTCAGCTTACTCTGGGTAACGTCATCTTCTTCTGTAAATCATCTTCTTCTGTAAAGATACGTCTTCTGCAAGTAAACTTATATCCATTGTGCCCCCCCCCCCAAGTTTACGTGAGACCTGAAAGAGTGCCATGGAAAGAGACCAAT
>JANIIA010000005.1:54917800-54933952 GCA_027478495.1 Erythroxylum alaternifolium
GTTTGTTGAGACGAATCATCAATGGGCAGATATATTCACTAAGCCCTTGAATGAAGAAAGATTCAAAGAAATTAGACGAAATTTGAATATGGTAATGTTGAGTGATAAATCGTCTGGCACGTCATAACCCAGAGGATTTTTTACCGAAGGAAGATAAAAAGTTGTAAGTTTTCAAGAGCACAGTAACTGTAAGTTACAGACGGTCACTTTTGAGATGGTAGTATATAAGAGATATCTTCTCAAAAGGTTCAAGATATCACCGACTTAAGAATACTCTTGAATACTTCTGAAACTGACGTTTGCGAAGCTCTCAAACAAAAACTATTCATTACTCCTTATTTCAAGCCCTTTCGTTTACGCTCTCATCTTCATAAACTAATCTCATTACTTTGAGAAAGTTCCTACTGTCTAAAGAGCATAATGGATCAAGCTATGATTTATGAAAGACTAGCTGATTTTGACTCCTTGAAGAAGAATCAGATGGATATTGAATCAGAAGGATATTGAATCAGAAGTCGAGGCAGCTGGATGGAAAAACTTCTTTCAGGTTTGTGAAGCAGTTTATCTGAATGAAGTTTATGAGTTTTGGATGAATATGAAAGTAGTAGATGATACTGCAGTATCAATGGTGGATAGACTTTCAGTTATTGTGACATTGGAGCTAATCAAAAAGGTCAGTGGATGACCCTGTGTTAGAGAAGAGGTGTCTCACAACACTAAATGGATGACTGAAAGCCTTGTAGTGAAGGCACATGTCAATCAACAATTATATAGATGTAGTGACCCAAAGGACAAGAAGGGGGCAAATCTTGTTCTGAAGCCTAGGGTTCTACATACAATACTCTTTCACTGTATTCTACCAAGAACATGATCGAAGAATGTTGTAACAAACATTGATGAACAATGCCTATTCTATCTTCTCAACCATCAGCCAATAAATCTTTCATACCTAATTTTGGGGTATATAATGAAGACAAAGAGGGATTCCAATGCCTTACCATATGGCATAATGTTAACAAGAATCTTTAGAGATTTTGGAATTCTTCTAGACAGAGGAAACAGGGTGAAGATGACTATTAAAAGCATTATAAATGCTTCCACTATATGTAGAAGGGATTGAAAACCCAAGAAAAGGAGGAGACAACTCCTATGGTGAAACCAAGGATTGAGGGGTAGCGTACAGTTAGACATAGTGGAAATGTTACTCCCATAGAGAGGAAGCAACTTCAACCCTCAAGAAGAATGGTTACAGAAGAAAAGAAAAATAAATCGTCTGAGGTAGCAGTTAAAGATAAGACAATTTTACAAAAAGAAGCAAGCCAGGTGCATCTATCTGAAAAACAAGTGTCATTGAAAAGAAAAGAAGAGACACTTGATGCTAAGTAAGTTAAGAAATCCAGAAGATAACCAAGATTACTAACTCTTCAACAAAAAGAGTAGAAGAGAGGAAAAGAATTGATTCCTGGTGAAGATTCTGAGAAGGTAGGAAAAACACTTTAGGCAACTAGGTCTTTGGTCTCAATCTTGCAACAACAGTAACCAAAGTCAACAAAAGAAACTGAGATTAAAAGGAAGCTAGAGTTTGAGAAGAAGAGACCCCAACCACAACAACCTTCTAGACTGGTAGAAGAAAATAAGAAGCTGAAGACCAGTCAGAAAGAAAATACTTCAACTGGTGGTAATCAGAAAGAAAAATTAGTTGATTCTCTTAGTCCTACCAGAAAAGAGGACTTAAAAATGAAGGTGAAAGAAGAAATTGTACCTGTAAGAAGCAGAAGCTCAATCATTATAAGAGAACCTGTGCAGAAGATAATCAAGGTACAAGTTGAACCTATCTTGGTCAACAATCGATCTATACATCTTCTGAATCATGAAGGGAGAAGATTATATGGGATTCTGAGAGACAAAAAATCAGAACCATATCCCTTGAAGATGATTAAAGATCGATATACCATCGACCAAGCTACAAGTAGAACACTGATCAAGATTGTACCTGATGTGCAACCTAGAGCTGTAAACATTGTATGCAATGTAGAAAAAGGGAAACAAAAGATGTACCCTGATGAAAAAACAGGTGACCTTACAGATGAGCAGATACAAGAAGTTGTGAGAAGCATAGATGATGCATGCAATGTAAAACAACCAAGAGGCATCTATGTTTCACACCACATTTCAAAGGCATCAAAAAGTCATTGTGGAAGCTTCTCCACAGACGTAACTTCTCAGGTAGTTAGAAGGGTGACTAAAAGACGGTTCAGAACTATCATAGTCGGAGGTAATGAAACCTTTGTGAACCTACTTATCCACCTTAGATCTTTAAGTTCTATGCCATCAATAAAAGATGTCTTTCACCTTCTTGGCAAACCAATACCAAAACTACCAAAACCTAATGACCTTGATCTCTCAGATGAAAAACAATTGTTCAAACCTCCTGTTTTGAAAATCATTGAACTAGATGTGTTACCTTCAGAAACATATGCAGAACCAAACTTCTATCCATCAAGTGTACCTCAACGAGTTCCTCCAATTGGGATGGAAGAAGTTAGTCAGTCTCAATAGTGGAGTTAGGAAACCTTAGTAAAGGAGATTGAAGAAATTCATACAAAGGTGGATGATTTGAGGGACTCCGTTGGTGATCTACATAAGGAAGTAGCTTATCTTCGGGTGACAGTAGAACAAGACCTCAAGTTGATCAGGACTGACATCCAATGAATATTTTCTGAAATCATGCAACATCTGAGAAAACCTTTTTGATTAATATCAAATAGGGGGAGAAGAACAGAAGAAAGGGGGAGAAAAGTAAAAAGCAGAAGAAAGTAGAAAAGAATAGGGGAGAAGAAACAAAAGCAAAAGGAAGAGAAGCTAAAGAAAGAAAAGAAGATAGTATATGTGCATTTTATTCCAATTCATTATCTGAATAAAAATAGTTCATTCACTTTTATTTTTATAAATTATGATTATTTGTTATCATCAAAAAGGGGGAGATTGTTAAGTCAGGAGGACGTTACGATACTTAATTTTGATGAAAATCAAATAATAATAATGTTAGAAATAAATGAACTAGTTTGATGAGTGTGTTAAGTGTGCAGAAGTACAAAACACAAAGGAAAATATAGAAGAAGTAAGACACAGAGGAAGTGAGATACAGAAGAAAACACGAACAAAGTGGAGATACAGAAGAAGTGAAACACTGAAGAAACAAAACACAGAAGAAGTAGAAGACAGAAGAAGTCGAAACACAGAAGAAATAAAAGACAGAAGAAGTAAAGACAGAAGAAGTCAAAACACAGAAGAAATAAAACACAGAAGAAGTAGAAGATAGAAGAAGTGAAACACAGACGAAACAAAACATAGAAGAAGTAAAAGACAGTAGAAGTAGAAACACAGAAGAAGTAAAGACAGAAGAAGTAGAAGACAGTAGAAGTAGAAACACAGAAGAAGTACAGACAGAAGAAGTATAAACATAGAAGAAGTAAAACACAGAAGGAAGCAAAGCACAGAAGATATAAAACACAGACGAAGCAAAAGATATGCTAGTACGTCTAGCAGTTAGTTAGTTTAAGTTGGTTACAGAACTCAAATAAATAATAGTTATCAAGAATCAAGAAGCGGTTATCAAGACTCAAGAAGCAGTTATCAAGAATCAAAGAAGTAGTTGAAGACTTAGACTATAAATACGAGTCATAGTCGAAGAGTGAACAACTTTGAACTTTACAACCTTTCAACTTTTCAAGAGACCTTTGATTCAACAACTTTTGAGTGTTCAAGTGTATACTTAAAAATTCTTTAGTGCGATACTGGAAGAGAAAAACTACTATAACAATAGCTCACTATATCTTTCTAGTGAGAGAAAGAAAAGGCTAAGAGCCTGGAGAGGTTAAGATAACTAAAAGAATACTTGGTGTAAGAGACCTAAAGAGGCTCTTGAAGGAGAAAGAATACTTTTACATTTGTTGAAGTATAGTGAATACTCAGAAGAAATCTGAGGACTGGAGGTAGCCCACGGTTTGGGGTGAACCAGTATAAAATCGCAGTGCCTATCCTCTATCTCTCAACTTATTTTATTTTGTTCTTAAACAAGTATATAAAAGTTATTTGCGATTTATCTACATAACAATTTTCGTATAACATTTATGATATTCTTTTAACAAGTTAGAGAAGTTCTTATCAAGAAAAATTAAAGTTTTAGTATTTGTGAAAAGATTACACAATTCAAACCCCCCTTCTTGTGTATATCATCTATTATAAGTAATTTCTATATTAACGTATGATTTACTTCAAAAACAAATCTAACTACGTAATAATTCAAACCTAACTACTAAATGTGCTAAATTATGGTCACAAGCTTGACTTTAATCTTTTAAAACTCAACCAAGATCAATTATGAGCAGCTTACTTCCACCCTTTTCGTTCAATATCAGTTTTGTAGCCTATGAGTAAGCTACAAATTGCAAAATGATTAGAAGGACAATATTGATAAAATTATGAAAAAAAATAAAGCTCAGTAATGGCCTTTTTTTGAGCGATCTCTCAATAAAATAGGAAATGACAAAACTCCTTGAATCTTCCATGGAATCCAACAGTTTGCTCGCTAAGAGGTGAGTTGTTCTCTTCTTGGGTCTTCCTCATTCGTCCTCATCTCCTTTTTTTCTTTGAATAGAGACTTTCATAGCTTCAAACTTGATATCTGTTATCATCTATTCTTCGTCCTCTTGTTCGTTAGAAGATTCGAACACATCAATTATCCTAAATGAGCTACTAACCTTTGGATTCTTAAATACATCATTCATATTGAATGTCACTTGGTCATCATTAATCTGAGAAACAGGGTTTGTTTCATGGACATCTACTTAAGATTTTTTGATGTTTATATATGGTCTATCACGAACTGGTGAATAAACAGGAGGGTTTTCATTATTTTCTTCATCCTCTTCCTGGATTTCGTAGTCTTTTAAAAGGTCGGGTTTAGCCTGATTTCTCACAGATTCTTTTAGTTCTACCCTATTCCTAAGTGTGATAGCCTGACATGGTTCTATTGAATTCATTATCATGTTACGCAGATAGTTTTCCATACTTTGCCTACAAAATTTGCTGGAAAGTTGGCCTCTTCGAACTTCTAGATTGTGAATAGAAGAGGCATGATCTTCTAGTACTTGCTCAAACTTCTCTTCCAATCTCTTATGGGTTTCTTCCATATCTGTGAGCTTATCCATGATTTTATCCAGCTTGGAGTCCCATAAATTGGATTCATCATGTTGAAATTCAAATGGGTCTTGATGTCCCATATGAGTGCTTGTATTATTGGACCAATAGAAATCTGGGTGGTTCTTTGATCTCGGAGTGTACATGTTAATATAAGGATGTTGATCTTTCCAACCAAATTAGGGCTCATCGAACTCTGCAAACATCCCTTGCTCCTTATAATATACATCCTCCATGATCATTCTTTTTATCCCTTTTTAGCATTTGACTCTTCAGATGTCTCATCCTCACTCTAAGAAGTCTTGATGTGTGTCTACCTTACGCCCAATTTTTTTCTTTAGTAACAAAAGAAAATGGAAAAAGAACTTGAGACTAAAGAACTAAACTAATCACCTCCTTAGCAGCGGCGCCAAAAACTTGATCGCAAGTTTACTTATGCTAAGTTTTACTATTTTTTAACCTCAATAATATAGCAAGTGCATGGTCGTTCAGTAGTACCTAAGGTATCGATCCCACGAGGAGGGATAAAAATCTAAGGCTGAACTAAATCTTGCAATAATTTAAAATAAATAACTAAACAGAAAATTAATCTATCAAACAATCAATTACGAGAATTAAAAATTACAAATGTAAACAGGATAGTAGATTGCACAACCCAATTATGAATCAACATAGGAATTACCAATTGAGAGAAAGGGAGTTTTATCCGACCTTAACAAAAATCTAATTGATTATGAGATTACCGAATTATCGCGTCTAACTAGTCCTAGGGTGGATTACTCTCTCTTGAGTTATAATCTTTAACCCTAATGTATAATCCCTAATTTAAATTATGAAATTGTAATCTCTCGATTCCCAATTTACCTAAAACCTAAATTAGTTCTGAATTTGTCTAATAACCTACCAGAAACGTATGTACGATCTCTCGCTATGCAAATTTAACCTATTTGATTCAATTCTTTATCTATCAAATTACCTAACTCTTGTTAGCCCAATTTGATGATATTTACTCGGTTCACTCTCTCAATTTGTTACCAAATTATTAAGCATAGAAATCATATCACAAATAACTTAATAAAAAAACAATAAATCAAATTCCATTAATATTAAAGACAAAAATCCCAAAGGTGAGTGTGAGTATAGACAAAAACTCAATAGTTAACACAACTTATTCTCAACAACTATCTCAATTCTATACATCAATAAGATTGAAATAACTATAAAATATGTCGAGAACGGAGTAGTAGAGGTAGAGACAGTAGGAAACCTTCTATTTTCGGAAGTACTTCGCGTCAAGCTTCTTCTCTTTATCTCTCTTCCTTCATCTCCTTCCTCAGTCTCTTGATACGCTCTCCAGGGTTTCAGAATTTGGCTACCATAAAAAAGCTCTCTCAAGGCTGCTTCTTCTGTCCCTTAATGTTGTATTTATAGTTACGATGCCCTAGGGTTGATTTGTAGTCGAAACGGTCTGAAAATTCTTACAAAACTCGAGTTTTTATTGTAGCCCAATGCAGGCCACCATCGTGACCCTTCCTATCATGATTATGGCCAGCGTTTTTTCCTTTCTGTCACGATTGTGGCTCAACTTGCAGAATCGTGGCCTGGCACAATGCTCTCTGTCACGATCGTGGCCCAAAGTGCACGATCATGGCCTAGGTCCTGTCAGCTCGCCTCTTTCTATCGTGCCACGATCGTAGGCCATGTTTTTGGTGCGAAACTCTTTGAAACTTCTCCGTTCTTTGTCGTTTAACCTGAAACACTAACAAACACATCAAGGTACCTCAAAAACATGACATTTAAGCTCAAAGATTCATACCCCATAAAAACACTTAAACACATTTAAACCCTAATTACACTCTCAATCACTCAAAGTAACACTAAATACATTACAAATTAAACTCTAAAATATAATTCAAATCATAACTATCAATACTCTCTCGTTTCGAGGAAGTCTGCATCATAGAGGTCTATGGTGACTGAGAATTCTAACTCATTCAGATCATCTTCCTGAGTAACTGAAACTAGATGTTATTCGACTTATCCTAGTCGTGGCACCCCTTCTCTATGAAGAAAGTGGAGAGCACCTACAAAGTCAACTCCCAATAAAAGGGCTCCACAATCTCGAACTAGGCATTAACATTGATAGCCTCCCAAACTTAGTGCACTAGTCTAACTTGCTCTAATGCCTTTCTAGTCATTATGACGTCCTGTGATGAACGTCTTATCCTTCAACCTTTAGTACTGCTCTTTATGCATTACTGCATAAAAGAGTAACATCAAAGGTAGCTCGAGTGGATTCACTGTATGAGCTCTCCTTAGGTCTCTAGATGACCCCTCTCTTCTATGTCGCTTATGTGGAACTCCCTTCTTACGTAGTGATCTAGTCATTATGCGTGAAGTTTTAAAAAAGTGTGAGAAATATATTTATAATTTAAAGTAATACCCATTTCCCCACACTTGAACCGTATTATGCTTACTAAATAATTAGCTGTGACTACAAAATAACAATGAAAACCAAAACATATAAATAACCAAAATTAAATTAAAACAAATAATTAAATGAGTAAGCAAGTAAATAAAATAAAGTAAAATAAAATAAAATAAAAATGAGTGGGAAATATACTAACAACCTAATTAATCACAAATGTAAGATTAAAAATACAACTAACAATTAAAATCAATCTAGTTTTTTAATTACACATTTAACCCTAAAATTGAAATTAAAAACCCCAAATTCACAATTATACAAATTGATGAAATTAAACATTAAATTCACGCAAAAAGCAAAATTAACATGCAATTAAACGTAAACCAATGTCAATTAACATTGAAAATAACTAAATAACCTAATTTTACACAAAATTATCACAATAAAACACTTAGTGAGCAAAAATCACGCAATTTTACCATTGAAGTTGAATTTTCACCTAATTCATATGCAATCGAACATATTAAGTCATAAAATCAATTGGGTATGGGTTAAATTCAACTATTGAACCATAATCATACAAAAATTCATGCAATTCTACACAAAATTTCAAATCCTGAGTTTTTTTTAGCATAAATGAGCTAAACAATGCAAAATGCCTAATTAAACATTCATAAACAAGTGAAATTGATATGATTACTTACTTGAATGTCGATAGATTGTAAGAAAAACTCAAAAATTGGGGTTCGATAATGAGAGTATAATGGCAGAGAGTGAATGAGGCTGAGAGAGAATGAGAAATTTAAAAGGATTAGAGCTTTTTAAGGTGTATAGTGAGCTTACATGGTCTGATACATGACCATGTATCTGATCGTGTATGTCATTGAATTATAGCTCTTCACAAACTTACACGGTTAGGTACAGGTGTGTATCTAACCGTGTAAGTATACACTAACGTGGATAAAGAGCATGTAGCTCTCTGTAAGTGTATGCAACTTCAAAATTAGATGCTCAAACATAAAAATTTTGCACTTTAGCATTATAACTCATTAACACGCATCCCCTAACATGCCAGTTATGCACAATCTCATTAGATGCTCAATCTTTCTATCCTAAAATACACCAAAAACTAAAAACTCAAATAAATCCTAAATTAATATTAAAAAAACAAAGAAATATGGAATTTGAAATAAAACTAAAACTAATTCATAGGTTGCCTCCTATGTAACGCTTGTTTAACATCGTTAGCTTGACGTACCTTTCAAATTCAAGGTAGCTCATATATATTATGTTCTTATAGCCTTACTGTAGGTTCCATAACCTATAAGTAGGTTACCTTTTCTCGCTTCATGCCATGTTTCTTTTTTAATTATTCCTTTAAATTTATAAAGGTTCCAATGGACCTTTAAATGTGGAATCCTGCATAATATCATAACAAGAATCATTACGTGTAATTACATCAATAAATTCAAGAGTATGGTTTGTGATACTAGAAATAGACCTTTTCGTTCCCCACCCTTAATGTTAACTTGCCTTCGTCAACATTTATGATTGACTTACCAATCGCCAAAAAAGGTTGACCAAGGACTAGATGTAATAGCCCATTTTCCATACTAAGGGTTAGAGCCTTAGATTATGAGTCAAATCATTTTAGCATTGATGAAATGCATTTCATTCACATGCATATCATTGACATACACATATGAATCATGATTTTGTACACATTGCAAAGATAGTATATGTACTCAATTGACATATTCCGGGATATCAAAGGTTTAAAATGATTATGATTTGATTGTGTACTGCTTATGTCTTAAATTTTGGTTTGATGGATTACAATTAGTATTCTAGAAGTAATTGTTATAATTGGGAGATTGATGAATTAATATGTACATTTGGACTAGGAAAATGACAAGTGGCAAGATAAGTTGACACATGGCGGTATAAATAAATGACACATGGCAGTAAGATTGAGCGGCAAATGGCTTAGATAATTGGGTGACAAATGGCCTAGGGAATTAAGTGATAAGTGGACTAGGTATTTAAATGACATTTAGTAGTTTAAGAAGAGGACATATAGCATGGTCCTTTACTTGACAAGTGTCATGACAAGTAACACTCACCATATACCTATACCCTACGACACCCACATATGGATGACCATTTTCTCTTTCATTTTTGCTTCATGTTATCTTCTTCTTCCTTCTCTCATTTTCGACATACACACACAACCCTCACAACTTTGAGTTTTGCCTAAAATTCTTCACTTGGCCACTCTAATATTCTGTTATCTTCATCTTGTTACTAAAAACCCATTTAATTTCCACCTTGAATTTGGGATGATTTTGCATGCATGAAGGGCTAGGTAGACTTGATGAATTGAGCTGGCATTGGAAGCTAAGTATGTAAGCAAAGTGTTGTTCTTTATGGCATGTTTAAATATAAAGATTATGATGATTGAATTGGGATGGATTGTATATGATATTGGTGATAAAGTGTGTTGGAATATGATGGATGAACTTGGATACTTTTATGCTTTGTTCCTGATTTATTAGAATCATAGGTTATAGATTGATACATGGATGAATTAGATTGGGATTTTAAGTATAATAAAGGTGAATTTATGCCACAAAAAGGTGCTAGTGTAGTGTTCTTGAAATGGGAAAGAACTAGGACTACATGTGTGATGGGGAATGATAGTTTCTGTTTTGTTTTGATGCATGAAAGAAAATAGTTTACGAGCTACCAATTGAATAATTTTGAGTTGGAATTAGAGATGAAATTTATAGGAATTGAAGTATAATTAAGATATAATTGAGGTATAATTAATGAACTAATATGAGGATGTTTTGAATCTGGTATGAAGGTGTTAAAGTCTAGAGAAATTGAAGGAAAATGGAGATTGAACACTCAGTTTACTCATCTTATGATCGTGGGAAGGTCCTCCACAATCATGGGAAATGCTTTGAAGTGAAAAAAATTCTGTTTTGTGTGATTGTTGAATTAATTGAGGATAAGTCACTTTACTTTGGAGCATTTAGACTTGATTGAGTCTTGAAATGAACTTAGATAGTTGCTTGATTAATTTGTTAAGGGGTTTGATAAGTTTAGGTTGTTAATTGATGTTATAGCTTAAGGAATGGATTGTTTGATATCAATGTATCTAAATCTGGAAATTTTAAGTTGTTAAAAGAATAAATATGTTCTTATGAATACAAATATGATCCAAAGGATATGAGTAATGTATTAGGAATGATGAATGAGATTTGAGAAATTGTGTGAATATATAATGCTAGAAGAGGGTTGGTGAATGTATGGTTGATGAAATTAGAATAATCAAGTTTACTTAAGGTATATACCTACTTACAAACTAGTTATATCTAGGCTATGATGTTTGAATGGTTAAGATTTATGAATAAGGATACATACCCAGAAAGTCAATTGAGCATGCATTAAACATGACAAATATACATCTGCATGATTGAATATTTATATGATTGATTAACTTCGTAATGTGTAAAATATTTGTGTATTGCATGACTAAAGAAGCACAAATTGATCGTCAGCATCTAGACATTGTTGAGTCATCAAGGAAATAACTTATCTGGAGTGTACTGTGACTTAACCTAGATGTTTTCTCATTATCTTTGATTTGTTTCTGTTTAAAATTCAGTTATTGAATTGTTAATTATGTGATTGTGATAATTCTATACATTGATGTTTAAAGGAGTTTGATATTCGGGATTGTATTGGAAGTGCTTTCTAATGTATGTCAATATAGAAAATGTGTACTCAACTAAATGTTGAATGCTGAACTCAGATCTGATGAATGTAATAAATAACTGTGCATATTGAATGAAAGTTATTGATAGTATAATATGTGAATTGATGCCTTTCATGACATTGTTATGCAAGATCAGATAAAGGAGTTGTGACCGAAGTGACCAGTGTGAAAAAGAACTTAAAGCTCAGAAATGTCCATAAAGAGCCATAGGCTCTGTTATTAATGAGCCTGGTATTCACAATAGGTACGGGACAAAATATGAAATGAACCTGGTATCCACAGCGGATATGGGACAGTAAATAGGCACTCGGTCATAACAAAGTAAAAATGAAAGTGGAGTCACATGTGCATTTGCATTTTTATATCTATATATCTTTATATATATCATATGAATGATTGCGAAGAATTACTGAATTGTGTTGATATAGTGATTTGCAATGTTGGTGTACATGTTGATGTTATAAATAACTGAGATAAATGATTGGATTATTCTAAAATGATTATATGAGATGCTTGTATTTTATGATGTATTATTGAGGTATGATGTATTGTCATCTGGTATTCAATATTGAATGATGTGAAACATATGTTGAATTGGGAAATACACTTGTGATATTTATGTTCTGACTTGAGTAAACACATCTATGATGGTTCACTCACTGAGTTCGCAAACTCATCAAAATTGCAACATTAATTTTCAGGTACAAGGGAGGCCTAACTTCTAAGACAATCTAGTAAAAGTTTAGTACTGTCAGTTTTTAGGAACAATAATAGCTCAAAGATATGATCAGCTGATATATAAGGAGTCTAATAGATTGTTTTTATTTACTTTCTCATTTCATATAAAACATTTTATAAAAGATCAATAAACTCTCAAATGTTTTTGGTAATGTAAATATATGAATTATGAAGTGTAATGCTACAATGTTCTCTAATGTAAGTTATGTTTGTGAATGAAATGGGAAAAGTTGATCTTTTGAATACTTGTGTTAAGTGCGATGCTATAATAAGTTAATGCGATTGCTCTAACGTGCCATTCTCATAGAGTATGTTCTTAAATGTCTTCTGCATGTTTAGGCATATGCTCTATGGAAGTGGTATGTTACACTTGAGGTACTTCCATATCCTCCTCTATGTTATGTATTAAGAAATTAGCTAAGAATGGAAACTTATCAACCTTAACTGGTAAATCTTCTACGATTCCCCTATGATATTTTATCGATCTATTAGCTAATTGCACACATATCCTAGTCATTTTCAATTATCATATTCTTAATATTTAAAATAAAAAGAAAGGCATCATATTAATGTCGTCCTTTAGGTTGACTAGTTTTACAAGGAATATGGAAACACCCTAGATTTGTTTGCTTCTATGGTAATTGCATTTTCTTAATTAAGCTTCCCTCACTTAGCATAATAGTCTCCAACTTCTCTGATTCCTCCTTGTTTAATAGTTGTTCTTTTAAAAGTTTTAGATTCTTTGGAAGTTGCATAAGAGATTCAACAAGGGGTGAATTATGTTGAAGTTGTTTTAAAAGATCAAGAAATCTACAAAACTCTGTAACCAACATATTTCTTTTTGCTATAGTAGGATATGGGATAATAGGTCAGTATTCCTTAACTCTGTCTAAGTGATGTTCACCTTTGTCTCTTGAGTGACTCTAAGTAGTCACCTTTTTCTCTTCTTAGAGCTTTTTCTCACTTATCTAAGAGATTGTAATTATGCATCCCTTAGGGTTTTTTTGTCATACTTGGCTAACTTCCCTTTGGTCTTTCAAATAATGTCTTGTCCAGTTTATCGATTTTAATCTCCAAGTTACTTATGGAACCATATATTCTTTGATGTTTCTCCTTTGATTCTTGAATGAATTCCATTATCATCTCATCCATACTAAGTTTCTTGGATTGAGATACTTGTTGCTAGAATCCTAGTAAAGGGTTATTTCATACTTGGCCCTAATTTCTTGAAGAAAAGTTAGGGTGATTCCTCCAATCTAGATTGTATGTGTTGATGTATGGATTATTTTGGGATATAGAGGCATTCCCTAAATAGTCTATAAGCTTAGGAGGAACTGATTGATAATCTTGTCCTTGGTGCTCTAGCTTGCACACCTTGCACCACATCACTAGACCTTACGAAGCCATTGTACGACTATCTATCTTTTTGCTTAAGGCCTCCACTTCACTTGCCAACTGCACCACTGTTTCCAGTTCGTACACTCCTTCTAGCTTATTATACGTAGTCTAAATGAGCACCATTGGTAGTTGTTCATGGCTATGTCTTCTATCAAATCTTGAGATGCCTCTTGTAATATCCTGTTATCCCATGTTAAGGGTTTGGACCTTGAAATACGATACATAAGAGATTTATGAGAAGTTAGAAAGTGCACTTCATGTTCATGCATAATATGACATATACACATGTGAATATTAATGTTTGCACATTAAAATGATTGTACAAGCATTCTTTGAAATTTTACAGGTATAATTGATTTGTAAATGTGACTTTTTATATGAATTGTGGTTTATATGTATTGAAAATTGAATTGGTGTGTATAGGTATTGATTTAGAAATTTTGGTGAAATTTAGAAAATTCTTAAATTTTGAGTAAATTTTGAACTAGGAAAAATGTCAAATAGCAGGACAACTGATAAATGGAAGTAAAATTAAGAGTCAAATAGTAGTGGAAATTTTTATAAATGACAATTGGAGTTAATGACCCATGTCATTGAAATTTGGAGACAATTAGGCTAAAATTGGAGTTGATTGGACTAGTTAATAAAAGAATCTAATTCTAATCACTAGAAATTTGACATGTGGCAAGTGAGTCTTTATCCCACGACTCCTTGCTTTATTGAAAGACAAATTAATTGTTTTGTCTTTCATTCTTGCTTTTCTTCTTCTCTTTGACGCTCTTCTTCTTATCTTCTTTATTTTTCTTCACTTCCACGATACTCTCTTCACCATCATCATAGTTTAAGCTCACTTTCACCCTTCATTTCCTCCCATCATCTTACACACACTCTCTCATTCTTCACAAAAGACCCAACACCCCTCCTTGAAATGGTGATGTACGTGGTTGTCTACAAAGTTAGGGTTGGTGTGATCTTGAAGGATTTAGAGTTAAATCAAGTAATTTGGGTTTTAATCTTTATGGTTGGTGTTAAATAAAGCATTCTTGATGTGTAATTTGAGAATTTTGATCATAATCATGAAGAAATGAATATATGTGTGTGTTGAAACATGGACGAGAAAAATGGATGTGTAAATGTCTTGTTTTTATGTATATTGTAAGTGATATGTCATAAGTTGTGTAGAGGTGAGGTTGGAATTGGAAGAACATTAAAATGGTGTAGTAAATGTACAAAAAATGGCTATAAGTGCGTATAGGTATATGTTCAATTTTGTGTATTTATGATCATTCATCAATTTTGATTTGTTTTTGAGTGATATTGAGTTGAAGTAGAAGTAGGAATGAAGAGGAAATAATGAGGACATGAGCTTAAAATGACAAACTAAGCAAAAGAGGTAAACTAGGATGAAAATGATGATGAATTATCTTAGAGTATGTTATATGCAGTATTTTTACTAAATATACATCTATATTTTAGCTATATCTTAATCTGTAGATATCCAAATAGGATGGATTTTGATTTAGAGTAAACTAGAAACATATGTATACATTTTTCATGAAGAAATCAAATTTGAAATCTGTTCTTAAGAGTCTTGAATTTTGGCTTGAAGTTGAGCATTGTGTCCTATTGAGGTATGAAAATAGTTTATAGTATTTTGATTATAACATGCATGATACTAAACCAAAATGTATGAATTTGATTTCATCATAAACCTAAGACATAGATAAACATTTTATTAGAAGAAGGTGTTGCCTAAGAACCTCATTTTCTAGGTCAAATGGTCATATAAAACTGACATAAAAATTTGTCTTGAGAGAAACTAAAAATTGCAGGATAAGTGGGAGAATTATTTCTGTCACGATCGTGGCAGGGGATGCCACGATCATGGGCTGTGATTTGTCATGGAATTGTTTTGATTATGCAATGGTTGAACCAATTAAGAATGAGATATATAATTATGATGTTTTTGGACTTAATTGGGCCTCAAGATGAACATATTTTGATGTTGGAAAAGTTGGCTAAATGAGTGATTTTTTTGAACGATCTTGACATTATCCTTTAAGGAAAACGATGTTTATGGCAATGCATTTAAATGTGAAACATTTAGAGTGTTAAATAAGCACATAACTTAGTGAACGAATTGTTTGGTGTATTATGAATGAGATACATTATGGGAAGAGATAGGATTTTATAAATGATGAAATTAAGTTGAAAATGATGAATTAAAATGAGTTTAATTCTATGGATTTAATGTAATCAATATGATGGTTGAATTCATACGAAATTAGGTCATATTATAAGAGATGAATTTGGAAAAAAAATTTGGTGTGAAATAGAAGTGAGGAGATGTGTTGAATTCGTGCAGAAAAGAAGGAAGAAAAGGCAGGGCACAATCGTGGCCCTTACCCCACAATCGTGGCCTAACAGAATACGTTTCTGTCACGATCGTAGCCCTTTCCCCATGATCGTTGTAACACCCCACTCCCGCTGAACCCGAACCCGATATCGACAGTGATACCCGAGTTCGTGCCCCGCGAGGGTGGCGTGTCACATCACTTAACAATTTAAAAACTCGGTATATAATTTTTTTTGTAAACTCTTT
>JANIIA010000005.1:55116950-55129726 GCA_027478495.1 Erythroxylum alaternifolium
TCATTAGTTTGCTAAAATTGCTTCCCAATTCAATTCCAATTTCTCTCCAATTTTCCAATGGCTCAATTCAAAAATTCTTAATTTCATATGCCTAAGTTTTCAGTGCCATTGGACAGTCAATTTTACTACCGGTAGACCCCTATTCTGTCACTTGATAATTTTCTGGGTCTGGAAATGACTCTGAAAAATTCCCGAAAAATTTCTATAATTCTCTAAAAATGGGAAAACCCTAATAACCCTCTCCAATTCAAATTCTCATTCACACAAAACACATTTTCCATAAAAACAATTTATTAACACTTAAACCGGGAAATGTCATGAATGCATGTACAATCGTTTACATGTGCAAAAATTCACTATTTGCTACTTGTGTGCATACATGAATGCATGAATATGTCAATACAATATTAAACACTCCTAACCCGTTCCCAATTACCAAATTACCCTTCCCATAGGTGAGGGGATGTTACATATGTGTTTGTATAATGCATGCTCAATTATAATCTCGGGTATATTTCCTTAATTCATTTTTTAGAATCATTCAACATCATCTTTCAATCATTCTTTAATACCTAATACACTTTACTCACTTTAATCACCTAACCCATCATTAGATAAATTCATTCTAGGCCTCATTCAAGCCTAAATACAATATAACGAAGTACTTTATCATTTGTTAGTTCAAACATCACTCAAAAGATAACTTTTCACTCTAAGTGTTTGCCCACGATTGTGTTGTCCCTCCCCTGATCATGATAAAACCTCGTGGAACTTGCCACGATCGTGTTGATCCTACCACGATCATGAGAGAACCATAATCTTTTCAAGGCACGATCTTTGGTTAAGGTCACGAGCGTGCCTTGCAATTTCTTCCTCCATTCTCACGAATTCAACATATATATACTAACATCAAGTTCACACCAATTTTCCAGTATTCACATCCATTTTTGCAACTTCATTACATGCTAATTCAACTACCATATTAGTTGCATTAAAATCGACAAAACGCTACTCATTTGTTTCCTCATCATTCACCTAATCTTATCATATATACATTCTAACTTTCTATATATTATACTCAAGACACCTCATGCCAAAATAATCATTTCTACTTTATTTTCCTCTTTATTCTCACTTCCATTTCAGCTCAATATCAATCACAAACAATTCACAATCTATGATTGAGCATAAACACAAAAACAGAACATTTATACATATACATTCATCATCAACTTTCTGCGCACATTTTACTCCATTATCACATTCATTTCACTTCTAAATTATCACCCTAATTTACCTCATTTCAAGATACCACACTAATCCTTTTCTTTAACTTTAAACTCATTTTAGTACATCTCTAAGTAACCAAGGAGATATATATTATTATATATAAAAAATAGAACATGAAATCATCCATTTACTAATCAAAGTTTTTGCACTCTTTCTACATCAGTTTGGGGATCAATATATCTCAAAAAATTTCTACAGCAATTTATGATTTTATCACTCATCAAGACACAAAAACAAGGCATAACCTTACTTACTTCTTCATCCATGCATCATCATATTTCAACTACTTTTTCATAATCATTCATCCCTTAATGTATCATTATAAATGCTTTTTATTAAGCAACTCATGAACAACATTAACACACTAAAAATTAGAACATAAATCTCTTTCATTTTTTTACACCCACGTTAAAGCATATATATATGACTCTTGAGCATGATCATCAAATCTCAAATCATTCATCATATTTGATTCTTTTGTAACTACCCATAAAGATCAAAGTATAACTTACTTGATAAAACTCCTAGCTCTTCAAAATCATATGAACCCTAGCTTTCTATGTACCACATGATCATCAACATGGAGGTGAGGTGGTTTAGGTCTTTAGTGACAAATTTAGAAGACAACAAAAATGAAAGTAGAAAATGGAAAGATGAGAGTAAGATTCAACATTGAGAGGTGAGAAGAGAGTGTCATAGATGAAGACAAAATGAAGAAGATGAAAAAGAGAGATTAACAAAAAGATGAGAGCAACGAATAAAGTGAAAGACAAATTAAAAATGAAGATAGTCTTTCATCTAGGAGAAATATCATGGGTTAAGAGATGGCATGGCAAGTTACACTTGTCACATTGCCACATGTCCACTTCCTGTTGATCTTCACTTGGTCCTCTTAATAACTAGTCAATTTGTCTCCAATTTCTACTCCAATTGTCTCCTAAATTTTTTATGACATTTTTCATTAAACCCTCTTATCACATATCAATTATTTCTATTGTCATTTGTCACTTATTTCTTTTATCATTTGTCAATTATCTTACCAGTTGACATTTTTCCTTGTCCAAAAATACTCAAAATTTAAAAAATTTCTAAAATTTCACCAAAAATTATATATCAATACTTATACTTACCAAATTAATTTTCAAGACATATAATCCACAATTCATAATATAATCATATTTATAAATCAATTATACCTGGAAAGTGTCAAATGAGTGCATGAATAGTCATTGTAGTATGTGCAAAAATTAATATTCACATGTGTGTGTATGTGATATTATCCATGAGCGTGAAATGCATTTCCTAACTTCTCATAATGTCTCTCATTTACAGTTATTCTAGGGTTCTACCCCTTAGCATAGGAAAATGGGATGTTACACCTTTGGTAGCTCACTTTGACATTTTTCAAGCTTCTCAAATGCTTGCTTTTTAATCAAAACCATAAGATTAACATTGTTCCTTTATTATCTAATTAACTCAGCTTTGATTGCTTTTAGTTTTTAGACCAATTAGTAAGCATGTGAGCCAATGATATCAATGATCATTCCTCTTTTGATGATCTTATTAAACTTAGGGTGTTTGAGAAATGAGTTGAAAATTTCAAAAGGAGATCTCTTGTTATACACAATAGAATTAAGCTCTACCTTTACCGGTGTGTGATCCGAGAATAAATAATTATTAAATGCAACAAAACTCTCAGGGAAGCAGTTTATTCAACTCAAATTAACCAAGCTTCTATTTAATTTCTTTTATATGAAGAAGGTACTTGATAACTATTTGGACCATGTAAATTGATGACTATTGTAGCTAAGATCAGTTAAGCCCGAGAGCTAGTCAGATGTTCTAATTTCTGAAATTTGGTGAAAGCAAATTTTGTGTTACCTTGTGTCTCAGCTATTTGTAGAATACAGTTAAAATCCCCTATGAGGGATGCTAGAGTTAGCTCTAATAAGCTTTAAATCTTTCCATAGTTGGTTTCTTTGAAACTCCCAATTAGCTTCATAAACTATAGTGATTGCCATAGGCGTTTGAGAGCTTAATAGTGTAGCTTCACAATGTAAGAATTATTCATAATATAATTAATTTCTTAATTTTAGGATTTTAAGATTAATGAAGACTATAATTCTGCCCATGTCGTGTGCCTAGTGGTTGCTGACTATGTTCCCTTCTTAATCTAAAAATCATAGTTCCCTTTGGTTAGATTCTAGCTTTGTTTTGGTCTTTATGAGACCAATAAAACATTGTTTCCTCAGTATCAGTAATTTTTAAGATCCATTTATTTATTGGAATAGTTTAATCCCCTAAAATTCCATACAATAAAACTCATTTAGTAGAGCAGAGATTTTCCTTCTTCCTCTTGACTTTACGATTGGATTTAGCCATATAAGAATTATTTTCATCTTTTGGAGATTTCTCCAATTTAACCTTTTTTAGATGTTTTGGTGTTTGAGTCAACCAAGATTGTACTGGAAGCACTACCTTTTACTATACTTTTCCTCCTTTCCTCCTTATTGGATCAGTTTCCTCATAAGACTCTATAAAAAGGTCAAAAGGCACCTTAAGTTTTTCCATGATAACTTTAGGTACAAATTCTTTGCTTTCCTTAGCAACCTGGACCTATTTTCTAGCTGCAATTTCTTCCCCAACAATGATAGTATCATTTGTAGACATATGCATATTTGAGTTTTAATGTTGTTGAGGAGCATTTGATTTTTACACTTAGCAACCCTTTCTTCATCGGCCTTTAGGGATATATGGTAGTAATGGTATATTTAGTAAGGTTCCTATCCTTATTGAGTCTCATTAGTCTAATTTTACCAAATATATCACTATCTAGAGGAACATCAATATATAGTCGACCAAAACTAATCCTATTTAGTAGAACTATGTTTTGACCCATGCTTATAGGCCTGCCTAGGAAGCTAACTAAATAGCTTATGCCCTCTAAGGACTAGTAGTGAAGTGAAACCTTACGGAAATTGGTATAGATAGGTAGTGATTCTAACTTGGTTCTATCTAAAGATACCCTAGGTATTCATTTTTTGATTAGCATAGGCTTCCTTTGTATATGCTATAGTCCTAAATCAATGACCCTTTATGTAGCTTCCTCTAAAAAGAATCTAAATGTAAAAAAACTTATCTTTATTAAGCAATGTACTTACGTACCAAGTTTCTTCAAGGTTGAAGTAACTGATTAATGAAGAATTCCATTTCTTAGCACCAGTTTAAAGAATTTTAGGAGGCGGCAAGACCAGGTTTCCAAGTTTAGTAGGAAAGATGAATCGTAGTTTGTCAAATGTAACAAAAACCCCACTACCTTATTCCAAACGAACTTTTTGGAGGATAGTAGTTAAAGTCTCTCCTTTCTCCACACTAATAAAAGTACCCTTGTCCTTGATAGTAAGTGGACTTGGAAGAGAACAAAAATAATAAAAAATCAGAAAAAAGTGTTAGGCGGCCAAGGAGTAAAGGAAAGTGGGCTACTAAATGAGGAAATGAGCTTGGGAATTGAGTCTGTTCAAAATACGTGAGCCAGTTAGGACAAAGTAGCAGGAGGAAATGAGTGTTTGGAGAGAAAGGTGACCTCTCTCTAAGACTTTCCAATATTGTGACTGAGGATGTAGATAATACCTTCTACATCAATTTTTTTTACATAAATGTATATTTAAAACTGCTATAAAATTATAAAGTTTATTTCATCGATTAAGAAATAACTTACGTCACTGCTAATAATAAAATTTATCCAGGGTAAGTCATAAATTAAGAATTAGTGAGATTAAATACAAATAGTTACACTCATTTGTGATTCTATATGAGAGAAATTAACTTGTTCTAGTCTTTAACATGAATGAATAACTAGAATATGATGTTTGACACCATAGATTTGTTGAAGAGTAATTTGAAAGTTAGACTAAATACATGGATGTTTAAGTTCATTGTTAGGAGTTTAATTATGTTCATATATTAGTTACATAATTAAATATTGGTCTATGAATGATTTTGAGTTTATGTATGGTTTATTTATTTGGGTTCATTAATGGGTTCATGTACTTAGATATGAAGAGTCATTTTTGTACCTATAAATGCCTCTTTGTACTTGAACTA
The DNA here is from genome assembly GCA_027478495.1 of Erythroxylum alaternifolium. NCBI lineage: Eukaryota > Viridiplantae > Streptophyta > Magnoliopsida > Malpighiales > Erythroxylaceae > Erythroxylum > Erythroxylum alaternifolium. The sequence goes on from JANIIA010000005.1 coordinate 55,122,345, forward strand.
AAATCATTCAAGTAATAGACATCCTCTTCTTCTAAACAATTCTCTCTACTCTAAACCTCCTCACTTCTTAACAAAGTAGTATCAAAGCCAAGTTCTTTATGAAATGGCAAATAATGGTGAGTATACTTATTTCAATTCCCTCACCTCACAAAAAAAAATCTAAAACATGGCGTCTTCATATGAAAGTCGTGCTTAGCTTACAAGATGCTTGGGTGATTATAGAGAAAGGTTTAACCTCAAAGTGAAGCCGATTTGTCTCAAAATAAGAAGGATGCTTTGGAAAAGATCAATAAGAAGGATCAACAAGCCCTCACCCTCATCCATCAATGTCTAGATGATTCAATGTTTGAGAAGGTGGTCGATGCAACCACTTCAAAGGAAGTATGGGAGATTTTAGAAAGTTCCTTTCAAGGAATTGATAAGGTAAAAAAGATTTGACTCCAATCATTATGAGGTGATTTTAAATCTTTGTACATGAAGGAATCTGAATCAATCTCGAATTATTGTTCACGAGTGAAGGCCATTGTGAATCAAATGAAGAGATATGAAGATCAAGTTGAAGATGTTTGAGTAGTAGAGAAGATTCTTCGTTCCTTAAACCTAAAGTTTGATTATATGGTTTACATCATTGAGGAGTCTAAAGATCTAGGCTCTTTGACACTTACACAAATAGAGGGCTCTTTACAAGCTCACAAAGACAAGATCAAGAAAAATCACGAAGGACCTTTGGAGCAAGCACTTAAAGCAAGGGTTGTGTTAAAAGATGATGATGGAGAAAGCAATCAAAGAGGAAGAGGATAAGGATGTGGTCGATGACGTGGTCGTGGTCGAGGTCGAGGATGAAGTTATAGAGGAAGAAGTAAAGGAGATTATAACAACACCAACAATGATGGAAACAATTAATCATACGAAGGCCAAGGAAAATCAAGTGGAAGAGGAAGAGAAGGTTACAATTTTAGACAAAATGAGAGGAGGTATGATAAGTCTATGGTGAATGCTACAATTGTGATAAATTTAGACATTTTTCTAGTGAATGTTATGTTACGCCTAATCAAGTTGAGGAGTAAGTCAATATTGTTGATAATAAGGAGACAAAGAGACCAATTTATTGCTAGCACTCAAAGATAATAGAAGTAAGGAAGAAAGTATATAGTTATTAGATAATGGAGCAAGCAATCACATGTGTGGAGATAAAGGCAAATTTGTGGAACTTGATGAAAAGGTAGAAGGCAACATTTCTTTTAGAGATTCATCGAAGATTCAAATTCATGGAAAAGGTACCATTCTAATTTCTTCAAGAGATGGAAGCCATAGACCTATTAATAATGTCTATTATGTGCCAAAATTGAAAAGTAATATTTTAATTTTGGGGAAACTTCTTGAAAAAGGATATGGAATCCACATGAAAGATTGTTGTCTTTGGCTTGGAGATCAACATGCTCAATCGATTGCTAAGGTGTTTATATCAAAGAATAGAATGTTTATGTTGAATAACAAGACAATCAAAGCAACATGTTGAAAGGTGGATTTGAAAGATGAAGTATGGCGTTGGCATATGAGATTTGGACACTTCAATTTTGACGCACTCAATACGTTGGGAGGTAAATACATGGTGAAAGGAATGCCTTCTTTCAACCACCTACATCATTTATGTGAGGCATGTTTACTTGGCAAGCATTTAAGAAGGAGTTTTCCAAAAGAAGCAGTGACAAGAGCAACTGCACCACTTTAACTTATTCATATTGACGTATGTGGACCAATCAAGCAATTATCAATGGGTAAAAGAAGATACTTCTTACTTTTCATTGATGACTATAGTAGAAAAATATAGGTTTATTTCTTAAAGCAGAAATCAGAATCGTTTGAAGCATTTAAGAAGTTTAAGGCCCTTATGGAGAATGAAAGTGACTATACAATTAAAGCCCTAAAGTCTGATAGAGGAGGTGAGTTCACATCTAAGAAGTTCTTTTTTCTATGAAATACATAGAATTTGTCGTCTATTAATAGTCCCAAGATCGCCCTAACAAAATCGAGTAGTTGAAAGGAAGAATAGAACAATTCTTAACATAGCTCGATGTATGTTGAAGGCTAAAAGCATGCCTACGAATTTTGGGCCAAAGCTATTTCTTGTGCAGTTTATTTTTCAAATCGGTCTCCAACAAGAAATGTCAAAGATCAAATTTTACGACAAGCATGGAATGGAATAAAGCCTAGTGTTACTCATCTAAGAGTTTTTGGAAGCATATCATATGCTCATATGCCGTAAAAAGAAAGATCCAAGCTTTATGATCGAATTGTTAAGCATGTATTCATTAGATATGACCAAAATTCCAAAGGCTACCATTTGTACAATCCAAGAAATGGAAGGATTATTACGAGCAGAGATGTCGAATTTGATGAAGAAGTAATATGGGATTGGGAGAAATAAGAAGAAAACACTTATAAATTTTCCCCATACTTTGAAGATGAATAGCAAGAAACTGCAACAAATATTCAAGAGACAACTCCACCTGTTTCTCTAAATGTGCGTCATTCTTCTTCGTCCATATATGGAGAAAGTTCAAGTGATGGAGCACAAAAAATAAGGAGTATTTATGATATTTATGAACAAAAAGAAGAAATCAATAATGTTGATGTAAGTAATTTCTTTTGTCTTCTTATAAATAGTGAAGCTTTAAATTTTAGGGAGACCATGAAGGACAAAAGATGGATATAAGCCATGGAGGAGGAGATCGAGGCAGTAGAGAAAAACAATACTTAGGCATTATCAACTCTCCTTAAAGGTCTACAAGATAAAAAAGAATGCTAATGGAGATGTAGAGAAATATAAAGCAAGGCTCGTTGCTAAAGGCTATAAGCTCAAACATGTGGGACTAATGATCAAGTTGCGGATATTTTTATGAAATCGCTCAAATTTGAAGTTTTTCAACATTTGAGGACAAGACTTGGAGTACCAAAGAAAATTTCAAATCAAGGGGGAGTGTTGAAGAGTAATTTTAAAATTAGTCTAGATGCATGGATGTTTAAGTTCATTATTAGGAGTTTAATTATGCTCATTTATTAGTTACAAAATTAAATTTTGGTCCATGTATGGTTTTGAGTTCATGTATGGTTTATTTATTTGGGTTCATTACTTAGATATGAAATGTCATTTTGGTACCTATAATACCTCTTTGTACTTGAACTAAAATCATTTAAGTAATATACAACCTTTTCTTCTAAACAATTCTCTCCTCTCTAAACCTCCTCACTTTTTAACAAGATTTGATTTAAGTATCACTCTTATGTCTGACTTTCTCCCAAAGTTCCCAGGCTTTAGCATGAATATTGGGTTGTGCATGTCTAGTTCTAGACAACAAGGGCCTGCATCTGTCATGTTGGAACGTAATAGACTAACTACTAAAAATAAAAAAAGTAATATATATTGAAAATAAACAAAGTTATAGTGTATGAGCTGCAGCTCTACCTCTCACTCTTTTTTATTTCCACTATGTTTTTTTCTTTTCTCACCAATTTTTCACTTACAAAACATTACACATAGAATTTTTTTTATAGCCGTCAATGTCAGTTTATTCACCAAATTTAATAGCCCAAAGACAACTAAAATATAGCCATAATAAATAAACGTTATAGCTAGCACAAGATGGTCATAATAGATAAGTTTGACAACTACTATTGCATCTAGAAGAACCAAAAAGTGTTATCGGGTTTGACTTCTAACATGTTAAACATTGCATTTATAAATTGGATCAAGGTGAGAAACTACATAAGTTGGAACTGCTCCATAATTGAATATTATCCATTTATTAAGCTAAACTTGTATTTTCGATTTCACATGCTATGTTACAAATGTATTCGTTTCTGAACTCTTAATGCTAGACAGATTGTAGTTCCAAAATACTTTGAATTTATCACGCTTGATAGGCTAGAGTTGCGCGAGAGAGTAGAAAATTTAGCAGAGAGAATCCAGTAGGCCCAATTCATACAATTCCAATTTCCTGTCTATTAGGAGCTTAGATTGGAATTCTTCACTTCACTGACCTATGACCCTATGAACCCTAAAGAATTATGGTTTAGGTTGAGAGGAAAGGCTTATGAATTGAATATAGAACTCATGTGCGATATGTGTGGATTCTCCGAATCTTCCATTGTCGATCAGTATGAGGATTTTCATTCTTCTCAATATTGGAATGAGTTTACTAGAATTGGGCGATTTCATGCCAAAAATGTTTATAACAACATTATAAGGTCCCATGAACACTTGTTGCTGCACAAATTCATGTGTCAGTTGGTTTTTTGACAAAATCGAAACCAACAAGTGTTCTACAAAGGAACTTTTTATGTTGTGGTGCATAGACCACAGTATTCTAGTCTACATATCCATGCATATGCTTAATGCCATTGTTACGATTCTGCACAAGAGGAGCAACATTCTAATAATGGGGTATATAATGGACCGGGGTGGACAAACTGTTCACCTCCCTGAATTTCTAAACCATCATCACTTATGGCGAGTTGAGATCCTTCATTCCTATAACATGGAACTTAAGGAAATCAGAAAAAAAGACACATGTCAGAATAAGGGCAAGTGAAGTGAGTTCAAGCATAGTGCTGCCTCGGCAAGTAGAAGAGACCAGCGAAGAATCTGAGGAAGAGGAAAAAGAACATGGCTGAAAGGAGGTTTTGGATGCAATCTCCGAAACTAACAAGACACTCGCGAAAAACACCATAATGGTGAAGGAGATGGCCCAAACAGAACGTTGTCAGAGCCAGGATATCCGTCAGATCCATAGATATTTCGAGGCTTAGGGCGTTCAATTGCTACCTCTGACATCATCACCTCCTCAATCTCCATAGGATTTGTGTCTAACCCATTTATTTTTCTTTTCCAAATTAGCCTTCAATTATAATTTTTATTTTATTTTCTGTCTTTTCTTTTCTTTTATGTGTTGTTTGTTCCCTTTACACATTGAGGACAACATGTTGTTCAAGTGTGGGGACGGTTATGTGGTTTTCTTTTTAATGTGATTTTACATATTGTATGATAGTTATTAGATTAAATTTTGTGAACAGTATGAATGAGTCAATGGTTTAGGTTGCAAATAATCATTAGCTCGCAAAAATTAGCAAAATAGGAGTATTTGGATAAATATACAGCTTAATTAGGATTTAGTATAAATTTAGCACCCTATAGGTTGTCACATTCATTCATAATTTGAGGCCTTTTAACTTAAGTAGCTTACCCAACTTTTTTTTAATGGAAATGAGTAGTTTAAACAACAAGGTAGGTAATAATATAAAAAGGGATTTTTTGTTAAATAAATCACTATCTGCTGACCTTTGGGTTATGAATAGAGCTAGTAGCTAGTTGAAAATGTAATATAGCTGAGTAATCGAATTGACACGCATAAAAAATGTGTGCCTTCACGTTAAAAAGTTATAATGACATTTCAACCAAGCGGTTTAATAAAAACATGACTTAGTTGAGTAACCAGATCAACATTCATTAACAATGTTTGCCTCCACGTAAAAAGACTAAGCCTATGTTTAAAAAAATTTGTTCCTTAATAAAACCTACTAGACTTGTAATAAGCTTGACTTTTCATGAAAATATATGTAGGAATAGCTACAAAGTCTGAAGGACCAAAGAATCATTAATGTTTGTGTGCAATTGAAAAGGGTAAATAAATTAACACTTAGATCTCGATTAGATTGTATATTTAGTTCAAAGCCCCTAGACATAGATTTTGTATATTAATGATTAGATATGACTTGTATGATTATCTTTAAGATTAAATTTATTTTACGAAGTCGAAGCCATTGTCTCATCATTACATTTTGTGTTGTGTGTTGTTGTTTTGTTTGCTTGAGGACAAACAAACGTTTAAGTGTAGGGATGTTGATAGTTGTGATTTGCATGATGTTTTAAGGTTTAATTTATGTTTTAATTGTGTTAGTTTTGTGTTTAAGTGTTTATGAATCTTTAAGTTTAATTGTTATATTTTTTAGGTAACTTGATGTGTTTGTTAGTGTTTCAGGGTAAATAGTGAAGAACAGAGAAGTTTTGAAGAGTTTCGGGCCAAAACATGGCCCATGATTGTCGCACAATAGGCTACATTCGTAACAAAAAGAGACGAGTTGACAGGACCCAGGCCATGATTGTGTACTTTGGGCCACGATTGTGATAAAAAGAGTTAGGTGCTGCCCACGATCATATCAGGTAGGGCCACGATCATAGCCTACTTTAGGCTGACACAAAACTAGAATTTCACAAGACTTTTTAGACCGTTTCAACCCCGAATCAACCTTAGGACTTCCAAAGTATAAATACATCATTAAGGGACAAATGAAACAGTCTGGGACAAAGCCTTTTTCATCAGCCAAAATCTTAAACCCTAGAAAGTTTATCAAGACATTGAGGAAGGAGATGAAGGAAGAGAGACACGGAAAAGAAGCTTAACATGAAGTACTTCCTGAAGCAGGAGGTTTCCCGCCATCACTAACTTTGTTATTCCATTCTTGACGTATTTTCCAGTTATTTCAATTTTATTGATGTATAAAGTTGAGATAGTTGTTGAGAATAGGTTGTGTTGAATATTGAGTTTTTGTCTATACTCACCTTTGGGATTTTCGTCTTTGACATCAATGAAATTCGATTTATTATGTTTTTATTGAATTAATTGTGATTCAATTTCTATTTTTAATAATTTCATAACAAACTGAAAGAGTAAACCAATTGAATATCATCAAATTACGCTAACAAGAGTTAGGCAATTTGATAGGTAAAGAATTGAATCAAAGAGTTAAATTTGTGTAGCGAGAGATCGTGCATAGGTTTTCGGTAGGTTTTTAGACAATTTCAGAACTAATTTAGATTTTGGGTCAATTGTGAAACGAGATATCACAATTCCATAATTTGAATTAGGGATTATAAATTAGGGTTAAAAATTGTAACTCAAGACAGAGTAATCCACCCTAGGACCGTCTAGACCCAGTAATTCAAATATTTGCATAATTAATTAAAGTTTCATTAAAGTCTAATAAAACTCCCTTTCTCTCAATTGGTAATTCCTAGGTTGATTTTTTATTAGGTTGTGCAACTGCTATCCTGTTTATATTTCTGAATCTTAATTCTCATAATTGATTGGTTGATTGGTTAATTTTCTACATTAGTTGTTTATTTTGAATTATTGAGATTTAGTTCAGCCTTAGATTTAGGATTAGATTAACCATCCTTATGGGATCGATACCTTAAGTACTACATAAACGACCCGTGTGCTTGCAAAATTATCGAGGTTAAAAATGTTTGAAAGCGATCTAGAAGGGGGGTTGAATAGATCGTTTAAACTTTTTCGCAAAGTTCTACAAAAACAAAGTATTAA
>JANIIA010000005.1:55174655-55188641 GCA_027478495.1 Erythroxylum alaternifolium
ATGGATGACTGAAAGCCTTGTAGAGAAGGCACGTATCAATCGACAATTATATAGATGTAGTGACCTAAAGGACAAGAAGTTGGCAAATTTTGTTCCAAAGGCTAGGGTTCTATATACAATACTCTTTCACTGTATTCTACCAAGAACAAGATCGAAGAATGTTGTAACAAACATTAATGAACAATGCCTGTTTTATCTTCTTAACCATCAGCCAATAAATTTTCCACACCTGATTTTGGGGTATATAATAAAGACAAAGAGGGATTCCAATGCCTTACCATATGGCATGATGTTAACAAGAGTCTTTAGAGATTTTGGATTTCTTCTGGACAGAAGAAACAGGGTGAAGATGAATATCAAAAGCATTATAAATGCTTCCACTATATGTAGAATGGGATTGAAAAGGAGGAGACAACTTCTACGGAGAAAGCAAGGATTGAGGGGGAGCGCATGGTTAGACGTAGTGGAAATGTTACTCCCACAAAGAAGAAGAAACCTCAACCCTCAGGAAGAATGCTTTTAGAAGAAAAGAGAAATAAATCGTCTGAGGTATCAGTTAAAGATAAGACGATTTTACAAAAAGAAGGAAGCCAGGTGCATCTACCTAAAAAATAAGTGTCGTTGAAAAGAAAAGGAGAGACACTTGCTGTTGAGCAAATTAAGAAATCAAGAAGATCACCAAGGTTACTCACTCTCAGAAAAAAAAGAGCAGAAGAGAGGAAAATAATTAATTCCTGGTGAAGATTATGAGAAGGTAGGAAAAGCACCTCAGGCTACTAGGTCTTTGATCTCAATCTTGCAACAACAGAAACCAAAGTCAACAAAAGAAATCGAGATTAAGAGGAAGTGGAGTTTGAGAAGAAGAGACCCCAACCACAATAACCTCCTAGACTGGTAGAAGAAAATAAGAAGTTGAAGACCAGTCAGAAAGAGAATACTTCAACTGGTGGTAATCAGAAGGAAAATTTAGTTGATTCTCTTAGTCCTATAAGAAAAGAGGACTTGAAAATAAAAGCGATAGAAGAAATTATACCTGCGAGAAGCAAAAGCTCAATCATAATAAGAGAACCTGTGCAAATGATAATCAAGGTACAAGTTGAACTTATCTTGGTCAACAATCGGTCTATACATCTTCTGAATCATGAAGAGAGAAGATTATATGAGATTCTGAGAGATGAAAAATCAGAACCATATCCCTTGAAAATGACAAAGGATCGATATACCATCTACCTAACTATAGGTAGGACACTAATTAAGATTGTACCTGATGTGCAACCTAGAGTTGTAAACATTGTACGCGATGTAGAAAAAGGGAAACAGAAGATGTACCCTGAAGGAAGAACATGTAATCTTACAGATGAGCAGATACAAGAAGCTGTGAGAAGTATAGATGATGCATGCAATGTAGAACAACCAAGAGGCATCTATGTTTCACACCATATTTCAAAGGCATCAGGAAGTCATTGTAGACGCTTTTCCACAGACGCAACCTCTCAAATAGTTGGAAGGGTGACTAAAGGATGGTTCAAAACTATCATGATCGGAGGTATCTGTTTCAACTTAGAAACCTTTGTGAACCTACTTATCTATCTTAAACCTTTAAGTTCTATACCATCAATCAAAGACGTCCTTTACCTTCTTGGCAAACCAATACCAAAACTACCAAAACCTGATGATCTTGATCTCCTAGATGGAAAACAATTGTTCAAACCTCCTGTTTTAAAAATCATTGAATTGGATGTTGTACCTTTAGAAACATATGATGAACCAAACTTCTATCCATCGAGTGCATCTCAACGAGTTCCTACAATTGGGATGGAAGAAGTTAGTTAGTCTCATCAGTGGAGTTAGGAAGCCTTAGTGAAGGAGATTGAATAAATTCATACTAAGGTTGATGATTTGAGGGACTCCGTTGGTGATCTACATGATGAAGTAGCTTATTTTCAGGTGACAGTAGAAGAAGACCTCAAGTTGATCAGGACTGACATGCAACAAATGTTTTTTGAAATCATGCAGAATCTGAGAAAACCTTTTTGATTAATAACAAGTAAGGGGGAGAAGAATAGAAGAAAAGGGGGAGAAAAGTAAATTGAAGAAGAAAGAAGAAAAATATAAGGGAGAGAAGAACATAAGCGGAAGCAACAGAAGTAGAAGGAAAAGAAGCAGAAGCAAAAGCTAAAGAAATAAAAGAAGATAGAGAAGATAGTATATGTGTTTTTTGTTTTTATTCATTATTCATTATCTGAATAAAAATAGTTCATTCAATCTTATTTTTCTAAATTATGATTATTTGTTATCATTAAAAAGGGGGAGATTGTTAACCTAGGAGGACTTGACGATAATTAATTTTGATGACAATCAAATAATAATAATGTTAGAAATAAATGAACTAGTTTGATAAGTGTGTTAAGTGTGCAGAAGTACAAAACATAGGAAGTAAAGACACAGAAGAAGTGCAAAGAACAGAAGAAGTAAAAGAACAGACAAAGCGGAGAACACAAAAGAAACAAAACACAGACAAAGTGGAGAACACAGAAGAAACAAAACATAGACGAAGTGAAGATACAAAAGAAACAAAACACAAATGAAGCAGAGAACATAGAAGAAACAAAACACAGACGAAGTCAAGATATAGAAGAAACAAAACATAGATGAAGCGAATAACACAGACGAATCAGAGAACAGAGAAGAAACAAAACACAGACGAAGTGGAGATACAGAAGAAACAAAACACAGATGAAGCGGAGAACACAAAAGAAACAAAACATAGACGAAGGGAAGAAAACAGAAGAAACAAAGCACAGACGAAATAGAGATATAGAAGAAAACACAAACGAAGTAGAGATATAGAAGAAAACACAGACAAGGTGGAGATACAAAAGAAAACACAAACGGAGTGGAGATACAGAAGAAACAAAACACAGATGATACAAAGCAGAAGATACACTAGTACGTCGAGCAGTTAGTTAGTTGGAGTTAGTTACAAAACTTAACTAAATAACAGTTATCAAGATTCAAGAAGCGGTTATCAAAACTCAAGAAGTAGTTATCAAGAATCAAGAAGTAGTTGGAGACTTAGACTATAAATACTAGTCGCAGTCGAAGATTGAATAACTTTTGAACATACAACTCTTTAACTTTTCAACTCTGTGGAAAACTTTTGATCTTACATATTTTGAGCATTCAAGTGTATACTTAGAAAAGAAAATTTCAGTAGTGCGATACTGGAGAGCTAAATTTGCTGTAACAATAGCTCACAATATCTTTCTAGTGAGAGAAAGAAAAGGTTGAGAGCCTGGAGAGGCTAAGATAGCTGAAAGAATACGTCGTGTAAGAGACTTGAAGAGGCTTTGGATGGGAAGAAAGAATACTTGTAAATTTGCTGGAGTATAGTGAAAACTCAGAAGAATTCTGACGACTAGACGTAGCCCACAGTTTGGGTTGAGCTAGTATAAAATCACAGTGTCTATCGTCTATCTCTCAACTTATTCTATTTTGGTTTTTAAGAATAAGTATATAGAAGTTATTTGCAATTTATCTAAGTAACAATTTTCGTATAATGTTATTGATATTCTTTTAACAAGTTAGAGAAGTTCTTACCAAGAAATATTAAAATTTTGTATTCACAAAGAGAATACACAATTCAACCCCCCTTCTTGTGTATTTTGTCTATTATAAGTAATTTCTATATTAATGTGTGATTTTCTTGAATCCCTCTTACACAACTAACGATTATGTGGTGCTCTTAAGTGGCTCTAAAAATCCACAATAGCTAAAAATACTAGCTAACTGATGATATAATATCTCAAAGAAACATTAATTGAAAAAATAATAAATTTTGCATAGGACATTCTGTTTAACTTTTAATCAATAGATGTAAGGTTCTAAACTCTAAATTTGTCCACATCTATTATTATTCATATATAACCCCTTTCTAACTTGTATTCAACTAACAATGTAACTCAAATAACTAAAATCCCTAGTTTTCTCTATATAAGATTTTATTCCTAACTTCTAAAATCAAAGAATAACTCAATGTATATTTATACTATGCTTAATTTTCTACACATCGATCTGTTATTGAGACTGTAACATTTCTCCTCCCAAAATTTTTTATTATCATATTTTTGTATATTTCTTGAAAACTCAAATGTATGGCTAATGATTTAGTTTATTGACCAACCTTATAAACTGAGAGTTTTAGTTCAGTTATATAGTGATAGAGAATTAGCTATTAATAGCCAGCAAGAATCATGTCAAGTCAAGTTATTCAAGATCTGATTATGTGCAATATATGTACCTAATTTCATGCACCATCTATCTAGCCAAGAATGATGAAAATTATGAGTTGTATACCAACTATTTCATTCTATAATGTCTTGTACTTCTATATGTAAAGCCTACCTATTTACAAAGAAAAGAACTCAATTTTTTATAAGACGTAGCCTCCTAGTTTCATTAATCCTGCTCAACTAAATTATGTGTGCAAACTCCAAAAATCATCTATGAATAATAACAAGCATTAGGAGGTTTGAGAACTTCAAAGTTGACACATCATTACTTATTTTGAAGACTAAAAATTCAGTTGCCTATTTTCTTGCCCATATAAATGATCTTATAATTATAGGACGCAATGTTAAGCACATTAACAAAGTAATCAATGCTTGATGCCGCTACTTCTTTATTAAAGATCCTGGTCACTTACACTACTTCTTAGGTGTTGACACTACACAGAATAAACTATTAGCTACATTTTTTTGTGACAAATTAAAATTTATTGCTAAATGTAAACTTTTGGTGATGATTTAAACATTTTTCACTCAAAGTTGTGATTTTGACGATGTTAAAGAAAATCTTCGCTAAAGCAGTTTATTTAGTAATAATTTTTTGGAGTCATTACAAAAAGTGCCTAATTTTACGATGATTTACGTATTTTGTTGCCAAAGGTCAAGTCCTTGGTGATGAGAATTGAAAAGTTGCAAAATGTAAACTTTTGGTGACTAAACTTTAAAATCATCGCCCAAAGTCAAGATTAAACAATTTATAATTATTAATGTTAATTTGATAAATTTTAATCGTAAGTGTGCATATAATCCTAAGGTTAATTACAATTGACATTTATATATGACTTTTCATTTTTTTGACTTATGTTTTCTTTATAAATTTCTTTAAATATATAGTGAATGCATTAAAACTCTACAAATTATCTTTTTGGATATAAAAAGATAAACATACCTAATAAATATTTTACATATTAGTAAGATAAAAATAATAATTTTAATTTGACCACTATTCTTAATCATTAATATTTATTAACATTAAAATAATAACATACAAAAATACTGAAAATTGTAAGCAAGATAATATAATGATATATGTAGGTAAGTAGTATAATATTTTAATTAGATGTTTAACAATTCTTACAGATATACAACAATAACAACAACACCTAATATGAATCTCTCTAATACGCAAGGTCTAAGGAGGTCTAACATTACGTAGCCTTATCCCTAATTAGTAGAGAGGTTGTTTCCAAAATTCTTACAAACATAACAATAAAGAAAGTTTCACGGTTATTCTATCGAACAGGTAATAAAACAATTATGCTTTTGGATTACAAGTGTAACATCCCAGACCACCCGCTTATAAATATTGTTCGCTTTGGGCCTTAGCCCAGCTAAGCCCTCACAGTTTTGCTCTTCCCGCACACTCTCTTGGGAAACATGTCTATGAGGGAGAGATATCCATAGCCTTATAAGGCCTACTTCGTTCCCCTCTCTAATCAATATAGGAATCTAACATTCTACCCCCTTGGAGGCCCAGCATCCATACTAGCACACAGGCCTGGATCCATCCTCTTGGAGGCCTAGCGTCCTTACTGACACATCGGCTCGGGTACTGACTCTGATACGATTTGTAATATCTCGGACCCCCCCTCACAGATATTGTCCGCTTTGGGTCTTGGCGCAGTTAAGCCCTTATGATTTTTCTCTTCTCGCACACTCACTTGCGCAAATGCGTCTTGTGAGAGAGAGGTATCCATACCCTTATAAGGCGTACTTCGTTCCCCTCTCCAACAAATATAGGAATCTAACATTATCCACCCCCTCTTAGGGCTCAGCATCCTAGCTGACATACTAGTTCGGGTACTGGCTCTGATACCATTGTAACAGCCCTAGATCCATCTCACTCACAGATATTGTCCACTTTAGGCCTTCGCCCAGCCAAGCCCTCACTAGAGCCAGTACCTGGATTGGTATGTCAGTAAGGATGCTGGGCCTCCAAAGGGGTGGATCCAGGCCTGTGGGCTAGCGAGGATGCTAGGCGTCCAAAGGGTGGAATGTTAGATTCCCATATTTATTGGAGAGTGGAACGAAGTAGGCCTTATAAGGCTATGGAAACCTCTCCCTTATAGATGCATTTTCCAAGGGTGGAAAGAGCAAAACCGTGAAGACTTGGCTGGGACAAGGCCCAAAGCAGACAATATCTATGAGTGGGTAGTTCAGGCTGTTACAGTCTCCTTGTAATTGTAGTCAAGGTAAATATTTGTAATGTTGTTTTGGGTTTTTTTCCTTGAGTTGTAGATACTGTTAAATGCTATGTTGATGGTCAGTTTTAGGGTCACTTGTTAAGTTGTGTACATTTATTTGGATTGTTAATGGTTGAATGGTTAATTAAATGTGTTGATGTTGGTGAAGAAAGGGAGAAAATAGAATTTTTTATTTTTTGTTGAATTTTTAAGCATATAAATTATTCGATGAAAGTTCTCATATAGATTTAGTGTTTTGTTTTAAACTTATGAATGAATTTATTTGTTTTTTGTTTTCATAGTGTTCTATTTTGCGAGGATGGTAGTGTTAGAGAGAGGAGATTGTGATATATGAAGAATGTTAAGGCTTTGTAATTCTATATATTGAAAAGACGAGTGATTTCTATATAAGAATAAAGATAGATTAGTATCTTTTTATCTTATTTTTGTAACGTTGGAATTTATCAATCTAATTAAATCTTGTATTATTGAAATATTTTGCATAGAGATTTGTGTTAAATTTGATATAACATAAATTATTTTTCTAAAGAATTAATATAATCATAGTCCATGTATCAAATTCAGTTTAATAGAATTCAAATTTAATTATTCAAATTTGAATAGATTTTGACTTTGTAAACATTTTTTAATTAATTCAAAAATTTTAATTAAATCTAATCCCATATTAACTAACTCAATTGTATTTATTCATCTTTTGTCTATTTTTATAGAATCAATAATGTATACTCAAGCTTCTAAAATTCAATTATAGAGAGCACAAAGAGTCTTCACTTTAAATATTTATAATGGCATTAATCTTGTGTTGAATAAAGAGCCCTAAAAACTTTCTTGTTATATATATGGAAGCAAACTTTATAAATTTCATCTTCAATTGTAAAAAGGTATAGCCTTCTGAAACTTTATGTAAGTATTCAAGATGATCCTCTTCAAATTTGAATCCACTAACTATAGTCATCAACATAACATTAAACATTATTATAACGCATGTCATTAGAATTGTTTTGTATAGCCCATTAGTATGTGGCACAATGTAAGTCTAAAATAGTATGAAATTATAAATTAAATTCATAAATTATATTAACTATTTTTAATTAGATTAGGTTAATAATTATAAACCATTTCTATTTATAAAGTTGTTATGTCATTAATTTGATTTGTTCTTTTTCTTGCATAAAGTTTCATTAATGTGTATGTATTTTATTTTCCTTTTATCCAAAACAATTTAGCATTCCATGATAGTTGTCATTTGCATCATATTTTAGGGTTCAATTTGTTAAGTATTTAATGTCAATTTGAGCGTTTAGTGTGTATTTATGTTTAAATTGTGTTAGTTTATGTGTTTAATTGTTTTTTATGGGTTAATATGAATCTTTGAGCTTAAATGTCATATTTTGAGGTACCTTGATGTGTTTGTTAGTGTTTAAGGGTAAACAGCGAAGAATGGAGAAGTTTTGAAGAGTTTTGGGCCAAAACATAGCCTACGATTGTGGCACAACATGCCACGATCATGACAAAAAGAGGCGAGCTGATAGGACCTAGGTCACGATCGTGCAGTTTGGGCCACGATCGTGACAAAGAGCTCTATGGTAGTCTACGATCATGCACTTTAGGCCACGATCATGATGAGAGGTTTAGGCATTAGCGTCGGGCTAACACAAAAACTCAAGTTTCGTAAGACTTTTCAGACCATTTCAACCCCAAATCAATCATAGGGCTTCCAAAATATAAATATAACATTAAGGGGCAAAATAAGCAATTTTAGAAGAGCCTTGATCAGCCACTAAATTTTAAATATCAAGAGATTTGAGGAAGGAGAAGAAGGAAGAGAGACGCAAAGAAGAAACTTGACGCAAAGTACTTCCCGGAATAGGTGGTTTCCAGTAGTCTCTGCATCCACAATTTTGTTCTGAAAGTATTTTCTATTTTTATTTCAATTTTATTGATGAATAGAATTGGGACAATCATTGAGAATATTTGTTGTTGAATGTTGATTTTGTCTAAACTCACTTTCGGGATTTTGATTTTTGAGATGAAGGAAGTTTGATTTATTTTGTTTTAGTTGAGTTATTTATGATTCAATATATGTGCTTAATAATTCGGTAATAAACTGAGAGGGTGACCCGAATAAATATCATCAAATTAGGCTAATGAGAGTTAGGTAGCGTGATAGATAAGAATTGAATCAAACCGATAAAATCTTGTAACGAGAG
This sequence comes from Erythroxylum alaternifolium, assembly GCA_027478495.1. Lineage (NCBI taxonomy): Eukaryota > Viridiplantae > Streptophyta > Magnoliopsida > Malpighiales > Erythroxylaceae > Erythroxylum > Erythroxylum alaternifolium. The sequence continues at coordinate 55,183,416 of JANIIA010000005.1, forward strand.
ATCGAGCATAGGTTTCTGCTAGGTTATTAGACAAATTCAAAGCTAATTTAGGTTTTAGGTAAATTGGAAATAGAGAGATTACAATTCCATAATTAATTTAGGGATTATAAATTAGGGTTAAAGATTATAACTTAAGAGAGAGTAATCCACCCTAGGACCGTCTAGACCCGATAATTCGATAATTCCATAATTGAATAGATTTTCATTAATTTCATATTAAAACACCCTTTCTCTCAATTTGTAGTTTCTAGTTTAATCCTGGATTTAGTTATGCAAAATTGCTATTTTTTTTATATTTTATGAGTTCAATTCTTGATATTGATTATTGATTGGTTAATTTCTACATTAGTTGTTTATTTTGATTTATTATCAAATTTAGTCAAGCCTTAGGTTTTAGGATTAGATTAACCCCCCCGAGGGATCAATACCTTAGGTACTACGTGAATGACCCATGCACTTACGGACATATCGAGGTTATAAATATTAAAACTTTTTTATAGCATAACACCCCAATCATTCCAAATATCACTATTATTTAGCAATTCCATTGTAGAACATAAAATCCTCTATAAAAGAAGATGGATTTATAATTGTAAGTACTAATCTCATCGTATAATCTACCTATTGGTGCAAACTATTATGTGAAATCTATACCCTCCCCTTAATCATATAGCCGCGAAACTATTATAATTGGTTCAACTGTATTTTAAAACTTTAAGATCTAATCAAGGCATTTGATCCATTTCCTAAGACCTAAGACTTGACTCTAGGCATTTTATGAACTTTCAAGTCCTAAGATTCACTGTAAGCATATAAATTTCATTTAAAACCCTATCATATAGTTATAAACTTTTTCTACATTTTAAGTCCTAGACCCAACTTTATGAATAAGTTTATTATATTAAATATGAAATTTTTTTGCAGGCTATGTTTTGTGTTGAAGAGCATCGATAATCTTCCAACCTCGTCCTTCTTCATTTTAGTTTGCGATTGTTCATCTATCCAAGTAAGTCATCCAACTACTATCTGCCATATGTTTGGGTTTTTATAGACTACTTTAATAGTCTAATTATTTATGTTTGGGTTTTGTTTGAATAATAGATGAGTAGATGTATAAATCACATAACTATTTACTACACATAGCTTAGTGTTTGTTTGAATTCAAACTTAGTATTTATAATTAAAATTTCACCTCCAATTATGGAAAATCCTTTGAATAATACACCCTTAGGATGGTATATAAGCTAGAAACACATGATGCAGCTCGCATGAGGCTTATCGGTAAAATATTCCACGAGTCCAGGAGTCACAATGAGAACTTGCTTTTTGGATTATTGTGGAGTAACAATGCCACGTACCATAGTGTATATTTAAATTCAAACTTAATTTATGAACTTGTATTGATTAATGGAGAAGTATTAACATTAGAAATTCACCTACAATTATAGACAATCCTTTGTGAAATGAACCACTAAGATGGTATATAGGCTTAAAACCTGTGATGAAGCTTCCATGAGGCTTCTCGGTGAAATATTCCATGAGCACTAAGATTTACAGTGAGAACTTGCTTTCTTGATCATATGGTGTAACAATACCAAAAACCATAGTGTGTATTTAAATTCAAACTTAAATTTTGAACTTTAACTAATTAATATAGAACGTAAGGAAGCAAGTTATAGTAGAACTATTAGTACAAGTGTTGATGATAGTAATAATAATAATGGTGATGATAATGATAATGATGGGATTGTTGAGATGTTAGAGGATTATAGGGATTATTTGGAGATAATGAATGAAACTAATTTGCCTAACATAATTGGTAGTATTATAGAAGATAATTTCAGGAAGTGATTGAAATTTGCTTAAGAAGAATTATATCTAATGTGCACAAATTTCTCACAGCTATCTTTTGTTATTAAGTTGTTACATTTAAAGGTCTATAATAAATAGAGTAACAAGTCTTTTGACATGTTAATTGACTTGCTCAATTTTGCATTACTTGTTGGACACAAATTGCCCACATCTTACTATAATGTAAAGAAAATTTTAAGGGACCTTGGATTAGGATATATATCAATACATGTTTGTAAGTATGATTATGTTATATTTTGGAAGGACAGTAATTATCTTAAAGATTGTCCCATTTATGGTACATTAAGGTGGCTATTAGATGATAGGAGAGGGAAAAAGATACTACATAAAATCTTGGGATACTTTCCTATTAAACCACAACTACAAAGGCTTTTTATGTCAACAAAATAGCCATAGATATGAGGTGGAATAAAGAAAAATGCATTGATAATAACATTATGCGTCATCCAGCATATTCAATGACATAGAAAGACTTTGATGGAAAGTTTCTATGGTTTGCACAAGATTGTTGTAATGCTTGACTTGGTTTATCTTCAGATGGATTTAATCCTTTCAGTGTTTCTTACAGTATACAGCCGAATATTAGTGCCATACAAGTTACTTCCCTAGAAGTGTATCAAGGAGCCCTTTATATTATTGTCATTGCTTATTCCAAAACTTACTACTCCTAGTAAGGATGTCGATGTATACATGCAACCATTAATTGATGACTTAAATGATGTATGGCAAGTGGGATTAGAAACTTTTGATGTTGTTTAATGTGAAACATTTATAATGCATACGACTATTTTATAGACTATAAATGATTTTCCAGTTTATGGGAATTTGTCCAAGTAGAGCACTAAAGAGCATGTGGCTTGTCTTATGTGTAACCATCAAACTTTTTCAATAAAAGTATGAAGTAAATATATCATATGGGACATCATTTCTACTTGGAGCATGGGCATAGATGGCGAAGAAGCAAATTGTTTAATGACAAATTAGAATTAGGTGAATCTCTTTTGCAATAGTCTGGTGATGATAAGGTTTACCAACTATCACATTTGGGTGACATTATACTTGGTAAACCCCTAAGTAATAAAAAGTGAAACAGAAATTTTGTTAAGCTCAATTGGAATAAAAAAGCATATTTTTCAATTTTCCATAGTAAAAGGAATTACTATTGACGCATAATATTAATGTGATGCATATTGAAAAAATATTTATGAGAATATTTTAGTAATTGTGATGGGCATTGATGAAAAATTGAAAGACACAATTAAGTCTAGACTAGACTTGGAAGAAATAAATATAAGAAAACATTTGCATTTAAAAAGAAGAGATGATGGGTCATACATTATTCCACCTGCTTGTTACAACATGTCAAAAAGCGAGAAGCAAGTTTTTTGTCATTTTCTTAAATCAATCAAGTTTTTTAATGGGTAGACATCTAATATAGCCCGTTTTGTAAAAGTTAAAGAGGGAAAAGTTTCAGGATTGAAAAGCCATGATTGGTATATACATCTATAACAATTACTTCCTATTGGAATATGTGGGTGTTTGCTAAAGGATGTGTCTGTAACTTTGAGTCAATTAGGTGAGTTTTTTAAGCAATCATATTGTAAGACACTTAAAGTTGAAGATCTTGACAAAATGGAAAAAGACATAGCATTGACTCTGTGAAAGCTTGAACTAGTATTCGCCCATCATTTTTTGATGTTATGGTGCATTTGTTAATTCACTTACCACATTAAGCATAAATTTATAAACTAGTTCAATTTCAACAGATGTTCCCCATTGAAAGGTATTTTATTCTAACTTCAACTTTTGTAATTTTCTATTTAGTAACAATTATTAATGCTTTATATTTTCTAGGTTTTTATGCTCTCTTGAGTGTTATGTCCATAATAGAGCTCGACTTGAAGGGTCTATTGCAGAGGCTTATATAGCGAATGAATGTTTGACATTGTGTTCGATGCACTTAAATGACTTTGAGATAAGATTTAAGAGACCAAAATGTAACATTAATTTTGATCAAGATGGCGGCTTGTCAGTTTTCTCCCAAAAAGGAAGGCCATTTGGTGTCGAAAAATATATGGAGATAACTAAAGACAAATTTGAAATTGCCCATTGGTATCTTTTAAACTATTGCCAGGAAATCAATATATATATATATATATATAGAATATGTATATTACATAACAAGATAACTGTCATTTTGCGATGGAAAATACCGACGAAAAATACAAATATTTTGTCAGTATCACATATTACAGACAGAATGTACCGACAGACAAAAATGTTGTAGAATCAGCCGTAACTAAATTTACCGACGGTACAAGAATTTACCTTCAGTAAATTTAGCGTTGGAAACTGATAATCCGTCAATAAATATACCGAAAATGTACCGACCGTAACAAGTGTTCTGTCCATAAATTTACCAATGGTTAAACATTTTCCAACGCTAAATTTATTGATGGTAGGTTTTTAACCATAGGTAAATTTAGCTATGAAATGTTTACGACCATCGGTAAATGTACCGACAGTAACATGTTTTTCGTCCGTAAATATGCTGAACAATTACCGACAAAATTTAACATCCGTCACTATATTTTATGAATTATCGAAGGAATATAGCCTTTACCGTCAATAAGTTATTTAGAAAGTTACCAACGGACATTTATTTCTGTCAATAAATTTATTGCTTAAAATTTAAAAAAATATATTGTCATTATATTTAAATTATAGTTGTGCATAATTTTAATAATTAAATATTTATAACATATATTTAATTTTGTTAAATAGAAATTTTGATTAATGATTAAAAATTAAAATATCTTAATTGATAATAAAAATGTTATATTGTAAATAATAAGTATCTGTAATACAAACTAAATGATCAAAACTACACTACTGATTAGGAGATGGTGGATCGTTTGGCTGGTGCGATGACGTGTTGCGCTTACCCTTCAATTTATCTATCTCCTGATGGAGCTGAGCGTACAGCAGCATTGACTGTTACAACTGATGTAACTACTCCAATGTCTGTTACAACTGAGTCGACAATGTCTGCACTGTGCTCTCAAGAACTTCCACTTTATTATTGTTGGACCACCTAGCAGATGCTACTGTACTAGACATGGAGGATTGCGAATAACAAGTATTCACAAATTATCTTAAGCCGAATATCATCCTATGATGATCCGTACCATCTACTGCTTTAAGGTAAGTGTTAGCCTCATCAACATTTTCTGATTGCTGAGACCGTCGTTTAATGGTTTGTTGTATTTGGTCCTATCAAAAAGCAATGTTTATATATTAGTAAGTGATAATTATTAAGTATTATTAATATTAAATAATAAATTTCACATACAT
>JANIIA010000005.1:55188741-55203153 GCA_027478495.1 Erythroxylum alaternifolium
TTTATGTTTGATGTTAATTTAGGGTAAGAATTGACTATTTTTATGTAGGAAGAAAGATGGAGCAACTTGGAGATTAAGCTAGAGATCAAAGAGGAAAAGAAAAGAGGAGTCTCTCTTTTGCAAATTCCCATGATCGTGGGAATTATGATCTGAGACAATATGCGGGGCTTCATTAAACTGAGGTTTTTTGGACTATAAAAGCATAATTAAGCCTCTATCATATGGGAGGACGAAAACCCTTCTGTAGAAACACCATTCTTGAGTGAAGAATACAAATTTCTACCTTGGAGGAAGGATTTAAGTCAAGGATTATCATCAAGATTGGGGAAAATAGCTCATCAATACCAAAAATTCCAGATTTTGGTAAAGAAGAAAAGGAGTTTCTTTATTCAGTTTCTATTAATTTTACTTCTTCTATTCTTTGTAAAATGGTTTATTTAAATGTTGATGATGTTATGGAGACCATAATGAGCTGACTTAGTTTTAGGGATTACTTTTGAACTATTTTGTTAAAACTCCTATTTAATGGAATTGAATGAAAGTGTCTTTGATGATTGTTGATTTTATTTGTTATCTTGCAAAAAATCAAGAGATTGAGTAAGATTATTTGTGTAGGATTGTACAACGAGAGTTGGCAACCTATAGACGTACAATCATCACATCAATTGATTAGTTAGATGAGAGATCTTAGCAAATTCAATTGATTGCCCATAGGATAATTTAATAACTAGTTGAATCGGTAGAGTCATTGGGTAGGTTGAGAGATCGTTCAATTGATTTCCATCAATTTGATTAAGGACAATTGATTATACCTTGAAAGAGGGTAAGTAATACATTAGGAAATCTTAAATGAGACACAATTCAAGTAATAAAATTGAAGGGAGGCAAAATAGGAAAAAAGTAATCTTTAGTCTTTAGATTCTTGAGTTTCAATTTTCTTGTATATTGGTATTGTTCAGTGTTTGATATTAGTCTTTTAATTTTAATTTAGTTTTCTAGATTATTTACATTAAATAATTTCGTTTCTTAAACAAAGTTTTATCTGATTTAAGTAGTGTCTGGGCATCAATCCCTATAGGATTGATATCTGATTTTTAACTACAAGTCACGACCCGTTCACTTGCAGTTTTTTAGTGTAAAATGAGTGGTTTGTGTTGCATAATTACGCGCAAACAGCTACCAGATGAACTCAACATTTAAGATGTTGGAGTTGGCAATCCTATATGCTCATCTATTTATTAGACTAACCTAAAGGGATTCTCTGTATACCTGCGTACCATAAGAGGATCAATGGTACTTGGCTAAAGAACTTTGTATGAAGTTGAAATTACTCAATAATTGGATCGAATTATTCTCAGGAACAAAATATCCAACTTTTATCTTTAGCACTATGTCCATCATAAAGTATGTTTTATCATTGTGGATGTTTGACTTCAATACAGTGATTCAAACTATGACAGAGCAGATGGTGGAGAAGTTTAATTCTTATTGGTCTAAGGTTAGAGATATTGTTGCAGTATTATATGGTATCAATTGTTTAATGATTATGAAGTTAGAATGCAACACACTTATAATCGGGATCTTAGCAATGTTATAGGTAGTTCAACTCTGACTTCAGTTTCAAGTTTGGCCTTTTCTTCTGACCCATTATTGACATATTTTGTTTTAAGTTTTTTGAAAGAGAAAAGGGCTAGGATTTCTTACAATATGGAGTTAGATAAATATTTTTCTGCAGATTTTGTTCTTAAAACTGAAGGTGAGTCATTGGATATATTATCATGGTGGAAGATGTCTGCACATAATTATCCGATCTTATAAGCCATTGCACGGGGCTTGTGAGCTATTCCATCATCAACCATTACTTCAGAGTCTGCATTTAGCACCAGTGGTTAGGTCATTACTCCTCATCATAGTCAACTTCATTATCGCACATGGATGCCCTTATGTGTGCTCAAAGTTGGTTGAATAATGAAGATATTGATGGTAAATTCTTTTCTTTTTAATATATTTATTTTATCTATCTTTATATTATCTTACCTAATATTATGTTTTTTATTTTCCTACAACTACAAGTATTAATGCGGAGGGACTAGTGAAATTAATCGACCAATTGAAGGTTATTTTGATCGAATATACGAAGATAAAGGTATTTTTAATTTTCTTTTTATTTAATATTACATTACTAAATATTCATTTTATTTTAATATTATATTACTAAATATAATATTTTTACATATAGATGATTGGATCCAAAGTATTGACCACCTTACTAACAAGTACAATTAGTCAATTGGATGATGTTGTCGCAGGATGTGCTTGTTTAGTGGGTACAAAAAAATAAAAATGGGTATGAAATGAAAGATTGAGTTTGATAAGGGACTATGATTATAAAGTCATTATTTTGATTACCGATTTTTGAGTAATACCCCATTCCTCTCCTAATATAGAGGAATGGGTATCATTGTTATGTAAAGGTGTACTTGTTATAATTAATTAAAATATAACTAATTAAAATATAATTATTAATTAATTAAAATATAATTAATTAAATTAGTTATAATATAAGTAATTAAAATATAATTATTCATTAATTAAAATATTGTAATTAATTAATTAATTACAATACAATTAATTAAAATATTATTAATAATGAATTAACTACAATATAATTGATTAAAATATAATTCATTCATTAATTAAAATATTGTAATTAATAAATTAATTAATTATATATTGTAATTAATTAATAATATAATTAATTAAAATTAATTAAAATATTTTAATTAATCAAAATTGTAATTGATTAATTACAATATAATTAATTAAATTATAATTAATTAATTAATTAAAATATAATAAATTTTATTTCTCAATATATTTTACAAACCAACCACTGTCAATGGTAATCATTCCTTCCTCTTAACCAACCATTATAATTATAATGATAATATCCATTCTTTTTCCTCACTATATTCATTTTCATTTCTATTACCATTCCCTCATACGAACCAACCGCCTCCTCAGTCTCCACTCTCCAGTCTATCCAACATGACATTATCTTAATTTTGTAAATTGTATCATTTCTTGTAAAATGATTTAGATAATCATTCATGTACAGCAAAAAATTTTATAGTTAATGAATTTGGTTTTATCAATTCTCTCTTATAATAATTAATAAATTATTTAATTAAATTTAAAATTCGGAATTAATTGAATTGAAATTCTTAACTATAACTATTAACTTAATGACTTTTCATACAAATTTTTAATCAATTGAATTAAAATTCCTAATTAATCATACCAATAAATACATCTCAAGATTTTAATTTTAAAATTTATTTTCTCATTAATGATATGCAAATGTATGTTGCACCTTCAATCTAAACCTGACTTAATGACCTTTAACACAAATTATGTTAATATTTAGCTCATTACACCTAAATATTACTTAAAACATTAAGAAGTTAGTGATGTTATGCTTTGATGTAACGCTTTCATTTAATGACTTATAGTTTTATTTAAATGAAATATTAAGTGGTTTAAATAAAAAGATACGAATATTTTGTAATTTAATATTCAATAAAATTAATAACTTTATTATATCATAATTATATGTTGTTATAATTTAAAGTTGTGACATAATATATATATTTTTAAAAAAAAGGTGAAAATTTTATAAATTTTATGAAATATAGTATGCTTATAACATTATAAAGACGAGAAGGATTTAAAGTAATACTTATATCAAGGTTTCGAGGAAGGAATTACTCTTAACAAACTTTTAATTAGAGTGACCTATCAATGAATACTCTAATATTAGAATTTAGAAAGGAGAAAAAAATTATGAATATAAATTTAGATATAATGATTTTAGAAAAAAAGAAAAGAACTATTTTCAAAAGTAATAAAAATAATAATTTATAAAATGTATTCTCATTTAAATAAAATAATAGTTATTTTCAATATAATATACTATACGTATTTGTTTTTATTCTCAATTACTTATATATTCTTTTAGAATTGATACATTAGGACTTTATTGATTAATTCATTTTAGGATTAATATAAATACATATATGCATAATGTATATATTGTGTAAATATTAAAAATAAAATATTAAAGTGTAAATGCATTAACATTAATCATGATATTAATTAATTTATTTTAATATGTGTAATAAAAATATAAAATTTTACAATGATTATTTAATAATAGATATAATATGAAAAGACAATAATATTTGTATAACTATACAAGAAAAAAATAAACATTAACTAAAAGTACAACAACTACATCGATTAAGAGTTTTTGTACATAATTTATAAAAATATTAAAAGTTTGAAAATAATACATTATAAACTTAACAAACCTATTTTTTAGAAAATAATATTAAAAAGAAATATAATAATTTATTAAACACGTAAAAACAATATTTGAAATAAATTCATTGTACTTATATAATAACTTCTTTACATTTACATTATAATTAATTGTTATAATAAAATTACAAAACTAAAATTAAATTCACTTGCTTGTAGGGAATAATTATGACAACATTATCATTACTACTTATTTTTAATAAATATATATTGGTTAGTATTTTACATCTTTTATTTTACATAAATATTTTTGTATAATTTATAGGTAATTTCATCTTACACTTTACTACAAATAGTTATGCTATAGTTTATAATTTATCAATTTTAAAAAATACAACTATAAAAAATACAACTATAACTTTTTCAAATTCTCTTAAAATAAATATGTAAAAATTTAAAAAATATATTAAACAACCGGGCCGATTGAGGCCCGACAGGTTGCCCCTGGCCCTAGCGGGCCGCAGGGCTTGTTGACCTCGACTCAGCCACAGGCCACGGACCGGGCCACAAGCTCTTTCCTTTATAAGTTAGGCTCCTTCTAATTATATCCGCGAGTAAAGCTTACAAGTATCTTTCAAAACCCTTTATTAATATTTGAATTTTGAAAATATACCTATTATTGTTTGTCATCATCAAAAAGGGGGAGATAACTCAAGGCTTATGATTAATGATTTTGATGATAAATGTATAATATTTCAAAATTAAATTTGGATTTATTTCTTTATCTAGGTAATGATATAATTCTTAAAAGGAAATAAAATCATGGAATAATTATTTCTTTTTCTACATGAACCTTCTTTATAAACTTACTTTTTTAGAAATGATTTCATGACATCCAGAAGGATCATACTAATTCGAATAATCAACTCTGCAAGCCTTATCAAAATGTTCTTCTTAATGTCTAAATATCAAAGATTTCAGCAGAGATTATTTCAAAGATTAAGCAATGGCTAGTTGAAGAAATTGTCTACTTAAAGAAGAGTCACTACATTTACAAAAAACACACAAGACTTCCGAAATATCTTAAAGCATCAATATTTTTGAAAGTCATATCAAACTCTTTGTTCTTTAGAAAGTGATATCACTCTATTAAGAGAGACTGTTAAATTCTTCATGCACTTTTTATTGAGAGCTTGTAGAGGATAGTAGAATACTAATAGTGTGGAAGATTGAAGAACCTTAATATACACTTGTGAGCTTGCAAAGGCTCATCAAATTACTACTTATTTTTTATAGAGAAATACTCAAGTTGGATACTTGGGGATTGGATGTAGGTTTTGTTATAAGTCAAACCAGTATAAATCTACTGTGTCATTTTCTCTCTTCCTTACTTTTAAATTTTCGCATTATAAATTTTCAAGAGGCTCCTTGAATTTTCAATAGGCTCCTTATCTTTTTATATCATAAGAGGTTTCTTTCAAAAGTTCGCAGGCTCCTATCGATTAAACAAGCTCCTTTTTTTTAGCGCTAGCAGGCTCCTATCGATTAAAAATGCTCCTATCATTTTGAGCATTAGTAAGCTCTCCTCTTGCTTATGTTTGCTTTATCAGAGAGGATTTGTTTTACATTAATTTGTTCTTCATCTTAGACAATTTTGCCACATTTCTTCTAGCGGAGCTCATTTCCACCATTGGAAACTAGTTGCTACAACGACGTTCCACGATGAATTAATGTTAACAATTTAATTATGAAAAGTTAGTAGAAGAGTTCTTATTTAAATGTTCCAACATTCTAACAATGTTAATTTTGTGATCTATTAAGTGAGACTACTTCATATGATAAGGTTGAGAATGTTAAGTGTGTATTTGCTATGTTTAGGGGATGTATAAACATCCCTTGTAGCTCCGAAATATGATTGCTTCTATGTACATAAACATCCTTTGTAGAATCCTTTAATAAAAATAGTTGTGTAATTGTGATTTAGCTTTAAATTATCTTAATAATTAGCTTGTTAGTTTTGAGAGACTCCATTATATATATGTTTTCAAATTTGTGTACGCTAAAAGGTTTGGTCTTTTAAGAATAAGAGTAATAGGTTGTTAGTTTTGAGTTTTAATTGTTATGTCTAACATAGAAACACAATTGACCATATTTATGGTTTTAACCATTTAACTTTTAATTGTTATGTGTAATCACAGCCTCATTACACATTGAAATAAAGTCATTTTAATGGATATATTTGTATATTATAAATGGTACAATCAAATAATCTGTACATTTTATTGTAGAAGTAGCCTTCATTCAAGCATTTTATCACACAGTTAGGAGGCTTTTGTCAAACAAGCATGGAAGGTGGAAAAAAAGAGGTCACCCATACATATCCAACACAGAAACATAAGAAACCATCTTCCAAACATAAACACAGTCAAAAACCCATACACTATAAGCAGAACACAAAACTCACAATAAACTACAAAATGTAGCAGTAAAATAGAGCACAAAAAGGGAGGGACTGAAAATAGAAAAGAAGAACAATACCAACACAAGTAACGATGCTTCTTCGATGGTGACGACCACAACTAGTGTTGATGATCACAACAGAGGGGACGATGCTTATGGATGGTGAACAAAGAGAATGTTGACAGCTAACATCAAAACGAACGAAAACGAAGAGAGGTTCGTTTTGATGTTAATAATCTAATAGAAAATGATGTTGTTTCTTGTTAAACAAAACGATGTCGTATTTGATTAATTCGAAATAAATATACCATTTGGCATCAATTAAAAAACCTTCGCGAAATGGTGGGCCATTACCTTTTGGCTTCACTTTTGGTAATGGCATGAAGATAACATTATATTAATTACCATATATAATTATATCTATTGTGATGCAATTAAAAAATAATTACAACATAGTAAATAATGGAAATTAATATTAAATACTGATATGATATTCTTATTAATCAAATGAAAAATATTGACAATGACTGTAAATGTAAAAATAAATTTAGTTAACAACAATATTATTTTAAAAAATTATAGGACAAACAAAATAAAATTAATATTTATTATATAAATTTATTCTTTTTATTAATTTCTTTTAAAATATATGATTTGAAAATTTTATGTGGTGTGACAAAGCTCTAATTTACTATATATAAATTGGGTAACATTTTCTAGAAATTTCATATTACAAAAAGAAAATTATATAAATATGAAATTCAAAATAAATTGTTCTTATTAATGTCTTTTAAAATATATGATTTGACAATATATAAATGGTGTCACAAAACTCTATTTACTATATATAAATTCTATACTATTTTATATAATTTATATATTACCAAAAATAGAAAATATAAAAATAATAAAGATTTGCTGACTATTTTTGTAATTCATCGCCAAATATGGTATTTAGTGACAAATTTGTCATAGTGTCACTAAAAGGTTGACAGTGTATTGACATTTGGCATCAATTTTAGTAATTCATCGCAAAAATGATATTTAGCGACGAATTAGGCAAAGCGTCACTAAAAGAGTGAGGGTGTATAAACATATGGTGATGTTTTTAAAAAGCATGCCCAAATGTTTGAACATTTTAAAACAAAAAACGATGTCATTTGTTCAACGACAAACGATGTCATTTTGTTATCTGTTTTAATAGATACACTTGACCCCCAAATTTGTTCTCTCTTTTTCCTCTCTCGCTAGTTTCTTATTCGCTCTCTCCTTAGTCGATGACCTTCTGTCTTCTGCATTTGCTTGCTTCTGTCTTCTCCAGTTGTCATCGTTCTGTTCTTCCGTCGAGGTAAGTCATTGATGCTTTTTTTGGGGCTTTTATTATGCTTCCTTTCATGTGTTTTGGATGTGTGATGTTGGACGGGTTAAGGATGATTTTATTGAGTTGTTTGTGTTGGTTTGGATTGTCTGTGATTGGAGTATGTTTGGAATGTCTTAATGTTAGTGATGAAAGGGAAAACACATGATTTTCGTAGTTATCTTGGGATGAATTTCTCATGTATGTAAAGTGTTTGATGAATTGCTTATTACGATTGTGTTAAGTGTTGGGAGCATTCTGCTTATGTTGGTGTATATATATCACATTCTGTTGATTGAAAATTGATGGATTTGAATTTAACAAATGTAAGTTGAGATGTAATTTCTATATATATGTCCATAATCTACACAAAAGTGACACCTTATATAGGATAATTTGAAGGTGTGTGAACATATGAGTGAGATCTATAAGAATATGACATATATGCTTTTTTGGGTTTGGATGTAACTATAATTAGGGAGTTCTAATTTATGTATGCGGGAGATAATAAACTCTTCTTGTGAGATAATAAAGCCTAACAAATGATTTAGTATATGACATACTCTTTTAGTGTAAATATGGCCTATAAGAATTGTGAACATTTTCTAAGTGCTTAAATAATAGATGATGATAATTATGAGCTTATTTTTATGTTGTTTTAATAATAAAGAGACATGTACTACAAGTTCCTTTCATGGTCTTGCATAAAATTGTACCTTTTTTTTCTTGTGAATCATGTCTTCTAGTTTTAAAATATGAACCACACGCAAATGTAGCAAATTTCTTTTTAGCTTGAGACCTAGAGGATGATGTATGAACAGTAAAATTTTTATATCTATAATTGGATATTATTTGCTTGTGGATGATTTAGGCATATGCTAATCATCTAATTTTTTTTGTCCCACATAAAAATTATCTTGGTATTAGATAATGCACTTTTATAAGTGAAACCAATTCCATGCTTTTCATTAGAGATATTTGGCCTCTAATTCAAACTTTCATTTGCTAAAGTGAACTTAGACAATGAATATTTGAGAAAATTAATTCTTTTTCAATGTCTCTTCTCATATCAAATTATATTCATTGCTAGTAGCTACAATCACACATTTAGATTCTATCATGTCAAGCACATCAAATTTTAATGTCTCATTCTCAATCATATATGTATCTAAGAGTTTTAAAAGTTCTTTACAGTTTCATATTTTTCAAGCTTATTATTTCCATCCATTCAACAAATTAAGTATAAGACAAATCATTATCATTATCATCACAATCATTATCATTAAAAGTGTTTGAAATAGAGGATACCTCATCATTATATTTACAAAAAAGATTATAAAGAATTGTTAAATTTTGATGTTCTTAATTCTCCTTTGATAATCAATGGGAGACTTTATAAAGTATAGATTTATCTCTTACGAGAACATATGGTCATTAAATAAAACAAAAAGCTTAAAAACAAGTGATTTATAATATGTATATGCATTGGAAAGTTGCAAAGTTTACATGTCTAATGCAATTTTAATACTTAATTGAAAAATATATATAGATGAATGTGTAAATAAAAGTTACATGTCTAATGAAATTTTGGTGTGCTTATTCCTCTATATTTTTGTTTTGCTTGTGTGAGTTGTTGATATGTTGCTACGGTGAATGTGTGTAGTGATAAGTAATGAATATTTCAATATGGGTTATGTGTGTTAAATGGGTTGATTGAATGTGAATCTATGTTAGAAACTTTGTTTTACTACTGCCTATAAGCTTTTCAACTAAAGTTCACTTTAAATCTCTAATGTCGCTCTTAGATTATAGTCCTCTCACTTCTCACTCTCCGTTAAAGTTTTCATCACTCACAAGCTATCATGAGCCCATTATTGCCACAAAGTCGTTAAAACTTTATTAACGGTAAGCTATCGGTTATGTGTCCAAAAACTTTAGTTATAAGCATTTTCTACATTTGAAGTCCCAAGACCCAACTTTATGAATAAGTGTATTATATTAAATACAAAATTGTCTTTTTCACAGGCTATGTTTTTTGTTGAAGAGCGTCGATAATCATCCATCCTCATACTTCTTCTTTATAGTCTGCAGTATTCCATCCATCCAGGTAAATCATCCTACTAATGTTTAACATATGTTTTGCTTTAATAGTATGAGTATTTATGTTTAGGTTTTGTGTGAATGAAAAGGGGCTATTGGTTTTGTGTGGTTGTTTGTAATATTTTTAGAATCATTGATGAGTTTTTATGTTCTATTTTAATATATGGACTTACATAATTAAGGATGATTTGAGGCATAATAAACCCCTAGGATGGTATACAGGCTGAAAACCTATGATGTAGCTCCCATGAGGCTTATCAATGAAATATTTCACGAAACTATAAGTCACAACAAAAAGTCCCTTTCTAGATACATAAGTGTAAACAACGTCACATACCTTATATTTTTTTAATTCAAACTTATGGACTTGTACTAATTAATTAAGAAGTAGTAACTTGTATAATCATGTTTAATTAAGGATGATTTAAGCCGTAATAAACCCCTAGGATGGTATATAGGTTGGAAACTTGTGATGTAGCTCCCATAAGGCTTATTAGTGAAATATTCCACGAGCCTATGATTCACAGCGAGAAGTCCTTTTCTCGATTCACAGGTGTAAACAACTTCAAATACATTAGTGTTTGTTTGAATTCAAACTTAGTATAAAAACTTGTACTGATTAATTGAGAAGTAGTAACTTGTAAACTCACATATAATTATAGATGATTAAAGGCATAATAAACCCCTAAGATGGTATATAGGCCGGAAACATGTGATACAGCTCCTATGAGGCCTATAAATGAAATATTCCACCAGCCTAGGAGTCCCAACAAGAAATCTCTTTCTTGATTCATAGGTGTAAACAACACCACGTCCCTTAGTGTTTGTTAGAATTTACACTTAGTATAAGAACTGGTACTGATTAATCAAGAAGTAGTAACTTGTATTGATTTATCATTATGTTATATAGAATGAGAATTGCATAGAATAATTCAGCTAGATGGATAAAAGTTAGATGTCTCATCAAAAATGGTCCACTGAATACATAAAAGGAGTTAAAAGTTTCATGTAATTTGTAAAAGATCAAATGGGTGATGATTGTCTTATTCATTGTCTATGCATAGATTACTTAAATGTTGACATTTAAAGTCAAGATGTGGTATATAATCACTTGCTAATATAAGGCATAAATAAATCCTATACTCTATGGCTTTGTTATGGCGAACGTAAGAAGCAAGTTGTAGTAGAAGTGTTGGTACAAGTGTTGATGATAGTAACAATAATGATGGTGATGAAGGTGGGATTAGTGAGATAGGATTATGGGAATTATATGGAGACTATGAATGAAACTTATTTGCCTAACACAATTGGTAATATTACAAAAGATAATTTTGGGAAGTTATTGAAAGTCGCTCAAGAAGAATTATATCCAGGGTGCTCGAATTTCTCATAGCTATCTTTTATTGTCAAGTTGTTACATTTGAAGCTTTATAATAACTGTAGTAATAAGTTTCTTAACATGTTAATTGACTTGCTCAATGATGCATTACCTGTTAAACACAAATTGCCCAAATCTTATTGTGATGCAAAGAAATTGTTAAGAGACCTTAGATTAGGATATATATTAATATATTCTTATAAGTATGATTGTGCTATATTTTGGAAAGACAACAAAGATCTTGAAGTATATATCACTACATGCTTGTAGGTATGATTGTGCTATATTTTGGAAGGACAGTAAAGATCTTGAAGAGTGTCCGATTTATGGTACATCAACGTGGCTGATGGGAGAGGGAAAAAAATACCGCATAAAATCTTGAGTACTTTCCTATTAAACCATGACTACAAAGGCTTTTTATGTCAACAAAAATAGCTATAGATATGAGTTGGCATAAAGAGAAATGCATTGATGATAACATTATACTTCATCTAGTAGATTCAATGATATGGAAAGACTTTGATGGAAAGTTTCCATGGTTTGCACAAGATTATCGTAATTTTCCACTTGATTTAGGCTTAGATGGATTTAATCCTTTTGGTAATATGAGTACTTCTTACAACATGTGGTCCGTAATTCTAGTGCCATATAATTTACCTCTATGGAAGTGAATAAAGGAACCTTTTATGCTATTGTCTTTGCTTATTCTAGGACCTACTAATCTTGATAATGAGATCAATGTATACATACAACCATTAACTGATGAATTAAATGATCTATGAGAGGTTAGATTAGAAACTTTTGATGTTATTCAAGGTGAAACATTTATAATGCATATGTCTATTTTGTGAAGTATAAATGATTTTCCAACTTATGAGAATTTGTTTAGTAGAGAGCACTAAAGGGTATATGGCCTATCTTGCATATAACCATCAAGCTTATTCAATGAGGCTACGAAGTAAAATATGTTATACGAGACATTGTCGTTACTTGGAATATGGGCACAGATGGAAAAGAAGCAAATTGTTTAATGGCAAAGTAGAATTGGGTGAAGCTCCTTTACAGTTTGCTGGTGATGATGTGGTTTACCAACTATCACCATTTAGGTGACATTACACCTGGCAAATACCCAAGGACTAGAAAGCAAAAACCAAATGTTGTTTAGCTCAATTGGAATAAAAAATACAATTTTCAATTTGTTGTATTGGAAGGAATTGCTATTGAGGCATAATTTTGATGTAATGCATATTGAAAAAATTATTATGAGAATATTTTATGAATTGTTATGGGAATTGATGGCAAATCGAAAGACACAATTAAATATAAACTAGACTTGGAAGACATAAATATAAGAAAAGATTTGCATTTGAAAAAAAGAGATGATGGGTCATATGTTATTCCAGCTGCTTGTTACAACATGTCGAAAAAAGATAAGCAAGATTTTTATCAATTTCTTAAATTAGTCAAGTTTCTTAATGGGTATGCATCTAATATAGCATGTTGTGTGAATGTTAAAGAGGCAAAAGTATTAGGATTGAAAAGCCATGATTTTTATGTACTTCTGCAACGATTACTTCCTGTCGAAATACGTAGGTGTTTGACGAAGGATGTGTCTGTAACTTTAGGTCAATTGGGTGAGTTTTTTAAGCAATTATGTTGCATGACACTGAAAGTTAAAAAGCTTGACAAAATGGAAAAAGTCATAACTTTGATCCTATATAAGCTTGAACTAGTATTCTCCCTATTATTTTTTGATGTTATGGTGCATTTGGCAATTCACTTACCATATAAAGCAAACCTTTTTGGATTGGTTCAATTTCGATGGATATTCGCCATTGAAAGGTAATTTATATTAACTTCTAATTTTTTTTAAAAATGTATTAGTTAGTAACAATTATTAATGTTTTATATTTTGTTTAGGTTTTTATGCTCTCTTAAATTTTATGTACGTAATAAAGCTCGACTTGACGGCTCTATGTAGAGGCTTATATAGCGAATGAGTGCTTGACATAAATGACATTGAGACAAGGTTTAATAAACTAGAACGTAACCTTGATTTTGATCAAGATGGTGGCTTGTCAGTTTTCTCCCAAAATGTTAGGTCACTTAGTGTCAAAAAATATGTGGAGTTAACTAAAGACGAATTTGAAATTTCCCATTGGCATAATTTGAGCAATTGCGAGGAAGTTGACAGATATATGGAGTATGTATATTACTTTTGATTCAAAATTTCATATTTAAATTACGTGATTCAATATATGTTTCATGCTCTCTACTTACTTTTTTAAACAGAGAGCACAAAGAGTCGATTCAAAGCAAAGGGATTATTAATGTTGAAAAAAGACATAAGTTTAAGTTCATATCATCGTTCAGGACTCAAGTAAGTTATATATTGATGGAATAATATGAACTTATGACAATTTGTATGTTAGATTAACTCCTAATTTCATTTTGTCTTATAAATGATACGATTACATAACTGTAACATGCAAGAGGCGACAATATCATTATATTATTTGGCATGTGGGCCTTATATGTGTGGGAAAAAATATACAAGTTGTATTGTTAATAGGGTTAGATTTCACATACAAGATCGAGACAATCGATTTAGAAGCCAAAATTGTGGGGTTGTTGTTGAGGGATGTCATTGTAACACCCCATTACCCTAGGGTACGCATCGGGACGCCCGTAGGTCATTCCGACACATATCCTAAGATAAGGGAGCGCTACGTACAATTACTATAGAACTCCACATGGCATCACATACATTTAAACAATAATACCAGTAAATGTAAAT
>JANIIA010000005.1:55266553-55280163 GCA_027478495.1 Erythroxylum alaternifolium
TAGTAATAAAATATTTATTTTATTTTAAAAATAAAAATAATAAAATAATACAAGTTAAAAAACAACAAATTAAAAAAAATTGAAAAAAGAGGCGGGAGACGCAGGGAGGGGGGAGGGGGAAGTTTAAAAATTTTTAATTTTTTTTAATTTTTTATTTAAAATTTAAAAATTTTGCAACTCAGTCCCTATACTTTTTAAAATTTTCGATACCACCCAGTATTTACGATACCGACCGATACCGCTGGTACTAACCGGTATTAGCCGGTACCGACCGGTATTTGAACCCGATACCTAAATTCAAATTTCGGTACCGTTTTCCGGCCGGTACGGTACGGAATTCATAACCATAGTTTCGACGTATCCATCTAGCTCTGTTCTCGTACGGAATCAAAGAATCGGCTGGAATCAATAAATCTATTTCTTCTAATCATACCAAAATGTATCCCATCTGATGCAAATTACCTGTCCTTTTTTTTTAATCCTCTGTTGGAAAACCCTCCAAGAAAAAACAAAAAGCTACTTTTAGCACGTTACATTGATGTCAAACTATAACACTCCTGGCAATTAAGGTATTTCTGTCTATCAAGGAGCTTGGTTCTAATTTTCTAAATATTCTACTCCTTCAATTTGTGATTTTTAGTCTATCTAATCCATGAGAACGCATTAGATTGATTTAGTGCAAACAAAAGCTTTGCCAACACAATTTTCTTCCAAAAGAAGAATTCTTTGAAGTTTAAACCTCCTTGTTCTTTTGACAGATATGTGGTTTTCCTTGCTACCGGATTCTTTCCTATTTTCTTTATGCAGAGCTAAGTATAAAAAATCTTATATATTGCTTGCACTTTCTGCAGTACTATTTGTGGTATAGGGAAGATGAAGAACCAGAATCTTTTAATGTTAAATAAAACAATATATATAAAGTATTAATAGAGAACTATATTACCTTTTCTTTACTTTTTTTATGTTCTTTCTTTTTTGTGGCAAAAAAATTGATATTACACTCTTTTTTTTTTTGTTGGAAGAATAGACACCATGAAAAAGCTGTAATTAGGACTTGTGACTTGCGAAGAGAAGACGGTTAAATTTAGATTAAAACGAAGACAGGTACAGTATTACAGGTAGATTATAAGTACGTAGGGGTGATGATTTAGATGTCACATGTTTTTTGTTTTTTTTTTCCATACCTGTCGTTATAAACCTAGAGAAACTATCAAATTGTAATTGTTCAGTCATACAATCGGTAAAGAGTAGGCTTCAATGCTAAGTACACAGAGTGCCATCCATTCTGACAAGGGTGGACTAGATCCCAAAAGAATGTCATTTCAGGGTGCTTGCATATGACATACCCCTTTCTTTCCTCTTCTTCAACCCCATATGAGTCCTTCTTTGTCAAACATGGCGTCAACGGATTCTTGTACTCCGAAGAATTCCCTGCCACCAGGTAAAAGTAGTACGCATGAATATATTTGTTGGTGTTTGATCTTAGCAAGTAAAGAAAAACTACCGATGTGAGGGGCGTTTGATTGGATCGAAAGCACAAGAATATCACAGAATAAAAGTTACCAGCTTTGTGTCTCAGTCGGTCCATTGCCCACATGAATGTGCTATACGCATCCAGAATTATGAAATCAGATTTCATGCTTTTCTTGTTCAACTTATCCACAGCTAACCGTAGTAGGTGGTTGTGGAATTTAGAGCCCGAGTTGAAAATTTTATTGCAGTCCTGATACGAAAGTTTTACTGTATGTTCGGGCAAGCATCCCAATGGCCCTATTGATAAAACAACTATCTTTCCAACTCCCAAATCACGAATGCGCTTTAGGCTCTTGGCTAGCTGCTTGATAACTTCTTTTGTGAAAGCTGGCATGTCCTGTCACGTCGAGGGAAAAGAAACTGTCATCCTAACATCAAGATTACAAACTACTGTAGGATTGTTATAAAAACAAAATTCTTAAGCAAATCTTCACCCTATTGACACCAGAAGGAAAAAAAAACCTTCAAGATTCATGAAGCTTAGATCATTTAAATAAGATATGTTGATTGTTTTTAACTTATAAATAAATCAGTGATTTTGGTTTGATTCCACCCAACACAATTGAACCAAGTGTTGTATCCAATATTATCCTCCTCTTCCAAGTATTCTAACAAATTGAAGAATTTACAATCACCTATCTCACCAAGCTGTACCGAACACGTCTAACTCTTCAAAGCTATATCTACCAAATCATACTTTATATTTTCCAGTTCTTTTGCAATACAAGTTGAGTGGATTGAGTGGGTTAGGCAAATATAGCTCACTTCTAAGAATTCGCAAAGCAACTCAACTATTATCCTACTGATAACAACGTAAAAATAAACAACTCGCTTACCTTTAATGTGCCATTCTTATATTGTAAATAGAAACCATAGTCATTGCCTGAAGCAGACACCAGTGCAACAGATGACTGTAGGTCGAGTTTTGTGTAAACATTTTGTTGAAGTAGCTGCTTTAACTGATCGATTTGGGTTGTCATATTTGGCCCTTTCACCCATGTATCAAAAACGCCAGTCCCTCCATGGGCAAAGTTCACGCCACGCTGTACTTGCTTCCTGTTTTTGAGCTTTAGCCATTTGTACGGTAATGGAGTCTGATTGCCAAGAAATGAAGCTGCAATTTATTAAGCACTTACTTTCAGCAATCTCAGAAATTTACGTAGATAGTCTTAACAGTACAATGCTTCTAAAAGGAATAGAAAAATACGAAATTATATATACCCGTGATATATATTTATGTATCAACCCTAGTAAACCATGTACTTGGGATGTAAGAAACTCTTAATTTACAGTAAATTTGGATAAACAAACGTCTACCTCCATATATGTGAAAAAATCTTCTTTCTTATTTTGTAATTTTCCAAAATCTCGACAGAATGATGTGTGACTCGTGGTGAATCGAAAGATAATGTTTTTAATCTCCTTCCTACCAAGTCAATCAGATGATGCCCTATTAGCTTACGAGCATTTCATTAAAACCTTACTTAACAACTTACCCGGGGTAAATTATGATGACTCAACTAAGAAATGAAAATAAATCCAAGGTATACTAAATGAGAGCTGCCCTCCAATACCAACTTTAATTTCGGTAGAAATGTTACAGAGATAAATACGTAAAAGAGTAAAAGGACGCAGCTGACCTATGTAATCAGTGAGGACGCGACCATCGGAGAAGCGACCATTTGGTTTACCAGGAAAAGTGAACCCATAAGGCTCAAGCCATGAACCTGAATTCTTATCCCAGTTTCCCGTGTCCGCATAAGAGTCTCCGAAAGCAAAAAGCTTCAAGGAACCATGAGTGTGAGTGCTGCGGTGAGATACCTGTGCTGTTTCTATGTCGTCATGAGAATGAGATCCTGCAACTTGAAGGGGAACAATACTAAACCACTTAGCAAGCGATACCAAAACTTGATAGCTAAGGCTTAAAGGCACAAAAAAGGCTGGAAATTGGCCTACCTACGCAGATGGTGATAAGGGAAAAGATAGCAATAAGGAACAAATAGGCTTGCTTCTCCATTGAAGAACAGTACTGGGGGGACCTTTCTTTTATGTTGGTGTAACGTTTGTGATAGAATTTAACAAAGACATCAACATATTTATGGTATTTGGCTTTACCTTCCAAATCTTCATCTAATGAACTAGAAATTTATTCACCCTTATTAATTGCCAACCAAGGAAAACTGGAACTTGTTTTTTTTTTGATTTACTTAATTTCCAGTGCAATGTTGGTTCGGCTTTATAACTAATTTGTTGTGTGAAATACAAGCTACTCATTCCTGTACTCGA
This sequence comes from Erythroxylum alaternifolium, assembly GCA_027478495.1. Classification (NCBI taxonomy): domain Eukaryota; kingdom Viridiplantae; phylum Streptophyta; class Magnoliopsida; order Malpighiales; family Erythroxylaceae; genus Erythroxylum; species Erythroxylum alaternifolium. The sequence goes on from JANIIA010000005.1 coordinate 55,270,373, forward strand.
TTGAAATGCCCCTTTTCAATTTAAATCAGACAACAAACAAAATTTCAGTCCTTACTAGACTTGATACAGGAACAGTCATTGCTTAGTCAAGATTTTGGTTGACATGTGGTTGTGGGGTGTACTTATAAGAAACTACTCAATTACAACAACCAGCATATTAACATTGATAAAAGTCTTAATGTGTTACTCACCCAAAGGAAAATTGAAGAATTAAAACCGACAAGCAAACTATAATAATACAACCAAAAATCATCATGTTTTGCTAAGTAAAATATCGATTAACTGAAGTTACATTTGAGAATACATTTGACAGTAATATCTCTTGTTAGTAACAATAAACATAGAGTTGAAACTTAGTATATTTAATTTATATAAAAGTTTGAACTCAATGTACAGTTGTAGTTCTTAATGATTTAAATTGTACTTTTGTTAATTAAAAAGCATAAAATAAAATTTGGTTAGGATTGGAAACGTTCGTTTCTTGCTAAAAATAGCCCGGAACTCTTCAATATAACCTTGATATATAAAGGAACATTTCTCAAAGTTTAAAGCTCATATAATAAATAAAACAAGTCATAACTAATAAAAATTATGAAATCCAAAATATAAGAGTATATATTCGTTAGACAATTTTGAAATCTATTACAAATACTACGTAAAATAATAAAACTTCCTTTTTAACTAAGATTGAGTTACAAAATTTAAACTCATCAAATGGCTTGGTATTGTTCAGAATATTTAAAATTGAACACAGTCCAGCTAAAAATTTAGATGAAATCAAAATGAAGATTGATATGGCTCCTTTTACATCATAGATTTGGTAAAAGCGAAAATATATGCTGAAGTATAATTAGGATACCGAAAAACATGCGATAAGCCTTCAGATATCAATTAGCAAGAAAGTGAAAAACAATAACTATATTGCCTAGTCAGGGTGACAATGAGTTAAAAGAAACTCTAAAAACAATGGTAGATAGAGATCAGAATGTTTTTAGAGGTTCCAATATTATTTAGAATTTCTTTGTATTGACTACTGATTAGGAAGCATTGTTCAATAATGAAGAAATGACAGAACTTACAAAAATATTTGGATTCAAAATATTACAATCTACTCTATTACGCTCAGAAAAAGTGGTGAAGTAGAAGCATTCAACAAATTAGAGATCGTTGAGATTAATGAAAGTATGGGTGGTGAAGATCTACGAAAGTGAAATACGTTATCATAAGAAACTTTATGGGCATGTACAAATGCAAAGAATACTCTTTCCGACCCGTGTCATACATATTAGTATACTAGCCGTTCAAACTCTGACAAATATGCTCATAATTGTTTCCAGTTAATGAAGGGTGAGCTCAGATTGCTAGATACGAGGTTAGAGGGCTTAGATACATATCAAACACATAAAAAGAGAGTAGTTAGTAGAAGTTGCATACAATAAACAAAGTTTCTAAAAGAAGGGGACTTGGCTTGAATCAGTTTGCAAAATGACTAAAGAAAAGCAATCTAGGAAATTGGGAGCACGATTTGCATATTGTCAAGTTGAGAACAGTAGCAAAGAAAAATGACTTGAAAGAAAGGCATCTGAAGCCTTATATGTTCCAACTTTCTTTCAAGTATAAAAGATGAAATCTTGGAGACAATTATGTTTATATTAATAAGTGGGTTATGGTGTACAAGTTTTTTTTTATAAAAAAAACTATAACCCGTACATTTGAAGAACTATTCCAGGTATGGGAAAGCTTGAAGTACTCTCCAGGCCTCTAAATAAGTTACGGATTTATACAAGATCCATGTGTTAGCATACAAGTCCCGTAACGCAAAAGGCAGTCCACAACTTTCATCGCTAAGAGCTTCCTTTATTGTCTTAGATTCAATTTAGGAAATAAAATTAAGATATGACATATTTCTGAAACCTAACTTTGACACGCCTTTTTGGACATCGCCTATGATTTGATTTAGAGGATGATTCTTCTTAAAATTTCAAGTTGTTAGAAGCTTCTCATCCTTCATATCTTCTTCACACTTCAGCAAAAAGTGCTTTGAGCAACAGAAAAAAAGCGTAGTTATAAGTACAATTATCATTGCCTTTTAATTAAAGCAACAGAATTAATTTCGTTACAAAAAGTGGCGCTGCAATAAGTATAAGACAACATAATTTTTTGATTAGGTAATAAAATAAACAATGTTGCTTTAAGTTTTGACTAAGGCAATACATTAGTTTCAAACTATAGAAACAATGTTAAATAAATATTGCAACACTTTAAGTCCTTTTAGGCAACAATGTTAAATAGATAAGGTAACAAAATATCTTTTTTTAGGCAACAATTTGAAACAACAAAAGCAGCAATTTATTCTTTTGTTTCCAATAATATTTAATATAAAAGCAAACTCTTGTCATTATATAGGCAATATCCATATATACATTAAAAGTAATATATAGATATTAATGTACGTCTTAATTGCAAAGATACTATCAAACATAAACAACCAAAAGACTACATTTATATATAATTTATAGTCCATAAAGACTTTAAAAATTCACCTTTTAACATATTCAAAATACATATGCAAATTACATATGCTTTTATTATTTTGAAATACAAAAGCGAATTCTACTATCCTTAACAATTGCAAGAAAAATTACATTTGCTTTAACAACTCCACCATTTGTAGATTTCGAAGTCAGTGTCAAGCTTCTTCATATTGACTCTTTAATCTTTCTCAAAGTCCCTTGAAAGTATACCAGCTCTTTCGTACTGCTAAATACAAGTAGTTCAAGTCCAGGATTACTCATTTTGAATACTAAATCTCATTCAGACAAAGTAACAATCAAAGGTGACCTTTTTGAAGTCCAAAGCATATCCTAGTTTCAATAGTAAGTATCATATGAACCAACTGATTTTCGCAAAATAAAATTTGAAAGTATAGCTAACCATGCTCTGAACAACTGACAACATACAACTTAAGATGGCAATGACCATTTGAGACCAATAAATACAGTGAATAAGTGCTATATCATAATTAGAAAATGCATAACTTCGAAACTCAAAAAATATGCCACAAAAGTAACTAAAAATGGCATTAGTTGACACCACTGAAAAAGCTAGTAAAATAAAGTAAAAGTGAACTCTGTTAATAATCAGGTAACCTTGTCCATCAACCATGTATAAGAACATCATAATCAAATTATAGCTAGAATATGGAAATTTCAAAAGAAGCTTAGTGGTTTCTATGTCAAATGCATAAATATGCACTTCAGCATGTTGCAAAAGATCATATCATTTCTCAAGCATAACACTAGTGTTGGATACAATAACATCATACCACTACCCACATCGAATATTTGAATCACAAAAGTAGGGGTTGTGATAAAAAAAGTTATAGATAGTCATCATACACATGTGTGGCTAAATATGTCCAACCAACACCATTTCGTAAGGAACCTTACCATTGTCTATGGCAAAACGAACATGATAAGGAACATCATACTCCCGAAGATCAACAATACAATATAAAAAATCTTGATGTCTCTATTCTCTGTCACTTAAATAGCTCAAGAATATAATGACTACCGAAACTTTGAATTCCAATTGAAAAATAAAAAAATGGAGGCGTTGATTTAATAAGATGCTTTACAAAAAAGAAGAAGACATAATATGATATGTACACTAAAGGGCCAACTTAAAGCTTCAAAATTTGACACATAAAAATGAATAAGAACCAGTAAATACTACCTCTTTCTAGTTAATATTGATTTATCTGCTCTATAGCATTAAACGTTGCTTGATTTCTTTCCGCAACATGCAAGAGATCTCTCTTGACATTCATTAATTATTGAACAGTGTCAAAAGATATCTTCAAGTACAATTTGTGCAAACATGATAAACAGTTTTTATGTTAACAAATATGGAACAATTAGAACATAAGCTTCTGCATCAACAAATAAAGCATAATTATCGATGGATGTGTAATTGACAAAAGGAAATATATGACTTGTAACTATCATTTCCTCGAGAATGACTCCTCCAAGTTCCAAAAGAAAATATGATAGCATCTCAGAAGAAATAGAATAAAAAGAAAAACTCTCCATTCTTTTCTAATCTCTAAAGTAGAAATTTTCTTTCAATGCAATGTTTAAGCATAAATAAATTAGGAAGGCAAATGCCCAATTGCTCAAGAAATCAAAATGCAAAAATTAAGTTCCACAGGGAAAAAATTGAACATAAACAAAGGTCCATGTCCATAGGTGAAAAGGTGTCAAACTAGTTGGAACATTATATGTGTTGGCCTCATGCCACTAGCCTTAGTGAGTCAAGTGCAAGCACCCAGTATGAGTTGCTCAAATTGGTGAAAGTTTTCAACTATCAAACATAATGTTCAGTTTGTTTATATTATTTATCATCAAATTAAGGCATAAATAATAGATTCTCGCAGCCCTAACAGCATCCTGCAAAAGTTTAGTGAAACATGTTCATCATCTAATGATTCAAATTCAGCAACAATATCAGATATGTAGTAAAGCCCAATTTAATCAATCATCTTTGTGATATAATTTCAAACTTATTTTAGATTTTTCATATCATTGAAAAAAATTGTGAGATAAACTTAACCCTCTCTCGTAATATCCGAAACTTATGGCATGAGATTTAAGACCATTGGGGAAAAAATCACTTAACAGACCAAAAGAAAAGGATAGCAATAAGAAATGTGTAAAAGAGTTTTTCAAGGAATATAAAAACAGAGGTTTATGAAATTGCATGACTTATAACATCTAGATCCTCCTACCTACAGTTTCAATTTCCACAAATTTGATTTTCATAGCGTGACATAGAAAAGCATCAACATCTATCTCCGTCTTGTCCTAAAACGTACAAAAAGAACCCACACTATCATTGATAGCAACTTTGACTATTGACTAAGATTAAGAGCACAACTACAAACCACACCTTTACAACTACATAAAAATATGGATGGAATTTGTACTTTGACTTGAAGGTAGAACCATCCTATAATTCATTCAAAATTTAATAAAAGATAAGTAGAAATATCATGATAAAATGAGGCAAGAGTGCTATTACCTGAGAAACAAAAAATAAATTGACACAGCTAAAGACTTTGTCGGTCTCTCGATCTTCCCAAGAGGACTTCTGGAGACCCATGATAGTTGTAATTTGTATCATGTTTTAGGATTTAATTTGTTATTTATTTAGTGTTTAGTTGAGTGTTTAATGTGTATTTAGGTTTTAATTGTGTTAGTTTATGTGTTTAAGTATTTTTTATGGGTTAGTATGAGTCTTTGAGCTTAAATGTTATGTTTTTTTAGGTACCTTGATGTATTTGTTAGTGTTTCAGGGTCAACGGTGAAGAAAGAAAAAGTTTCGAAGAGTTTCAGGCTAAAACTACGGGCCATAATCGTGGCACAACAGGCCACGATTGTGACAGAAAGATGTGAACCACCAAGAGCCAGGCCACGATCTTTGGTTACGATAGTGATAGAGAGGCCAGAACCAGGCCTGGTCATGATCGTGATAGAGAGGGTTAGGTGTTAGCCACGATCATGGCAGGGTTAGCCACGATCATGGCAGGCAGGGCTATGATCGTGGCCCGCATCAGGTAAACACGAAAATAGCTAAAAACGTCAAATTTTGTTGAACTTTTCAGACCGTTTTAACCCTGAATCAACCCTAAGGCTTCCAAGATATAAATAGAACATAAAGAACCGAACAACGGCTTTTTTGCATAGTTAATTCTGAAACCCTAGAGAGCATCTCGAGAGATTTAAGGAAGGAGACGAAGGAAGAGAGACACGGAGAAGAAGCTTAACTCGAAGTACTTCCCAGAATAGGTTATTTTCTGCCGTTGCTGCCTCCACTAATCGGTTCCAGCAGTTATAGAATTAGGATAATTGTTAAAAATAGTTGTTGTTAAATGACGATTTTTATCTAAACTCACCTTTAGGATTTTTTATCTTTAAGATTAATGAAGTTTGATTTATTGTGTTTCCATTGAGTTATTTGTGATTCAAATTATGTGCTTAATAATTCGATAATAAACTCAGAGGGTGAGCCGAGTGAATATCATCAAATTGAGCTAACAAAAGTTAGGTAGTTTGATAGATAAGAATTTAATCAAACCGGTTAAATCGTGTAATGAGAGATTGAGCATAGATTTCTGGTAGGTTATTAGACAAATTCAGAACTAATTTAGGTTTTGGGTAAATTGGAAATAAAGAGATCACAATTTCATAATTTAAATTAGGGAGTATAATTTAGGGTTAAAGATTATAACTCGAGAGAGAGTAATCCACCATAGGACTGTCTAGACTTAACAATTCGATAGTTTCATAATGAATTAGATTTTTATTAAATTTGGATTAAAATCTCCTTTCTCTCAATCGGTAATTTCTAGGTTGATTTTAGAATAGGTTCTGCAAAATTGTTATTTTGTTTATATTTTATGAGTTCAATTCTTAGTATTGATTATCTGATTGGTTAATTTCTGCATTAGTTGTTTATTTTGATTTATTGCTAAAGTTAGTCAAGCCTTAAATTTTAGGATTATATTAACCCTCCTCGTGGGAACGATACTTTAGGTACCATATGGATGACCCATGTGTTTGCAAAAATATCGAGGTTATAAATATTAAAAGGTAGCATATGTAACCTTGCAATCAAGTTTTTGGTACCGTTGCCAAGGAGGCGATTAGTTAGTTCTTAAGTCTAAGGTTTTTCCACTATCTTTTGTTTTTAAATTAGGTAAAAAAAATTAGGGGTGTAAAGTAGAGACACATCAAGACATCTTAGAGTGAAACTAAGAAATATGAAGAGTTAAACGCTACGAAGAGATAAAAAGAACGATCATGGAGGATGAATATTATAAGGAGCAAGGGACTCTTGTGGATTTCAATGAGCCCTAATTTGGTTGGAAAAAACATCATCCTTATATGAATTCGTACACTTTGGGGTGGTAGAACCACTCAGATTTCTATTGGTCCAACAATGCAAGTACTCACATGGGACATCAAGAACTATTTGAATTTTAGCATGATAAATCTAGTTCATGGGATTTAGCTGGACAAAATTACAGATAAGCTCAAGGATATGGAAGAGAACTAAAAGAGATTAGAAAAGAAGCTTGAGCAAGTAGCAGAAGATCATACCTCTTCTATTCACAATTTAGAAGTTCGAATAGGTCAACTCTCCAAGGAATTTTGTAAGCAAAATGTGAAAAATTGTCTGTGTAGCATGAATGTAAATTCAATAGAGCCATGTCAGGCTAACACACTTAGGAATGGGGTAAAGCTAAAAGAATCAGCGAGAAATCAAGCTAAACCTAACCTTAGAGAAGACCAAGAAATCAAAGAAGAGGATGAAGAAAAGAATGCCAACCCTCTCTTTTATTCACCAGTTCTCGATATACCAAATTTGAACATCGAAAAATTTTGGGTAGATGTCCATGATGACTAAGTGACATTCAATGATGATGTATTTAAGGATCTGAAGGATAGTAGCTCATTCAGGATAATTGATGTGTTTGAATCTTATGATGAATAAGAGGACGAAGAACAGACGACAACACACATAGAGTTTAAAGAAGCGATGAAAGTCTCTATTCGTGAAGCGGAAGAAGTAGAGGAGACGAAGGTGATTAAGGAAGAAAGAGAGCAACTCACCTTCATACAAGACAAATTGTTGGATTCAATTGAAGATTCAGGGAGTTTCATTATTCCCTATTTTATTAACAGTTTGTTAATGAGAAGGACATTAATGAAATTAATTGGTTTTCTCAACTTTATCAATATTGTCCTTCTGATCATTTTGCAATTTGTAGCTTACTCATAGGCTACAAAACTGATGTTGAACGAGAAGGGTGGAAGTAAGCCACTCATAATTGATCCTATTTGAGTTTTTAAAGGATGAAGGTCAAGCTAATGACTATAAATTAGCACGCTTAGTAGTTAGATTTAAACTATTATGTAGTTAGGTTTGTTTTAAATTCTAAAATAAATTTTGAATGATTTGGAATGGTTTGGATTGCTAATTCTTTTACTCTCTTGAATCACTTATAAGATAGGAAAATACTCTAGATGTCAAGCGAATTTGGTCTCAACATTATCGCCATCACTACCTCTATCACCATAAATGGCCTCAGGTTCTAACCATTATCTTTTCATTTTGTTAGTATTTTCTTCTTATGTTTTTTGTATAACGTGTTTATTTCCCCAGGGTGTGTTTGTGTACCCTTCTCACATTGAGGACAATGTGTTGTTCAAGTGTGGGGAGTGGTTATGAGTTTTGTTTTGTATGTGATTTTGCATATGGTATGATAATGTTAGGTTGCATTTTGCGAATTGTTTAATGAGTCAATGGCTTAGATGGATTGAAATTTATTTAATTTTGAACATAGTCTATTAGGTTATGATTAATCATTAGCTTGCAAAATTAGTGAATGCTCTTTGGATAAATATACAGCTTAATTAGAATTTACTATTTATTATAAGTTTAGCACCCTCTAGATTGTCACATTCATTCACAACTTGAGGCCTTTCAACTTAAGTAGCTTTACTAGTATTTTTCATGGAAACGAGCAGCTAAAACAACAAGGTAGGCAATAAAATAAAAAATGTGTGTAAATAAATAACCATTCCGCAGACCTTAAGGTTATGAATAGAGATAGTAGCCAATTGAAAATGTGATATAGCTGAGTAACTGGATCGACACGCATCACAAATGTGTGCCTTTGTGTTAAAAAGCTATAATGACGTTTCAACCAAGCTGTTTAATAAAAATGACTTAGTCAAGTAATCGGATTGACATTCATCACCAATATTTGCCTTTGAGTAAAAGACTAAGTCCTTGCTTATAAATAAATAAATAAATAAAGTGTATGTTCTTAATAAAAACCTACTGGACTTGTAATAAGCTTGACTTTTCATGAAAAAAAATACTTAGGAACAGTTACAGAGTCTGAAGGGCCAAAGAATTATTAATTTGTGTGTGCGATTGAAAAGGGTAAATAAAATAACACTTGGATCTCGATTAATTTGTATATTTAGTTCAAAGCCCCTAAATACAGATTTTGCATGTTAATGATTAAATATAACTTGTATGACTATGTTTAAGATTAAATTTACTTCAAGAAGTTGAATCCATTGCCTCATTATTGCATTGTGTGTTATGTGTTTGTTATTTTATTTGCTTAAGGACAAGTAAAAGTTTAACTGTGGGGATGTTGATAGTTGTAATTTGCATCATGTTTTAGGATTTAATTTGTTATTAATTTAGTGTTGAGTTGAGTTGTTAATGTATATTTAGGTTTTAATTATGTTAGTTTATGTCTTTAAGTGTTTTTTATGGTTATTATGAGTCTTTAAGCTTAAATGTTATGTTTTTGAGGTACCTTGATATGTTTGTTAGTGTTTCAGAGTCAACGGCAAAGAAATTAGAAGTTTCGAAGAGTTTCGGGCCAAAATTATGGCCCATAATCGTGGCACAATAGGCCACGATCGTAATAGAAAGATGTGAACCACTAGGAGCCAGGCCTTGATCACGATCGTGACAGAGAGGGTTAGGCGCTGGACGATCGTGACCTACATCGGGTAGACACGAAAATTGCTAAAAACATCAAGTTTCGCGGGACTTTTCGAACTGTTTCGACCCCTAATCAACCCTAGGGCTTCCAAGTATAAATAGAACATAAAAGAACAGAAGATCAGCTTTTTTGCATCAGTCAATTCCGAAACCCTAGAGAGCATATCGAGAGATTTGAGGAAGGAGACGAAGGAAGAGAG
>JANIIA010000005.1:55280263-55291062 GCA_027478495.1 Erythroxylum alaternifolium
AACATCGCTTCTACTTGAGGATGTCTCGTCTTCCTCACTTGACTCCTTCTTTAAGACTTTAAATGCTAGGTTCTTTTTTATTGGACTTGTTGTCTTATTTTGTACGTGAGGATAGATCTATCGAGCTCTTCCAATGATATGATTGTTAGGTTCTTATCTTCTTAGATGGTTGTCACATTGGCTTCCTAAGTCTTTGAAAGTAATCTAAGCAATTTTCTCATTATTTCAATATTAGTATTTGTCTTTCAGACCTTTAATAATATTAATAATATCATTAAATCTTATATACACAGTATATGTACTCTTATCAAGCTTTAATTGAAATAACTCATATTAATAAGTTAACATATTATTATACTCTCTTTAATTTGATCAGTACCCTCATATGTAACTTCAAGTATGTGCCAAATTTCGTGAACAATTTCACACATTGATATCTTATTAAATTCATTCCTACTTAATGCACAAAATTATATATATTCAAAGAAATGAGTCTCTTATCTTAATTATCTCATTTTTCTTTAAGTTTGGAAACCTTTTTGTCGCCTATGACTTTCATAAGAAAGAAGTTCTACTATTATTTTTGCCCCTCTGATGATGCACTTCGATATATAAGTATGACTTTTATTATTAAACTTCATTTGATGAGGATGACCATTATACTTGGTTGACCAATGTGTCAATCATTGTTGATATAAAGTTTTGATACACATTTTTAACAACTTTAACATGTAGTAGTGGATCACTAACTATATTGATCGACCAATATATCTAAATTCATGGTTTCAACATTTTTAAATTATTATACTTATCTTTATTAATGAAAATTTGATTCAAATGCTTCTCAAAATATATCTTAGAGAATGTTTTAAAGATGCAGAGGATTTTATCTTAAATTACTTCAATTCCTACTGGCAATTAAAAAATTACATGCAATAGATTAAAATGATAATATGCTTATACATAACAAACATTTAAAGTATTAAAGCAGCCAAATGAAAAGATACAATGATCATTACATTGTTTTTCCTTAAGTTTTGGTTTTATTCTTTACTTAATGAATTTTATTCTAACTTTTCTTTATTATCTCGGTAGGGTTACTCTTGATAGATGTATGACTATATTCCTTTCATTCAAAAATAAAATTATTAGTAATATTTATGTTTTATTAATATTAAAACATAGATTGAACCCTTTCTTCTTAAATAATATATAAATTTTAAATTATTCGTTATTAAGATTTATATAAAAATAATTTTCAGAAAAAGTTTTTAAATACATTAAGGAAGTGTTTATATAATATATTTTATAGTATTGAACTGTCGGTAATTCTTAAAAAATGTATCAAGGTGCGCGTCTTTATCCCTTTGTAGAATCATCCGGAATCACCGTTAAAATAAGGCGTTTGCTGTTTAAATTTCAATTGTTGTTTTAAAGGAAGCCGTTCGATCAATCCAAGGTTTTTGTCTCTTTACTCTTGTAAGTAGCCGTCCCATTGAGGACTGTTAAAGAGCCTTTAGTCACAAGTTCGGTCATCGTGGCATGGCGGCAATAAAAGTTCTGCCACTTCTCCATCTGTAGCCTCTCTCCACAGTCATATCCATCTTCCACAAGCAATCTTCTCGACTATCTAAGGACTGCTTGACGGAGTTCTAGACTTCTACGCTACAAGTACATCGCCTTTCGAGAATCACGATTTTCCAAAACAATGTTCTTTACATTATTTGATTGTTTGTATGTTTTGGGAGATTATGAAAATTCGGTTTCTGGGTGGATCTGCTGCAGAAGCTAAAAAGAACAACTAGGATCGAGGCCCCAAGAACTAGCCGGCCGGCACGTGTGGTGTTTCTTTGTTCAAAGTTTAGTGAAAACATGGTGGTTGTAAGATAGCAGCTTGATGATGGAGAGAGGATTACAAGGATGGATTGTAGACATATCAAAGTGGGACCCATCTTCCTTGGACTTTTCTTTAGCCCTCTCTGTTCTTCCGCAATATGAGCACTCTTCCATCACTAGGTCTTTTTCTTATTCATAGTTTTTGGTTTTCATTTCCATAATATTGATTTATTCTTCCTGCTTCGTGGGAATTGCAATCTTCCCACTTATCCTGAGACTTATATTTAAGATTACAATATAATCAATGAGTATTCTTTTGATATTTCTCGAGTGTCTCTGATACCATAGTTGACATTGATCGTAACAAGATCATTATCCCCAGTTTCAGTCTGTCGAATTTTAAATTAAATTCTTGTTTCGTTGCATAAGATTTCAGAAGGAATGACTCTGGTAATGGAAGAAACAACATCATCTTAGTATTTAGTTGGTTTTAATTTCTAGTTCAAGTATATCACGTATGGGGTCTGATCGTAGTTTAGTCCAACCATCAATCATCAGATGACCTTCTTCTTCTTCTTCTTTTCTCAGTATAAGTAATAGTCAGAATCACAAGTTTTAGTGAATTGGATGAAATTGCATGATGTTTCATTTCATTGGCAGATTCGTGAAGCTGGAAGATAGGAAACGGGCGCTTGTGAGCCGGTTGCTTCAATATGCTCTTGTATGTAAAGTTTTGGGAATTCCACACAAAGAAATTATCATAAAACGTACGATGGAGGGGAAACCTTATTTGGTATGAATAAAATTCATAGATTTCTTTCTGTTTTAAGTTCCAATTCGGGATTTTGTATTCTTTGTTCTTTTTCTTTTCTGTACTTGCTTCCTTGAATCATTCCTGTTTTGTGAATTGAGAATGCTGTTTCAACATGTAGGAAGATGGAGTGACCCTTTAGTGATAATATTAGACTATTAGTTAAATGGAAAACTTTCCATTATGGGTGACTAACATTACTTGGTTAGAACATGCATTATGTACGTTCTCTCTCTCTTTTTTTCTTTGTTTTTGGTTGCTGTTTGTTCTTAGTGGCATCTTGCCATTTCTTTCTAGGAACATTTCTTTTCATATATTTAAACTCTCGTAATGTTTTAGGATGGCTCCTCAAATGCTAAATGGATGAATTTCAGGAATGTGGTCAAGTCAGCATGGATTTTCCTAATTTTAATTTCAATGTATCGCATCATGGTGACTATGTGGCAATAGCATCTGAACCTCTATGCCTTGTGGGGGTGGACACTGTTTGTTGTATCAAACCAAAAATTCAGACAGTTACAGAATTCATTCAGAATTTCATTTCGTGCTTTTCTACTTTGGAATGGCATACCATACTTAGTGCTGGCGCAAATGATGAAATTTTAGATGCGTTTTACAGGTATGCTGCCCCACATCAGTACATCTCATTTGATCAATTGATAAACTTAATGAGATACATCAATTTGTGTCTACTGTTTTCAATCACCAAATTCTAGTTTGCCACATAATCTAGAGTATCCACAACTTTAAACTTCATCTTTTGTTATAAGCCATATGCAATAACTGAAAATTGGCTTATTATAGGAGTTAAGTTTGTGATATGCATGCAGTCTTCTCTTTCCATTCCGTAACTTTATAGTTGATGCTTCTAAAGGCCACACTTTCTGGATGCTCTTGTCAATAGTATGACAGACTTTCCATTTCATTGCATGATTATGAACTCATTATAAATTAACTTGTGAACCTAAGTTTCTAAAATTATTCTAGTGGAACTTGCTGCATTTCTATATGCACTATATTCTGAAGTTGGTTAGTCAGTTTAAATTATATGCTTGTTTGTCATTTTGGTCATCTCACTCCAGATACTGGTGTCTCAAAGAAGCGTATGTAAAAGCCATAGGATGTGGAGTGACATATGGTTTGGACAGAGTTGAGTTTCATCATACCAACTGGACAAACATATGGGCTAAAGTCAATGGGAAGCCTATGCCAGATTGTAAGTTTTGGCTATTTGAGCTTCCAAAGAAACATTATGTAAGTTACGTTTTTTATTTTTCTTATCACCATTCTTCCTCTGAAGTTTGGATATAGAAATCGCAAAGAGATTATTTTCTTTGTTGAGGTTGCATGGTGAGGATACTAATATACCCTTGTCTTAAAACCTTTTTCTCAATAGTAACATTAAGCTAAAGTGATTGATAGAGAGTGATAGGAAAGGGTCCCATGTTAATCATCATTTGAGTTGTATAAAACGGTAATTGCATGTCAAGTTATTGATAAGCCAACTTTGGTCCATAGATTGAAGATGTGAATCTTCTTTATCCTTAGTTTTTAAGACGGCATAGTATTTTTTTCCCAACTCCTGCTTAGGATATGCTTTAAAATGAGAATGGGGAATAAAAACTCGCACTTCTATTTTTTGTCTTATCATGCTCTTAAAATTCAATCAGTCCACCATGGCTTCTAAATCATTCCTTGGACCTGTTTTCGTTCTAGGTGTCACTTGCAAGGGTTCACCCAAAGTTAGCTGTTGAAAGTTACAAAAGCACGATGTATGTGGCAGAATTTGATGAAGATGAGTACTACACGGCTCTCAGTCTTCCAAATATTGAATTTTCTGTACGGACTGTTGAGCAACTTATACCAGCTCCACCAGGTGGTGATAGTTGTTGAGAGGTATTATAAACATTTGAGAATAGTGTTGGACCAAGTTTTAGAGAATAAACGTAAAACACAATCAAAGAGAGCCACAAACAAGAAAACGAGAATTTATGAAAACAAAAAAGTTACGTGGAAAACCTTAGTCGGGGGAAAACTCACGGAACAATTTCATTCAAAAAGGGGTACTAGACTACTAGGTGTTTAGAAACTTTCACAGAGGTTCCTCTATTGACTAGTGCGGGCTGAGAAAATTTTCACGCACACGCAAAAGAAGTCCCACAAGAATGTATATATACAAAACTGAGAAGGACAACAGCGTCCAATTACGTTCTTCTAATGGTACAGAGATGAGAAGGACAAACTAGAAAAGGATGTATTGTGCTAGTTACACGCAAAAGGACAAATTGTGCTTAGGGGTGGGTACGGTTCGGTTGGTTTTTAGCTGTTGAATCGAATTGAACTGAATAATTGGTTTTAGAGGATAAGAAAATCGAACCAAACGAATGTCAGATGAAACCGAAAATTCGGTTTGTCTTGCGATTCAGTTTGGTTCGGTTACTTTAATCAGTTTGGGCTCTAATTTTGGGCCTTAAAATTTGGGTCAATTTTAATACACATTTAACATTTTTATTTCATTTTAGGACTATTGGGTGATTGTCATACTTACAAAGTCGGAAACTTACCTTATATACCTAAAGTTAGAAATATTAAAAAATACAAACTTTTTTTGTTTTTACTTGATCGTTTTGGTTCGGGTTGGTTTAGAAAAAATTTTGCCTACTGAACCGACTATTCATCACTCTTGATTTGGTCCAATTTGGCTCGATTTTTTCGATTTTTCAGGTCGGTTCGGTTTTTTTGGAATTTTTGCCCAATTCTAATTGTGCTTGTATTGTGCTGTTGAATGAAAGGTAAAAACCAAACTTGTAAGGAGAGCTACAATCTGTTGTACAACAGAGAATAAAAACACTTGCTCATGATCCTAACAACCCACTATGACATTGAGC
Source organism: Erythroxylum alaternifolium (assembly GCA_027478495.1). NCBI lineage: Eukaryota > Viridiplantae > Streptophyta > Magnoliopsida > Malpighiales > Erythroxylaceae > Erythroxylum > Erythroxylum alaternifolium. The sequence continues at coordinate 55,285,799 of JANIIA010000005.1, forward strand.
TGTGTAAAAGAATTGAATCATAATTCCAATTTCCAACAAATCAGGTTGATAGGCTGTGTTCAACTGAACAAGAAAAGGGGAAGAAAACAACTAGGGCGGGAGCCTCTTTCCATATCAGCGTAATGTCCATGAAACAAAAATGATTTAGTATCTGTTTGGTTGAGCTTTTATCAGTAGAGTTTTTGTCAATAAAATTTTTATCAGTAGAGTTTTTTTAGGAAGAGCTTTTTTAAAAAGTCAGTTGACTGTTTGACTGTCAATTAAAAAATAATTTTTTAAAAAGAGCTTCGTACAATAGATTATTTGGCAACATAAAAATAAAAAACAATTATTAATTTTAATTATATTTTATTTTATAATAAAATTATTTAAAATATAAATATTATTTAAAATATATTAAACATTACACAAGGCAAAATATATTAATTATTATATAATTTTAAACAATATGAAACGTAAATGAAAATATATCTAATCAACTTTTTTGTATAGATTATAACATAAGTAAAAACATATAAAAAATTTAAATAATTTTATATAAATCTAAAAATAAACGTGAAGATGTGTTTGTGAATATTGTGAAAATTATGTGTAAAGCATAAGAATAAAAGGGACTAAAAAATAGGCTCATTGATTGATATAAAAAATCTACCTAAAAAAGTACTTTTTTGAAAAGCTCTAAATTTGAGCTTTTGAAAAAGTTGTATTTTAGTTTTTAAAAAAGCTATTTCTATTCTAAAAGTACTTTTGAAGTTTACAATCAAATACTCATTTTTTTTTTAAAATAATTTTTGCGGTGAAAAAAAATACTTTTTTACTTATTAAAAGCTGAACCAAACGCACAATTAGACGTGTGTGGTGACCTCTTTTGTGCCCCTTTCATACGATTACTTTTATGCATCAAGTAGATTCCATGAAAAAACCTGAAGTGACCGGAAACAACAGAAAAAAAAAAGTACAAAAGCCAGCGATTTGAATCACTCAAGAGAATCATTCTTCAGGAAAAAACAGTAGCAAATTAACTTCTTTCCTTTGAAAACCAATCACAAGTGCTTCAAAGTGTCGTTTAATTTGGGAGGCAGTGCTTGTACTAAAGGGCATGTCATAGAAAAATGCAAGCAAAGCTCTTTTAACTACTTGTTCCATTCACGAACCCCGCTGTAACTCTTTGTCTTACATTAGTTATGGCTTACTTTAAGCCTAGGCGGGTTAAAATTTTGAGATTTCATCGTCAAATTATAAGGATAAGTTCTCATTAATACAAAATTTAATTAATTTTAAGTGAATGCGCCCAAAACACTGTCGTTGCTTGCCAATGAGGGTTAATTTGGAAATCCCCATCCAAGCATTTCTGGTACTAATAAAGAAAGAGCAGTTAAAGGTTTAGCGTTCCAGCGACATGTTCTGGAACAAATCAGCTCCAATGTAGAAGTTGTACAGGGGAGTGAGATAGAAACATTGGGGCAAATGGGCTTGTTTTCTTTAAAACATCTATTGATTAAAATGGCCTTGTTTTTGTATGAAGGCATCTGGAACTGTGAGTGGGTTCTCAAACAAAATAATCTTAGTACGTATTGATTGTACTGTTAGCTGTTTCGCTCACTAGCTGTATACTGCATAAGCGTCTTTGAGAAATTTGGATATGTTGCATCAGCCATATGGATTCTGCCTCGTCACCATCAGCAACTGCGAAATGTATTCCATCTTTTTTATGTTAGAAATTGTTTTTATATCATTGGAAGTTTGGAACCGTTTCAAATGCAGACTGGAAAACTTGATCAAACTTCAAACCCTAATTTTATGATATTAAGAATATTAGTATTTTTTTGATCAAAATTCAAAACAAAACATAAATTTATTTAAACTTTAAGTAAGTATATTTTAAAAAGCACATTAAAAATTATTTATTAGTAATTTAGTATAGATAATCAATTTTGTTTAAGATAATTTAAGAGTGTATTAAGGAGTGAAATTTAAACTTTAAAAAAGTTTATTTAAAGAATAACATTAAAAATTTTATTAATTAGTAATTGAGTTAGAGAAGTAATTTTGCTTAGGATAATTTACGAATGTGTTAAGGAGTGATTTTAAAATTTAAAGAACTATATTTAAAGAAGGACATTAAAAAAGTTATTAATTAGTAATTTAGTATAGATTAGTAATTTTGTTTAGGGTAATTTAGTATAGATATGTAATTTTGTTTAGGATAATTTAAGAATGTGTTAAGGAGTGATTTTTAAAATTTAAAGAAGTATATTTAAAGAAAGATACTAAAAAAGTAATTAATTAGTAATTTAGTATAAATAAGTAATTTTGTTTAGGATAATTTAAGAATGTGTTAAAGAGTGATTTTTAAATTTTAAAAAAGTACATTTAAAGAAGGACACTAAAAAGTTATTAATTAATAATTCAGTATAGATAAGTAATTTTGTGATTTTTAAAATTTTAAAAAGTATATTTAAAGAAGGATACTAAAAGAAGTTATTAATTAATAATTTAATATAGTTAAGTAATTTTTTAGGATAATTTAAGAATGTAAAAAAGAGTTATATTTAAATTTTAAAGAAGTATATTTAAAACAGAATACTAAAAAATTTATTAATTAGTATTTTAGTATTGATAAGTAATTTTGTTTAGGATAATTTAAAAATGTTTTAAAGAGTTATATTTAAAATTTAAAGAAGTATATTAAAAAAGAACCCTAAAAAAGTTATTAATTAGTAATTTAGTATAGATAAGTAATTTGGTTTATGATAATTTAATAATGTTTTTAAGTTTAGAAAGAAGTATGTTCAGAGATGGACCCTGAAATCTAAACATACTTCAACTTTTTGCGTGACCTTTTAGATTTATTCACTATTCGAAAAGATTTCAATTTTTGTTTCCTATTTGAATTGATTTTCTTTCAATGTTTTCAATTCTTTTTAACCTGTTTTCTATTTCTTCTATATATACTTTAATTCCTTGTGTGAAGATCACAAGTGAATTCTCCTTTCTATTGTTATTTCTTTTTTTGGTTGTGGTGATTGAAGTCAAAATATGATATTAATATAAAAGACACAAGAATCAAGAAGACAAAGTTAAGGAGTATTTTCGTTTTCAGACTTTTATCTTTTTGTTTCATCTTTCTTCTTTCTTCTTTAGTTTGTTATTTTGTGACTTATTTTTGTTTTAGTTATTGTTATGACTTATTTTTGTACACAACTAACAAAAATATTTTTATCATATTTGTAGGTTAAAATTATAATGGAGAATATGTAATCATCATAAAAAGATTCAACGAACTTAACATCCTTTACTTATAATAAGTCTAATCCAGCATGAAATTATTTTTCTTCTTCTCATGCATCTGATGGAAATATCTAATATAATTGTACGTTTTGCGGTAGAATAGTTAAAGGGGAGGAATTTATGAAATGAAAGAACATCTTGCTAGTATTAAGGGTAATATTAATTTTTGCAAAAAAAGTACCATTTGATGTATGTAAGAGGATTGGAAATTATTTGCAGCAACAAGTCAAAAGGAAAAAGCAAATTAGAGAGGCTCACGATATATCTTTTGGAGAAAATAAAGCACCATAGTATTAAATAAGGGAAAGAGGAAAGCTACTATTGACATAGATTCTTAGTTTTCTCCAACAACCAGTCCTAGTTCTTAAACTAGTCTAAAACATGTTTTGGTTGATAAGGATATTATTTTGTGACGTAAAAGAGCATGGGCTAGATAGTTATATTATTCATATATTCCTTTAAATACTTTAAATTCACCATATTTTTAAAAAGCAATAGATGCTACAACAATGATAGGTCCAATATTTAAGGTACCTTCTTATTATAAGATTCATGTGTTTTTGTTTTAAGATTTAAAAGTTGAATGTCAATTAATTGTAGATACATATAAGTCTAGTTAAGAATCAATAGGACGCATTAGTATAGCATATGGGTGGATTGATCAAAGACAAAGAACTTTAATTAATATCTTGGTTTATTGTAATATTGGAACAACTTTATCAAGTTTGTTGATGCTTCTGATATGGTAAAAACGTACTAATGCTTTATCTGAGCTATTTTCTGAAATTGTGGAATGGGTTAGATCAAAGAATGTTTTGTATTTTGTTACAAAGCATGTAGCTAATTATATATTAGCTGAGTACTTAATACAATCAAAGTATGAGCATATTTATTGATCTCCATGCATTGCTCTTTATATAAATCTTATTTTAAAAGATATTAATAATATGGGTCGTAATTTAGTTTTGTTTCACGTGCATCTAAGATCATAATTTTTGTGTATAATCATATCACTTTTTTGTCTAAGTTAATAAAACAAGAAGATTAGGTTGAGAATGTGCGTCCCATTGTTACCAAGTTTGAAACTACATTTATTACTTTGAAAAATGTTTATGAACATAAACAACTACTTCATAATTTAGTGCCAATTAAACACTTTGCAAGTTATAAGTTATCAAAGAGTGTAAAAGAAAAAGAAGTTTGTGCTATTATTTTAGATAATAAGAATGCTTGCTTGATCATTGTTACGATTATGGCTCCGTTTATAAGGTTGTTGAGGATTGTTGACTCAGATGAGAAACCATTTTTTAGGTATATCTATATGATGGTATGTAATACAAAGGTCACCTTGAGACTTGAACTTTCACCGAAGTTGATCGCCAACACCCTTTGCACAGCAATCTCACTTAGGTTCACTTAAGCAAGACTCAGCCTTTAACGACCCTCGAAGTGTTTACCTAGCACACTCGAAAAAACTATGTTACGAAAGTAATAAGAAATAAAAGCAGCAAAGAAACAACAGAGATACGGCTAAACCAACCTTTTTATAACTTTCTCTCAAAAGAATACAAGGAATCCTCTCTCTCTGAATGAGTTGAGAGCAAAGCTCGAATGAGCTATATATAGGCATTCTAACTTGGATGTCAAGTTACATTCAGAATCCCACTCATATTGAATTGACTAAGATCGTGTTAAGATCACGTCTATCTCTATCAGATTACATCACGTGGACCAATTAGATGACACCCCCATCTAAATAAGACTCTAATTGATAAGATAGAATCTACAAGATAATAGAAAGATAGAGTTTACATTCAACGAGGAAACTAGCATCCTTATCCACGAATATTTCCACTATCTTCAGATGTTGTATTCCACTATAACTCTAACTCCTCGTCATCACCACATCATCCAAGATCTCCCCACGATCTTTATCGGCTGATGATGCAGTGTGATCTCGCTGAAGCCCACAT
>JANIIA010000005.1:55291162-55315450 GCA_027478495.1 Erythroxylum alaternifolium
TTCTGTCCTCCAGACGGAGACAGAAATTTCTGTTCTGTCCACCACAACCAAACACCTCACTGTCTCCAGCTTTTGTTCCGTTCCGTCCTGTTCTGTTCCGTCTACAGATACTGGAGACAGGAACCAAAAGTAGCCTTAGTGAACTACTATAAATTAGTTTTTCATTTTCTTTCTCTTACTCTTTTTTATTATTTTATGATTATTTGTAATTATCTTACATAAAACTTATCATAACTATATTAGTACAGGTAATTCATTTATCTAGAATATATTGGTTATTTTGTCTTATAGTTTAATATTAACCATCATAAAAAGATTAGCAATAATTGATATCACCTTAATTGTATCAAATGAGGAACAACCATGATATATTTGACAATTGATTTCAAAAGCATGATCACTAAGGCTCCTTACATGAGCCAAGCAAGGAAATGAGTATTAAAAAGGCTAATTTTTAAACCAAGTGAGGAAATATTTAAAATAACCATTGGGGGTACAAAAAAGAAGGTAAATGTTCATTTGAGCATGTTGACTTGACATGTATGTTTAAGAGAGAAAATATTATTATATGTACCTAAGGAGAGAAAGATATATTGATATTTGAAATTAGTATAAGAGCATTGTAATAATTTCTCTTTAAGCTTAAGAATGCATTAATGAGAACTTTTCCTATATGATAAATTTTTAAAAGAGCGAGAGAGATGATATACATTCACTTTCTCAATTTCTCATTTAATGTTGACAGAAAAGATTAGAGAGTGGTCATATTAAAACTTGATTATAAAATGATGAATTAATTAAGGAGTAAGTACACATTATATCCTTTTTTGACATATATGGTGTTTATTTAATGTCATTTAATTTTTTGATGACACTAAATATTTTTTCATTAATGAATAAAAAGGAGATTGTTAGACCAAGTGAGATTATAACACATGATTTCTATGATAATAAAACATATTCTTTCTAATTTTTTTTCCTTTGATAGTATTAATAAGTAACTTTATCAAAGAATCAGATTCAATGGAAGAGTAACGTGATTCAATGGGAAAAGTCATCAAAGGAGTCAAATGAGTAAAATGAAATTTTAAATACAATTTAACAAAATTTCAAGGTAATTTAATTCAAGTGAACCAAAAATAAATAAATTCATTCCATATGTCACAAGTCACTGTACTATTTCTTATAACCTTATCTTAGTCACCTTTAATAAATTAGGCGCTTAATTATATCAAAATCATTTACATTTAGAGCATTATACATATATTTCTCATAAATAAGAGAAAATTTATTTTGAACTTTAAAGAAAACTTCCTGATCTTAAATAATATTTGTGAAATTTTAAAATAATTTTAAATCAATATTTTATCAAAGAAATTGAGTCTTAAATCTTTTAAAGAACTTAGTAGTTATTGTTCACCATTATACGTAGATTGAATTGTTTACTGATTGAATATTGTACATTGGTTACATTATTTACTAATAAAATGCACTGTTTGGTAAGTTAGCTTAAGGGATTTAACATATGATGCATTTTGGGAAGAATGGGCGTTAAGCGTTTTGTAGAGGATATGCTAATTAATACCCTAGTAAAAGGGACATTGACTAGGCCAAGATTAAACATCAACTAGCCTATTATGTTTAGAAAATAGCAATAGTAATAACTAGTATATATGCCTAAAAATCACTTGAAGTAGTTTTGGGTATAAATAGATCATAATTGAGTTGCAAGAATGACTTTTAGCATGTTATAAAGTTGCTAACAGGCTTAAGAGGTTAGAGATAAAATCTAAGTACATTTATACAATGCATAATGCATATTGAATCTTAGTTCATTTATATAAGCAAGAAACATAATTTTTGAGTTGCATTTAAGCATTTTTTTGATAAATTAAGTGAAGAATTGATGTTATAAATGTTTCTTCTTCGCCCATGACAACGAGGATATGAGTTTTGTATCATACTAGCTGATACCGTACCAGCCAAAAAATAGTATAAAATTGGTATGTAAGTATCGGTATCGAGAGTGAAGAAATAATGTTATAAAGGTTTTTTCTGTCACCCATGGCAACAAGGATATGAGTTTTACACCATTATGGCCGGTACAGTGCCAACCAAAAAAGTATAAATTAGGTATATAAGTACCAGTCGTCGTTACTAGTTAGTAGCAGCGATTTTATACCGTATCGGTTTGTACCAATCAGTATTTGAAAAATTGGTCAAATATTAGCCAGTATTGTAAATTTTAAAATTTTGAAGGACTGTTTTGCAAAAAAAAAATTCTTAAAATACCCCCATCCTGACGCTACTCTTCTACTCTCTCTCTCGGTTCTCCCCTTCGACATCTCTCCATCATCGTCTGTTCCTCCACTTCTCTCTCTCTCTCCAGCGACTCTTCAGTCTCCCGTGCAAGGCATAAAAAACCAGTGCATCACCCACCAACAATACGATGCCAAACTTATACGCAAAAGAGCAAAAGGAAATAAGTCAAAATTACCTAAAGATTTCAACTGAGGACTGATCCTTACTGGTGTGGTTCGTTAGAGAGATAAATAGGTCTAAGAGAAGGAAGAACTATGAGTGAATCAAGCCTCGCAAGTGCTTCCTCTACTCCCATGATTTCTTCTCCATCTGTTAACAAAATGGAGATCGAACAAGAGAGAGTGAGAGACATGACTGTAATAGAAGTAGGTTGGTGAGTGGTGACAGTTCTACAACAGTCAAAATGTAGTTGTTTTTTAATTACTAAACTCTTGACTAGAAACAGGAAAAAGAATGGTAGGAATAAGAGAGATGGGAGGAAAAAGTAAAGCAACTTCTGGAGAAACCAAGACTCTTCTCTTTGAAAGTTCCAAAGAAATCAAGATGTAGAAATGTGAGTGCCGATTGAGATATTAAATGTTTTTGGGTTGTGGTCTTGTGGAGGGATGTATGGCTTGCCTGTTTTTTTAAAACATGTACAAAATTTTAATAATGTAATTTAATTTTAAAAAAACTAAAATTATGGTAATTAAGAAAAAACATTGTGTTTATAATGTATGTGAATTTAAGTTAATTTTTATTACATTATACATATAATTTTACAAATATATGAAAATAATATTAATAAAAATAAATAAATCATTGTTATTTTGAATTTAATTATTATAATTTTTAGAAACAGCCTGACGGAAAATTATTGTGGATATTATTTATATGTGAAATATCTGAAAGTTATTGTTATTTCATATTAATTATAGTTATTATTTATTATTATAATTTTTGAAAACATGGTTGATGTAAACTTATAAAATATACGGTACAACTGTATAATATAACAATAAACTATTTTGCAACTTTTAAAAATAATTAGGAACTATCTCATAAATTTTAAAAATTACCCGAAATTGTACTCGATATTAACCGGTATTTGTATAATACGATACTAAAACTCAATCTGATACTAATATTGGTACGATATTTGCAATTTTGTATGACAAAGGAAGATGAAACTCTTTCACCCGCAGTAAAGAAGATGCATAAAAAGTTACTCTCTACATATTAAAGAAGATATTGAATTCCTAAGTGATACTTGAAGAGTGTTCGTAGGACAAAATTTATTTGGATAATCTCATTATTAATCATAAATATCTTTCTTTTCATTACTCTTTTTTGTTATTGTTATGATTATTTTATTTTATTTATAACTATAAAATGTAAAAGACATCAAACTCTTATTTAGTTTAAGTAAATTTAAATAAACTCTTAGTCTTTAAAATTTTAGGAAGGACTTCTTGTAGTTTTCAATTTTCTAAAATAATTTATTTCTCTTAAGCTTTTGTTAAAAAACGCATACACATTATAAACATCACAGGTAGACCAATAAAATGTTGCTAATATAATGATCCAATTTAGTTTTTGAATTCAATTCGAACTAATTGAATCCGATTCAAACTAAAAATTTATTGTAATTAATTTAAATTATTAATTTAAATTGAGTTTAATTAATTCGCATTAAATTAATATTAAATTGAATTGTCTTATCAGCAATATTTAATTAGTTTAAGTTTGATATTTATGTCACGTTTGTTTCACTATTTTCTAAGTGAAAGTTTAAAAGAAGGATTTTTTTATAAAATTAATAATCATATGGATTTTTTAAAGAATTTTAAAGATTATAGAGTTTTGTTAAAATTACTTAAACTTGGAGGGAGTTAAGTAAAATTACTTTCATGCCCACGACAATCATGCTTTTTTTGCCTTTTTCTATTTTTTCCTTTTTTAGTAGAATAATATAATTAATTAAAATATATTAAAACTTGATATAAAAAATTTAACAAATTTTTATTTTTCCTTTTTTAAAACAATATAATTAATTAAATATCATTAACTAGAATATATTAAATTAAATATAATTAAATATAATATATTAAAATTTGATGTAAGACAAAATTTTAACAAATTTAAAATTTTCTCTTTGTAGCAAAACAATATAATTAATTAAATATAATTAATTAGAATATATTAAAATTTGATGTAAAATAAAATTTTAACACATTTATATTTTTCCTTTTAACAAAACAATATAATTAATTAAATATTGTTAATTAGAATATATTAAAATTAAATATAATTAATTAAAATATATCAAAAATTGTTATAAAATTTATTTTTTTATTTTTTCCTTTTTTAACAAAACAATATAATTAATTAAATATCATCAATTAGAATATATTAAAATTAAAAAGTTAATTAGAATATATTAAATTTGATATCAAATAAAAATTTAACCAATTTTTTCCCTTTTTTAGCGAAACAGAATACATTAAAATTAAATATAATTAATTAAAATATATCAGAAAATAAAAATTTACCAAATTTTTATGTTCAATGTAATTAATTAAATATATTAAAATTTGTTATAAAACTAAATTTTTATTTATCAAGATTTTTAACAAACTAACCACTATCTATATTAATAATAATAATTCTTTAATTATAACTAACTACCATAATTATAATAATTATATCCATTCTTTTTTTTTTTTATTCATCGTAAAACCTTCCTTTCCATTATATTTCGTTAATAACCCACCAACCACACGTGTACTTAATATGTCACCCATTTAACAAGAGATAATCGGTTGGTTGATCGCTTGCTTGCTCGTCACTGAGGTTGGAAAGAAGAGAAAGGCTTCTCTTAGTCTTAGCAAACATTCTCTACGGGGCAAGTCTCAAGCTTCAGATCCTTTAATGGGTTTTCTGTTTTCTATTTCCAATATTATACATGTAGATGCGTTCAGGCCTTCTGAGATATCCTTGTATTGGTTTCCGGAACTTTAGCATGCTATTACATGATGCGCTGCTGATACTATTAGGACAGCAAGAAATTTTTTAGCTTGGGTTCTATTTTCTACATCATAAAATGGGTTAACTTGAGGTTTTTGTTGCTTTGATCATGTCTAAATAAACGACTTATAATGACTTCAGAGAAGTGAGGAATACAAATGAGAAGAAAAGGGAGAGACAACAGAGGAGAGGTGAGGGGACAGGGGAGTTTGGGAATTGGGAGAGAATAAGAAAGAGAAAAAGGTAAAGGTGTGAGAAAACATGTTGTAGACGAAAAAGAAGGTGCGAGGAACAGAATTGGATTGATATGCTAATTTTTATCGTGATATCATTGCTCAAATACTCGATTCAATTATTAGCTGCAAATTGTTAGTGATTTCTATTGCCCGTGTACCTGATTAAATCTAATTACATGCAATCAACTGCATATTCCAGGATCCAGAGCTATTAGAGGACACTATCTTAAACAACAAATTAAAGCTTTGAATCTATATATAACAAGTCTTGAGTTTTATGAATTGGATTAATAATTGTGTCTTTTACGGGATTTTTTGTGTTTTAATCATTGGGATTCAGACTGCAGCCGAATTAAAGGTTCCTTTATCATTTGTTTAAATCCAAACTGATTATAAGCTTGTACGCGTGTTTGAATCTACTTATTTGAGCATTGAGTCTTGATATAGTGCTGGATTCTGAACTATTTTTTTCTCGTCAAAGATAGGTTTAATTATAAGAAGTTTTGAGGAAGTGTTGTTTTTATGTGGAAGCCAGTTTGAAGATTCGTTTTCTTTTGGATTGTGGCTCTGGTGACTTCAGAATGTATTGTGACTTTTTGGTACATGGTAAGGAGTATGCAAAGCAAGCTGTAAAGGAGGATGATTCGGGAAACTACAATAAAGCTTTCCAGCTTTATATGAGTGCACTAGAATATTTCCACACTCATTTAAAATATGAAAAGAATCCACAGATTGGGAAAACGATTAGGGAAAAAGCCATGGGATATCTTAGAAGAGCAGAGGAGCTAAGGGCCATACTTGACAGTGGGGACAATAGGCCTACATTAACTAGCAATGCCGCTGTTGCTGCACGGCCGAAGGTGCAGGAAAAGACAAATAATCAAGAAAAGGGAGGGAAGGAGGATCCTGAGAAAGCAAAGCTTAGGGGAGGGCTCGATTCTGTAATTGTTAGGGAGAAACCAAATGTGAAGTGGAGCGATGTTGCTGGCCTTGATAATGCCAAGAAGTCATTGAAGGAGGCTGTCATTTTGCCTGTTAGATTCCCACATTTTTTTACAGGTTAGGGGTTAGTATTTTGATGAATGAAGCAAACTGTTTTCTATCTTTGTTTTCTTGATTTACGTTCCTAAAGAAAAAGATCAGCTGAATGTATAGTCTGACAACGCCATTTATCAGCTCTCACATTCAACACTATTTTTCCACATGTCAATTCTTTTTTTCATATCTAACACATAACTATTCAACCTTCTTTTCTTGCTTAAGGTGGAACGCCTGTGCTTTCTTTTATGCTTTCCAATCCATTCAAGAACAGTGTTTTTGTTTTTGTTAAGGCGGCATCGTAGAATACAATTGAGATACAATCTTAAGACCCTTGTAGCCTTTATTGATTGCAAGAATTAATTACACAAGGAAAGTTGACCTTAGGAATAAATAGGAAATCATTTATTTCTGACTTTTCCTAATAATTTCATAAATAATCATGACATTTAGTCTTCATGCAAGTCATGGACATTATCTACTTTGGATTTGTGCAAAATCATGGCACTTGGTTCTTCATGTAATTCATAGGCATTGTCTACTTTGTATTAATACAACACAGATTTGCCATATGCCCTACAAAAGGGTTATCACAAGGTTGGTTCATGACACTAAAACCACTTCAATGCACATCCAATATGGGACAACCACAGACTGAGTCGTTTTGAATAAGCATCTTGCGAAGCTGGGATGACCACTCTTATAAACCCAAACAACTTAGTGTACAATTGATATGGGACTATGACACCATGATTATTCTCTTTTAGTAAACCTGTCATGTAAATCATTCCCCTTTCGGTGTGAGATGGGAAGAGAAAACTTCAAGTGATGTTAAACCAAGACATGGATGATCATCAATACTTTGTTATACCATAGGAAAGGGCCTGTCTTTTGGTCTTCTCTTCATTAAATTTTGATTTTTATTATGAGTGGACTAAATACTGAATAGTTGAGTTGGATCAAGAAGCAAAAGATAACTTTTTTAGTAAAGTGTCAATGCATTCATGCATGCTTACTTATCAACTTTTGGCATTGAAAAATTAAGTGTGTATGTTGTTGTAGGTGTCATTGGAGTTCCACTTGGATTCAATATTCCATTATAATGCTTCCGTACCTGTGAGAGAAAGGATATCCACTTGCTCTTTTTCCACAGGACTTGAAAACATCCATTTCCCTCTATCAGTTGGTGGCTTCTTTAACACTAACTATTCCACATATTTATGCTTTAAAGGGCTCAAATATGAAAACTACTGAAAAGAAATAAGAAAAGAAAGAGGTTTCCATTCCGCTTGGTTGAAAGTTTATGTGCCAACAGCGTCATCTTTGATAAGCAACAAATGTCAAATTATTTAGCATATAGAGACCTGTTTTTTAGTATTGGTTTTTGCTTGTTTGAATTATTCAGAAATAGAATCTGTAGAAATGATGAATCACTCATTCTCCCTTCTAAAATAGTATGGCTTATTTTTGCACTTAAGGATGCTTGATCCCAATCATTTACATGGAATTGTTACTCTTATAGGGAAGAGAAAACCATGGAGGGCTTTTCTGTTATATGGCCCCCCTGGGACAGGCAAGTCTTACTTAGCAAAGGCAGTTGCAACAGAAGCAGACTCGACTTTCTTTAGGTAAATCATCCTTAAGCTCATTGTGTGTGACCAGTTTGTAAAATTCTGTACCATATGATTTACTTTACGAAAGCTTTGGTTTTAGGACCACTTGAGAATTGACATGCTCCATAGTCCAGTTGTTTGGGTTCATATCTAGCAAATTAGCATATTTTCTATGCATAGATATGATGATATTCTGTTAGATATGACAAGTGATATACTCATTCGACATATGAGTTTACAACATAGAGGAGGATTAATGTCTTATTGTTTCATCGATGAATTGTAATAATGATGAACTTTTTAGTAGATTATGCCTAGGAAGAGAATGTAGTAGTAAGGGGAAAAATGTGAAATTGTACAAGCCTCAAACATGGATGATAAAAGCTTATTTGTTTGTAGCTAATCACATAATAAAAGTTGTCTTAGCAATAAGATATACCCCTTCAAGGACATTTTACCCATATGGATTTAATCTCATAGTGCCAAAGCTCCAAACCTACCCCTCCTATCTCCACTGCCCCTTCTCCATACATGCCTATCATCACTAGGGATGGCAATGGGCCGAGCTAGGCCCAGGCCTGCTAGATCGGGCCCAAACCCCCAAATTATTATGTTTTAAAATTAAAGAAATAGGGTTGAGGCCCAAATCGAGGTCCAATCAACCCAAGCTTCACCTGTTGACCTCGGGTTGGGCCCAAACTCTATTGCCATCTCTAAACATCACAACTAGTCATCACATAGCCTTAAGTAACTAGCTAGAGTCATCACAAAGAGATTCTAGTCGATGAGATACTTAACAGATTCAAAGATTGCTCTTGGATTGCATTTCAACCATACAAAATCTCACATTTGGATCTGTATTATGGATTAAAGATGATGGCAAACAGTTGTGCTAATTGACTAACCGATGCATAAATCCAAATCTTGTTCCTTGTTGATGAGTGCTTGAAGTGGCAGATCGTGTGTGCAGATCAAGATGACCTCTAAGGTTCATAAGATGCTTGAAGTACCAGCATGATCTTCACTTAAGAGGTTTATTTCAGCTTTTAAGGTCTACTGGCATGAAGCATCTCTACATTAATTTCCACTGTCATGGAAGCCTCCTTTGCATTCCTTGCTTTCTTAATGGTGTCAATGATACCATGTTTAAGATATTCAAAGAAAGATATGCTTCTTTCACAGTCCCCCTGATGCCTCTGCAACTTGGGAGAATATGTCATATGCCTAATGCTGGTATATCTGGCTGCTATAGTTTGTGCACAAAATGAACTCTACACGCCAATTCCATCTAGCATGACTGAACTTAGAACTTGAGTATTCACCAATACACAATGTCGTGTGCTCTCCATCCAAACAGCTGTTCCCTGCTTATATGTTGAATACTATACTGATAGCCTACTTTTGATTTTATTGGTCAAAATTATTGTTGGTATTTGATATGCCTTTTTAAAGTATTTAATGCTTTCTGGTGATGAAAGAATTGACATATTATGGCAAATGAGTATTTCTACAAAATAAATTTTACATTTTCCTTCTCTCAATGACATTTCCAGGCAACATAGGCACATGAAAATTTTCATCTCATCTTTGTTTAGACTCATATTGTTTTCCTTCTAAAACAGTTTGGCAATCTTGGTTTCATAAGAGTTCAGATATCTTGCATCCAGATATCTTTGTCCTACTTTTATTTGACCAACATTTTGACCGGTTGTTTATGCAATGTACACCAAGTGTTTCTTCCTCAGACTTGGTTTCCAAATGGATGGGTGAAAGTGAAAAGCTGGTGGCAAACCTTTTCCAAATGGCTCGTGATAGTGCACCTTCAATCATTTTCATTGATGAAATAGACGCATTATGTGGCCAACGGGGAGAAGGCAATGAGAGTGAAGCATCTAGACGCATCAAAACAGAACTTCTTGTGCAGATGCAGGTAATTTGTTTTAGGATGTCAGAGGAAAGAACTGTTCAGAGATTTACTGACATCAATAAATTTTGTGGATGAAAGTTTGATTCCACTTATGGCATGTTCCCATACGTAAATGAATCCTCCCACCCACATCTGCTGTATCTTTTGAAAATGCATTTCTTTCTTCTTTCCCGTAACCTTTCTTGCAGAAGATATATCTTCTGGCGTACCATTAAGACAATAGAAAAATAACAATTTCCTATCGCCTATTACTTTGACTTTGAGAAGAGAATCGTTGATTAATGACTTATTAAACCTATTCTTTACCTGGAAACCGAGTTTTAGTGAGGAATTTAGGTATGCAATTATCATATTAGCTTTCTTTTTTTTGGGTGAGTCGATGGCAGCATGTTCTGTATTATGAAATTATGTATCTGCCAAGTGTATAATGATTGAAGTAGATAATGATTGATAGCTAAAAGGAAGGTTGCTGATCATGTATATCCAGTACAGAAGGGTATTCTTTTGGAGTTGAAATGTTGTTGTTGTTGCATTTAAGTGATACTATTGTACATAGGATTAGAACAATAATAACACAACCTTGGGGAAGCTAATCTCTTGGGTATTGTTTATTAAATAGATGTTGAAATAATTCTAAGCACTCACCCAATTCTAAGCATTCACCCAATCTGCATTTAACAGTACTCATAGTACAATATCTTTGAATCCATAAGATTAAAATAATGGGAGTAGTGTAGGAATCATAAAAGTCTTACCCATTGCATGTAAGAGGCTAATTTTAATATTAAGCAAGGTATATTCTTTTATGGATTGCAGGGTGTGGGAAATGATGATGGGAAAGTGCTTATTCTTGCTGCCACAAATACTCCGTATGCTTTGGATCAAGTAAACCTTTTGCTTTAAAAATTAGTAGTAATTAGCAGTATTATTTATGACCATCAGAAAAATCATTGTCATTTTGCCTGCTGCAAAGCAAAACACAGGCGATTCGACGGCGTTTCGACAAAAGAATATACATTCCTCTTCCGGATTTAAAGGCGAGGCAATATATGTTTAAGGTATTGAGTTCCCTAAGCAATTGGAGTCTGAGTTTCTATATCTTAGTGAACCATGTCTGTGTTTTTATGGGATATTTTCTCGTTCATGAGCAGGTCCATCTTGGAGATACTCCTCATAGCCTAACTGAAAGTGATTTTGAGCAATTGGCTTACAAAACTGAAGGGTTTTCGGGCTCAGATATTTCAGTTTGTGTAAGTTTCTTTTCCACATTCTTACGTGTGCCAATGTAGCATAAAATAGTGAAGTCTAATATTAGAGTTTTCTCTCTTTGCTTCTGTTGTTTGGAAGTTATTTTTATTTGAATCCCTGTGCTTAATTGGCAGGTGAAAGATGTGCTCTTTGAACCTGTCCGTAAAACACAGGATGCCAAATATTTCATGAAGACCAATGATGGCCTGTGGGTTCCTTGTGAACCAACTCATAAGGGTTCTGTCAAGATTACGTTAGAGGAACTTGATAAGCAAGGTCTTGCTTCAAAGGTATAGGATTAATCAAAAATTAATTTGGAAATTTCGTACAACTGATTGCTCAGGACTCAGTTTTATAAAATTAGTGCAAAAACTGTTGCGAAAATGATAATTATGTCTTATGAACCTAATAATGGTGAAAACTAGTCTAATACTTGTCTCCAACTTCTCTATAAATAAGCTAGAACATGCTTTCTTGTGATCATATGTTTTCTATCAAAATCTCAGGTTTCGTGAACTCTTGTTTCCTCCAATTGTGATCCGACTTATTGACCTTTTTTAATCTTACAGATCCTTCCACCGCCCATCAGCAGATTAGATTTTGATAAAGTGCTAGCAAGACAAAAGCCAACTGTGAGCAAAACTGATTTAGAGGTTCATGAGAGATTCACTAACGAGTTTGGAGAAGATGGATGATGGCTTCAGTTAGTTAGTAAAGGTTTGATCTTAGTATGTAGTTTGCATTCAAAATATCAAAGGTTTAAGGTATGAACTGCACTGCTTAAAAATTCAGTTATGGTGTATATTCGGTACAAAAGAGATAAATCCCCGGCAACAACATGCTACTCTGATATTTTAGATATTATTCTTATGAAATGGAAATGTTCCCAAAGAAGAATTTAGTCGTTCTCAGAATGTGGAGACATGGTAGTTCATTTTCATTCTTATGTTTTAAGTCCACTAATGACTACGAGGCGATAATTGATGGTATCTAAATTCGGGCCTCTTTTCAAAGAAGTCACCATATGAGCAACAAAAGGAGATGTCTTGACGCTTAATTACTGACATCATAAGAATCATTTTTCATTACTAATTAGCTTATTAATAGGAGTTTCAATTGTAAAATTATCATAACTGATTAAGATTTTTACAAATCAAAACATAGGTGATGATATTAGATGCCTTCCTTAGAGAACTCAACTTCCTTAGATCACATTGGTGTTGATAATTGAATATGATTATTACGAGCTATGTCGAAGTTACAATGAAGTGTGTAGACATGATGACAAACAGGTGTCTTTCCCATAGTGACGATCCTTTGCCATGTCAAGTATAAGTTATTAAGTAAAAGATTTTCCTTTGAAATATCTGTCTGCAGTTTACATGATTAAATAATTAAGTGCATAATATATTATTTGCAGCGTTACGAGACGTAAATTCAACTGCCAATCTTCGTCGACTAGAATACTTTTTCATGCTAACAAGACGAATCCAATGGCAGCGCTTGCTTCCCCGCATAGAATGCACCGTCTTTATCCCTGATGTAGACAAGAGGAAATATAATATTTCTTGTGCTTGATGTCAGAATATATTATAAGAATAACATTTTTCCAAACATTGTAAGAGTAACTTCCGCTCTTTTTTAAGTTCCCTGTGTTATGAAACATCTCCTAATCGATTTTTAAACTGGAAAGAAACTACTCAGAAAAATGGAACTGCATTGTTCTGGCCAGAAATAGGAGGTCCAGCAAAGTCTTGCCTAAATCCAATTACAAAGGTGGGAATAAAATATTTACATAGTGTTTAAGCCAAGGGGTATAAATTTCCAAATCTCTTAGACATTTTCTTCATAAATAACCTTACCATTCACTATATTCAATCTGGGGCTTCAGATAATATAACATTAAACAAGTAGCCATCTGCTTATCTGCTCAATTCTCTGATAAAAGAGGCGCTTCAATGTCCTCAGAATCGAGCCTCGAGTGTTCTTTTGCTGGAAGCATGCAAGCCTTGCAAAAGGCAATAACCTGACCGGACCAAATTCCGTATTATTGAACAATAGAGCAAGATAAAGAGATGAATCAGTGAAGTTATATACACATTTACCATGCATACAGAAGCGAGTACAATGCTAAAACCTTTGAAGTGGAAAGGGGCACTTGCAGATAGGAATAATGCTGAAAGAAACAATTCAATTTGTAAGAAACAATATTGAAATAGTTGATAATCCGGATCCCAATGCTAAACATACAAAGTAAGCAAGAATTTACAACTGACAAGTCAATGGACTTAGTGCAAGTGGAGACAAGAACTGTGCTATTGCTTCCACTCCAGCCACAAAACCTTGTGCTTTTCCCTGTAACAAACCACCTTAAAACTTTTAGTGATCAAAACTTGTATCTAACCATTTGGAAGGCCTTCTAACCCATTGATAGACCCCTAGCTTAAAACAGATTTAGTAAAGGTTCTCAACTATGTTAAATGACAAGACTATATGAAACTTCATTTACAAGTTAATCTCTAGTAACACTCTCGCATTCATAAGAGTACAGAAAACCTGATATGCAAATTCCATCAACCTGCTTGGAATTATGAAACTTAAGCAACCTGCTCTTAATATCACTATTTTCAATGATTTAAATGTAGCAAAAAGATTTGATGCATTGTGCAAGAAATAGGACCACAAACCTGGTCTTCTAGGCTTGTTGCTTTTGATATAATAGCATAGCCCTGAAAAAAGATTCAGTTATATTCTGCAAATGCCACTGGAATTCAATATATAATCACTAGGATTCTACTAAAGAAATACACAGTATTTGAAATGTAACTTACAGATGGTTTGACTATTATGTAAATGGATTTAAATGCTGCAGCCAAGAAAGGGACCTACGATAAAGCCGTGAAAAATGAGTATGAAACTTTATCATCACGTTCACGAATGACTGTCATAATTCCCTTAATTTTAGCCAGAAAAGAATCAGATGGAATAAAGGGAACTTGGAACTTTAAAAGAATGCAGAACTTAAAATCATTTCAAGAAAGGATGGAGGAAATCTAGCATATGGAGTAGAGGTACATACCCAAGATGCCCATGCCAAGCCATTGAGCAATCCCTATTCAGACAGAAGCCCTATAAGAATGTTTCTTTGTTTGATAATTCATATGATCTGATGATGTCATTTAGAAGAAGGAAACTTACGAAAGCTATTGATGCAAGTAAACCCAAACTGAGTACTGCTTTGTCTCCAAATATCGGATTGATAAGAGGGACCATCAAAATCTATAAGTAAGCACAGAATTAAGTCTAAGTTGAAAAAAGGAATTTCAGAACTTGAAAAAATAAACCAGGTCAAAAAATATGGATATGTATGCTACCAGTATCAGCAGTCTCCTTGTACTAAGATGTTGAACACACAAAAGAGACACTTAATAATTTGAAATTGCCTTTTCCATACAAGTAACATCTTACATAACAGGATTAAAAATAAGCACCAAAATTGATAAAAATAAATAATTAAATCTTCCTCTTTATTTTTCATTTTTTTTCTCATCAAACAAGGTTAACTCTTGAGAAATGACATACCTGAGAGAAAAGTTGACCAACATTGACCATCATCATAATTTCTGAATATTGATTCTTGCTAAAGCCGAATAACGATTTCAGATAATACTGCACAAAAAGTTAAATGGAAGAAAAATAAAAATAACAAAAATGATATAAGCCATACGACTTCCTTATTTTAAACCAGCAGTGTTCTTAAGGAGTTGATCAGCTTTATGATAATGACTTGTATGCGCCTTAATAGTTAAACCATCCACATCTACAGCATTTATATGCAATAGACCAAGAAAATGAAGATAAATAATAATAAAAACAGAAGGTGATAGTTGATTTTTGCACCCTTTGGCCATAGTAATAACTAATGTTTATCCAGTATGTTCCCGTAGAAAGTTTGCATGGTGAATGAGGGGAAAGTCAATTGAAAAGTCTCCAACACTCATTCTAAACGACAAATAATAATGCATTGTTATCAAAACACAAGAACAGGGAAAATGGTCAAAATATAATTGAATTTAGTTCAGACACGTACAGAATGAGCTTACAAATAAGACATTGCTGATGCCAGACATTCCCAGCTCATAGAAGAAGGAAACAAAAGAAATGCCTCTAAGTATATGGCTGAAAAGATAGATTGAACTTATTAGCCAAATTGATTAAATAGGAAGGAGAAACAAAACCAATTCAAAGGTAATTCTTCAGAACTAGATCATATCTTTTAAGTTCTCAAAGCAAATGTACCTGTTTAAGACTATTATTGTAGTATCTTTCATTGAACCATATCGTGTTTGCAAACTCTTAATAGAGTTATTCCAAAAGGTTGAATTGTGATCTCTCCTTGGACTCCGCCTATTTGTTTCAACTAAAAACAATTGGATATACACTGGACATAAGGTGAAGAGAGCAACTACTACCTGGAAAATGAAAAGGGATCTTCATCAAAGTGAAGCTATGAAGGTATCAATTGTAAGGAAAAGTTTAGAAACAAAAGTAAATAAAATGTACAAGATAACAGGCCCCACGAAATAGATATCACTAACCAGAAAAATATACTTTGCAGGTAGAAATCGTGCTATAACATTTCCTAACAGATGTGAAGCAGAAAAGATACCCGTGACCCAACTAAAAGCTGCAGCTCTCTTCTCTTCTTTGACAAAATCTGCCTACCAAATGAACCAAAATTATGATCACTTTACTTTCCAACTATGAGACTCAGTCAAAGGCAGTAATCCTTACCGCAAAAGCAACAGCAAGCCACTGAATACTTCCATGTCCTAGAATATATGAGATTGTTCGAAGTACATAGTATGCATACAGAAATCCTCTTGACTGATTGCAGGCAAGCAAAGCTGAGCCAAAAAGGAAGCAAGCAATAGTAAACATTGTCATGATTGTGTTACAGTTATTTCTTTTTGTGTATAAAATGGCAGATAAAAGCAAGAGTATATGTGCTTCTTGGTGGAGTTCCATTGGTAAAGAATAATAAAACATCAAATGTTCAAATAGCAGGGGAAAAAACACTTTCAGCTAAGCCACTGTTTAATCTCTTGCATTCTTTAATACAAGTATTCATTTGAGTTAAACGGATGCTTAATCTGACAACTATGTGTATTGCGTCTTATATTAATACAGTTTCAAATTTAAGAAACCTACAGTCACACCTGTTTGATAAAATGGCATCAGTTTCAGCTATTTCCTCTGTTTCTTGTGAAGGAAGGAAAGGGGTAGTTGAGGGTGCATACAAGGTGTAACTTCTGTGATCATAATCATCAATCCATGGAAGAAATCACAGACAGTAATTGGATTTTTGAACATACCAAAAGGGAAAATGTTAAGGGATACGGTAAGGAGGAGCAGCGATTTGCGTCCATAATCATCAGCAAGCTGGCCTAGGAGTGGCAGGATTACCATTTTGACAATACCGACCACCTACAGATGGTAAGATATGCTTATGTGTTTGGTGGAAGAAAGATTTAATTCACATTTACAGAATGTTTTCCTTAATGTATAGGTAAATGAAGTTTCAAATCAAGCATAAGGGTCTTGTGCATTTGACCCCAACAGTTACGATTCTTAGTAAGCTCATAGTTCGAATGGACACTTTTAGGACGTAGCTGCCGTAGGTAAACAAAAAATTGATAAACCTTTTCAGTAAACAATGCTAGTACAAATTTTAATTTCTTTTAATCACTACATTAACACATGTTCAGTGAAGTGAGTTACAATGCCTTCATTCAATTTGAATAAAAGATGTTGGATATTTCATTCAAATCTGAGGTGACATAAATAACATACGTTAATGGGGCAAGGACATCAAATTTGCATTTGCTAAGAAAGCAAAGAACAAGACACAAAATTCAACAATCCCATGTTCTACCCATTTCTTAACTTTTCTCGTTCCCTTTGCTAGGAAGCCAAAAGGAGGGATAATAGAGAGAAAACAACATCAAGCAGAAGAACAATTAATATATATATATACAAGTTAATCCTATAACGAACGGATAATTATAAAAACAGAAACTGAGTACTCAAACTCAATAAACCCTTTGTTCCATAATCAAGTTTGTTTTAGAAGCCTTCTTCCAATTTTCTCATTTGAATCAACCCAACCAAGAAACACAGAGAAAGCAACAAAATAGTGACTAAAGCTTTAATTTTGTGATGTACCGTCTGTTGGAGACCATTGATGTAGATAGCCTCAGAGCAAGTGGACTGCTCAGGACACAAAGCAGAAGTAACAACATCAACAAGAACAGAAACAGTCATCTCCTCAGCAATCCAGTAGAAACTCAGTGGTACTAGTAAGTGAACTAAAGGCGTCAGCATCCTGAACCCACTAGAAGAACTCGTGCCCTCCATAGCAAAAATGCTTAGGATATCAGAATTGTTACGGAAAGAAGAGAGAAAGTGTTGGAAGGTAAAATTAAGCGATGAGTACAGAGGGAAAGTTTGAAACTTCTTAAAGAGAAGACAGTGGTCTATTATTGAAGTGAAATGTTTGAAGAATAAAGCCTTTTAAATCGGTAGTTGGTGGCCGGAACCCGGAGTGGCAGGTCAATTCTGATACGAATATTTTTTAGCACGGAGACTGTTAATCAGGCATGCAGCTAAGAACAAAACAAACGGGTTGCTCACGTGTTGGCTTGTGCTCGGGACGTGGCACACAATGGAAACAAGGTCGTAGGATTCGTGCCGATGAGGTGGCTATATGACTGTGTCTGTCCAACTGGAGACCCAGGTTTTTGTATTATTACCACTCTAATGTTCTTTCTTTTGAGCGGTAATTCGTATATCACAGACATAATTTAGGATGTTGGTGATATACGAATTGGGATCTTTCTTTATACATTTCTATTTAATATTTTATTATTCTTAATAACGCCAGGTGTAATATGACATGGCACCAGCACCAGCACCAGCCATCAGTTTAGAAGGCTGGCATGCTCCACGACGAACCCATCTTCAAGTTGATCATATATAACTCTTTCTAGCGAAGATACTTGTTTCTTCCGTAATAATCAGAATTTCAGGAAAAGGAGATGTCACGCAAGCACTGACATCACGGCAACAAATTTTGACTCTGAAACAAAGCCAAGCATACGTTCTTAATGGACTTCAATAGGTTAAGGGCGCGGAAACTAATAGTAGGGAAACATCCTGTTGCTATGTAACAGCTATGTATCACCAATTAGGGAGTGTTGTTTTCTTTTTCTCTATCCAGAAGAAGATGCTTGACTTGTTTCAAAGACTTATGTATAGAAATTAAATATTAAAAATAAGTAATTATAATATCTTTTAATCAAATTTTATATAATTTTAAAATAAAGACTAATTAATTGTAATTCTTATAAAAAAAGTTCTAACATTCTTTTACATAGACAAAATTAATTATGATTTAATAATTTTCTCAAAAAAACATTAAAATGAATTCATTAAGTCAAAATAACAAATTTATTTTCCAAAATACAATTTTAATTTATAATGCGTAAGCTCAACATACTTGGTCTCATCAATATTCTTCATGTTGTTAATAAAACTACAATAAAGGAGTTACCATAGTGTCGAATCAATATATTGAGCCCTTTAAGAAACTTCTTCAACATTTTGCAAGAACTCATAATCAAAATAAACTATAGTCTTAACTTTGATTCATGAAGTAATTGCAATAGATTGTTTAGAATTCTTCTGAAAAATAATCCTCTAAAAACAAAGTGTAACTCGTGGACTTGTTATTTGAACACTTATCAAATTTACCATTAACATATCCAATAATTTACAAATCATCCACACACCTATAAACCAACATGTAAATATGATCATATAGATATAACAAAATACTTTGTAAATTGTAACACAATGCTCGTGATCAAAAATCTTATATGCAAAAGAACTATTAGATCTAGTGCATATCTCATAACACATCATACTTCTTTCCCTAACTATACTACTATAAGAGAAAAATACCTCATTCAAAAGACAATGCTCCTTACTCAACTTGTAATGCCCTAAGTTTATATTGACCCTACAATAATTCTAATTAGGATTTAAGAGAATTATATGCTCAAAATAATTAATTAAGAAGTTTATTGTTAGTCTTGACCATTAAACTTATAAAGATTTTTTTTCTCTCCTCTTCTTTTTAATACGAGATGTTTATATTCACTTTTTATATGGAATTTGATATTCTCTTTTCTTTAAACCATTGATCTCCTCAACAAAGTTTAATTCAAAATTCAAAATTTCTCTCTATGTGAAAATAAACAATAAAAAGTACATAATTTGGTATTATTAGTCAGGAGGAGCTCCCCACTCATACTAAGGATTACTTCCTTGGGGTTTTAGGAACCTTAGATCCTTGTGTCTCTTCTCCTTTATTTATTGGTTCCTTTATTCCTAAAATTATCACCAGGTAATAATCATAATTTCTCACGTGGCTTTTCGTAGAGGATGACATTAAAGAGATGGTCTTCTCTCTTAAGCCCAAATAAGGCTTTAGGATCAGACAGATTCAATGCTCTCTTTAACTAAAAAATCTTGGGACTCTATTAAGAATGATATTTATGAAGCTGTATTTAAATTCTTCTCTAGTTCAAGAATGCTCAAAGCTTGGAACAACACTTATCTATATTTGGTTCCCAAGACTCCTAACCCCTCTTCACTGAGGGAATTAGGTTGATATTATGTTATAATACTTTCTATAAGATAATTTCCAAGCTATTGATAGCTAGACTCAAGAATATTTTGTCATATCCTTTATTAGTCAAACACAAATAGCATTCATTAATGGTAAGAGCATAGGGGGATAATGTTATGTTTCTCAAATTTTATTTAAGAATTACCATCTCTAAGCACCCATTGCCAATTGTGTGTTCAAAATTGGAATCCATAAAGCTTTTTGATATGATGAATTGGGGCTTTTTCCTCCACACTATAGAGGTACTTGGCTTTCCAAATTCATTCATCTACTAGATAAGTCAAAGCTTAACTACAACTTCATTCAGTGTTCTCATTAATGGTGAAACCTCTCATTTATTCAAAGTTGTAAGAGGCTTAATGTAGCACCCCACTCCTATAGTGCATATTCCCGAACACACCGATGGTATTCGAGAACATACTCTATGAGGGTGGCATGCTAGAACAGTCAAACAATCATACTTATTGTAAATTTCATTAAACATCACACGTATGTTACATAAAACCATAAAACATTTTCAACCTATTTTATTTATAAACTTCACCAATCACAATTGTTACAAACAATAAACATTTTGTCCAAATTCCAATAGTCATTTGGGCCTATTACAATTACAAAACATTTCCAGTCATAAAGTCATTACACTTTACAATACACATAAACACTGTAGAATATTTGCTATATACAATTTGAATATACATAAAAATCAATAAAAACTTGTGCAGATGCAACTGATTCCAACCTCTATCTCTTTTTTGACTTCAGCGGTTATATTTCTAGTTTGTCTAACTGGATGTCTCCTCTGAGCCTGAAAAAAGTTACAATTTTGTTGAGTTTTGCAATCTTAGTAAGCTACTCATCATCGATGACTCACTCATAACACTTAACATATACATTTCATATAATCACATAATTCACATCACTTTATTAATTCATCATGCAGCATTAATTAACACTTTATTCATCTATTTCACATTTCACATTTAAACAATTCAAACAGTGTATTTCAATCATTTAAACATACATATCAATCATATATATAATGTTCATGAGACTCACTTTCAATTGTTATTGTTGTGACCGAGTGCTTATAGATGTCCCGTATCTATTGTAAATATCAGGTTCATTAATAACTGTCCCTTATCCGTTGAAGATACATGGCTGATTTTACATAATGAGTCAAAAGCTCTTATCACAATCTGAGCTTTAAGCTCTTTTTTGGTGGCGACTCCGATCACAATAGCCTTTATGTTATCATGCATTTATGTAATGAAATGCATCACATGTATTCAGTCAATCAATTGTGCTCAATTTTACACTTTCACATTCACGTTCACATTTTCATTCACATTTATCATCAGACCTTGGTCCGACATCAACATTTAAGTTGAGAATCAATTATTCATTCAAATTCACATTCAAGGAGCATTTCTAATGATTTATACATGCATCAAATGCCTTGGACATTTATTATTTAGAATCAACACATTCACATCATATAATTCAATACAGAATTTTAAAATAGAACAAACAATGAAAGTGAGACCATCTACGTCGACTCACATTATGCTCCAGATTAGCATTAGCTTCCATGATCCTGAAACGACTAAATGCTGATGTTCTATCCTATATATCAACATTATTCAATACACATATTGCACACACATTATTAATTACACAATCACATAAACATTCAATTATACACATATGAATATGTGTAATGTATAATGCATGCTCATATTGACAATCTCGGGTATATTTCCTTTATTCACATTTCATAATCATTTAATGACATCTTTTAATCATTCTTTAATACCTATTGCGCTTTACTCACCTCATTTATCATCAGCTAGGTTCACTTAAGATCTCATTCAAGCCTAATTACCTCATATGGAAGCACCCTAGCATTGGTTGGTTCAAACTTCACTTAAAAGACAACCCTTTTTCTCCATAAGCCTGGCTACGATCGTAGTGTCCCTATCATGATCGTGACAAAAACATTTTATGGCCAGGCCACAATCGTGGGTTGAGGTCACGATCGTGACAAAAACTTTATTTTGTCAGGCCACGGTCATGGGATAAGAGCTACGATCGTGCCCTGCATTATTCTTCCTTCATCTACACGAATTTAACACTTATACAAACATCAATTCTACTCCAAATTTTCTAAAATTCATACACATTAATGCAATTTCATTTTATGCTAATTATACTACCCATTTATTGTATTAAATTCTCTAACCTCTACTCATTTGATTCATCATTTCCTACTTAATCTCTTCATTCATGAAATCCTATTCTTTTTCCATAATTCCTCATTCATAAACCATCAAACAATTCATTCACTATGTTATGTCCTCATTTAACACTCTAAATATTTCACATTTAGATGCATTGGCATCAAACATCCTTTTCCTTAAAGTATAGCATTAAGATCAATCAAAACTTATCACTCATTTAACTAACTTTTCCAACATCAAATTATGTTCATTTTAAGCCCAAATTAAGTCCAAAAGCATCATAGTTATATACCTCATCCTTAATTGGTTCAACCATTGCATAATCAAAACATTACCATGAAAAATTACTTCCCACGATCGTGGCTTGCCACGATCGTGACAGAAACTGATCTCTCATTTTTCCTGCAGTTTTTCCGGTTTTTCTTAAGACAGATTTTCAGGTCAATTTGGTATGACTATTATGACCTAGAAAATGAGGTATTTAGGCAATGCCTTCTTCTAAACAAATGTCCCTATATGTCTTAAGTTTCTAATGACATCAATTCATGTAGTTTGCTTCAGTATTCTGTAAGTTATATTCAAAATACTACAGACTATTCTCATACCATGACAACACACAGTCTCAACTTCAAGCCAAATTGAAAGACCCTTAAGGACAGAATTAAAATTCAATTCCTATATAAAAATTGTAATCATATGTCTCTAGTTTAATATAAATTAAAAATCATCTAATTTGAATATCTACAGATCAAGATATGGCCAAAATACAGATGCATATTTAGTAAAAACACTACATCTAACATATTCCAGAACACATTTAAGTTCATTTTCATCCTAGTCTCTTTTGCGTAGTCTATCATTTCTAGCTCATGTCGTCATTATCTCCTCTTCATTCCTAATTTCACTTCAACTCAATATCATTCACAAATAAATCAAAATTGATGAGTGGTTATAAACACCAAAAACAGAACACACATATATACACATTCATCACATGTTCAACTTCACTAACGACTTCATTTCTCTTCTAATTTGTCCTTTTAATTCCCCTCCTTTCAAGACATCACATTGCTCCCTTTCTTTAGCTCTAAACTCATTTTTGTTTCATTTCTAAAACCACCAAATAGATACACGTTATATATATTATAAACAGAACATGAAACATTCATTTACTAAAATTTTTCTGCACATTTACTACACCATTTTAGTGCTCTTTCAATTCCAACCTCATCTCTACAACAATTTATGAAATATCACCCATAATATACACAAAAATAGGACATTTTTATATCCATTTTTCTCATCTATGTTTCAGCATGTACACACCCTCATTTTATGTTCATTTAACTCTTAATTGTCATTTTTTTCATCCATGTTTTAGCATGTACATATCCTCATTTTATGTTCATTTAACTCTTAGCTGTCATCAAAACATGTTCTATTCAACAAATAAAGAAGAGTAATGCTTTATACTCACTTGTTTACTTCAAGATCTTTAAAAATCACCTAACCTAGCTTTCTTATGTATCACAAGATCATCATCATTCAAGGAGTGATTTCGGTCATTTTGTAGCAAGATGAAAAGGACAACAAGGATCTTGAAGTGGGTGGTTTTATTGTCAACAAAAATCAAGGTTCTGAAGGTATAGAGCAAGAATTGTAATTTGAAAAGAAGAAGAAATGAAGAAAATGAATATGGGAGAAACTTACGAAGAGAGGAGCAAATAGCAAGTGAAAGACTAAAAATGAGAATTAGTCTTTCACTTAATAAAAATTGTGGGTTAAACAAGTGGTGTGGCAAGTGACAACTTTGTTATGGTCCTCTTTTGATCTTTTTAAAAAATGCTAGTCTATTTGTCTCCCAATTCTAATCCAATTCACTCCCAATTTTAAATGTCATGTGTCA
>JANIIA010000005.1:55315550-55344758 GCA_027478495.1 Erythroxylum alaternifolium
TTGTCAAAACTCATGTTTTATTGAATTGAATGAAGTGTCTTTGATAATTGTTGTTCTTAATTGTCATCTTGCAACAAGTCGAGAGAGTGACTGAGATTAAATCATGTAGGATTGTACAACGAGAGTTGGCGACCTATAAACTAGCAATTATTGTGTTAATTGAATAATTAGAAGAGAGATCTCAATTAGTTAATTGATCATCCATACGATAGTGTAATAACTAGTTGAATCGGTAGAGTAATTGGTAGGTTGAGAGATCGTTTAATCGATTCCCGTCAATTCAATTAGGGACAAATAGTTACACATTGAGAGAGGGTAATTAGTACATTCAAAAATCTAGGGTGAGACACAATTCAATCAATACAATATGAGGGAGATAGAATAAGGAAAAAGTAATCTCTAGCATTTAGATCCTTGAATTTAGGTTTTCTGCAATTGCGGTATTGTCTATTGTTTACATTAGTCTTTTCTTTTTTAATTTAATTTTCTATATTAATTCCACTAAACAATTTTATTTCTTAAACAAATTCTTTTCTAAATTAAGTGATGCTTGGGCATCAATCCCTGTGGGATCGATATCTGATCTTTCTAACTACAAGTCACGACCCGTTTATTTGTGGTTTTTAAGCATAAAACAAGTAGATAGGTTTTACAGTCCATCAACGAGTGTTTTGTCTTTTGGTTATTGATGTTTGTTTTTTTTTTTTTTGTTTTCTTGAGGGCAAGTAAACATTTAAGTGTGGGGTTGTTGATAGGCGTAAATTGCATTGTGAGTTTCTAGGTAGTTTAGTGTGTGTTTAGTTATTAATTTGATTATTTAGTGTATTTTTAGGTTAGAATTATATTAGATAGCAAATATTTGTGTTTTAAGTGTTTTGTGGGTTAGAACATGATGTTAAGCTTCAATTTTATATTTATGAGATGCCTTGATGTGTTTGTTAGTGTTTCAGTGCAATTGGAGGAGAATCGGGGAAGACTTGGGAAATAACCCTTGGCGATTGTCACAAATATGCCACGATCGTGGCAAAAGAAAGAGTAAGGAGCCATGATCGTGGCATAGGGAAGACCAAGGAGCCGCGATCGTGGGGAATATGCCACAATCGTGATAGAAGCTGGTGTAGTGAGCCACGATCGTGTCATTATGAGCCCCGCTCATGACAGAAGTTAATACAGGGAGCCACGATCATATCATTATGGGCCACGATCATGACAGAAGCAAAAACTCCCTACCACGATCTTGGCCTATGCAACATATGTTCAAACCCAAGAAAGACCCTAGGGTTGCCCTAATTGGAAATACTACATAAGATATAAGGATGGAACCTTAAGGGAGCTTCTACATTCTACCACTTTTGGAAAGTTTAAAAGAGAGAGAAAAGAATAAGAGGAAGAAGCAGGTCTCGATGCTGCTTCCTTCCTGGATTAGGCGATCTCCCGATGCAACTTCCTTCCTAGACTGTCCAATCCAAGTTTTATTTCCTTTCCATTTCATTTTTTGTTCATTTAATGTATATGATTAAAATGGAAAGTATGATGATGGGTTTTGGATTGTTGACGATGTTATAACTCTTCCTTTTGGATTTTACTTTGATTTAATGTTAATATAGTCCATTTTTTGTTTCATTAATTAGGTGTTGTGATTAACTTCAATTTTTACATATTTTGGTAACAAACTGAGAGGGTAAACAATATAAAAATGATTGTATTGGGTTAATGAGAGTTAGGTGATCTAATAGACCATGTAGTTAATCATATCGATTTTTATGCGAAAAGAGATCTCGTGCGAGACCTAGTAGTTTAGTAAAGAGCTTCCGATTTAATTTTAATTATGAGTCTTTTGTTAATTGAGAGATTGCAAATTCCATAATTTAATTATAATGATTTAGGGCACGAGGTTATAACTCGAGAGAGAGTAATTCCCCCTACGATAGTCTAGAACTGACACCTCGATAACACATAATTAGCTAGGTTAGCATTAATGATAGGTAGAATCCCCTCTCTCATAAGTTGGTAATTTCTCTTGACTAATTTCCATAGTGACCTTGTGTGTTGCTCAATTTCAATTCTTGTTTTACGTTAATTTCTTGAGTTGAATTCCTGCAATCAAATTCTCGTGTTTATATTCTTGTTTCATTTTTAATTTCACCTTATTATCTCTATGAGCCTTAGAAACCTTATAATTAGATTAGTTTACCCTCCTCATAAGATTGACCCTTCAATTATTACAATTCACAACCCATGCACTTGCGGTATTTGAGGGCCATAATTGTAAAGCTCGACGAACACGATCAATAAAGCTCAAAGGGACTTATTGAAAGGAAAATCATAAAAATAGGTAGGCTATTTGGTTTATGTAGCTTATGAAAAAAAAGAATTCCTATATCATTTCCATGTTCATGTGACAAAAACGTGGTTTTGAATAGAAAATCAAAGCAAAGTCAGGATGTAAATATCATGAAGGTTACACATAAACAAAAGATAATAAGACTGATATGGATATGTCAATTTATAAAGGCTCAAAATCTCAGTGGCTTGTTTCTACCATTAATCACTACTCTTCTAAATATAATGCACATTGATCAATTACAAGAGAAAAAGTACATGTTAAAGTTGCCATGGATTCTTCTAATCAATTAACACTTAAATTATGACTATATAATCCTAGAAACAATAAAAAAATGAGAAAATGTTTGTTTGTTTATTTTATTCTCTCTTATTTTGTTGAAAACTTAAAAACACTTAAAATCAAAAAAATTTAAAAATGCACAAGTATGTAAGAAACAATTGTAGAAATATAAAAGAGAAAAAATTAACTTCGCTTAAGTAGCCCCCTAAGAAGTGCCTTTGTTTAGTGTCGCTAGCTCGACTCCTTGTTATCCTCATCATGTGACAAAATTACGATCCTCAGGTGTCACAGTTTGAGCCTCCTCCACTTGAGGTTGTTCAGGATAGGGCCTTAATTGATTAACTTTCACCTTCAACATCTTCCCTATCTTTAAAATCTTAACCTCTACTAAGTACCTGCTCTTTTGGGACATCTCAAATGTCTCTTCACCTTTTTCATCCTCATTTAATTCCTCCAATATGTTATATTAAGGTGATGGGTTAATATTAATAACAATTAGGGACTTAGCATTTACCTCTGAGTTAAATGATATTTCATTTTTTGCATCAAGCTCCTCTTTAACTTCTTTTTCAGAAGCAATTCCTTAGATGGTCCTCTGAAGATTCTTAAGCTTCTCTTCACTCTATACCTTGGGTATACCTCAGGTTGAGATGATTGCATTTCTTTGCTTTGTGATGCTAGGCAGTCGAGAGCTTCCATCATCTGACCCATCTAGCCGACCAAGTTCTGGACTCTAGGTCTTGGCCCTATTTGGAAATCAACAGATTCCATTAGTTATTAATTTATTCTATCAACAGTTAGCTAATAGCAGATTATATCAGCTGATTTGATTAGTGGATAATATCAAGGGTCAGAGGATCTATTTGTCTTAAGTTTTTTCCTCCTTTAAAAACTTTGGTAAGTTCACCATTAACAAGAATCCAATAAGAAGTGGTTATTTTATATTGCAAGACCAAGGTAATAAACTTCTTAAGTAAAGTGAGAGATTCTAATAGATGTTCAATGAATACCTAACTTATGGAAGAAAAGCTTTATTAAAATATACCTTCATCACATAATCTTTCTTTGAATTTTACCTTCCATAATACATTAGAGCTCTTACGCTAGTAGTAAATTTATCTGCAATCAACCAGCCTAGAATAAATGCATCTTAAGAACCACTAACCAAGGAGTGTAGAATAGGTTTAAGCATTATTTCAACGAGCTTAGAAATAACTTATCAGTTATGTTGTAATAAGATATGGGGCAATAGTCTTTAAAGTAGCTAGGATGAGGAGACTTAGGAATAAGGAAAATAGAGGGTTTGTTTAATTCCTTCATATTGTACCATCATCAAAGAATTATAATACTACATCATTCATATAACCTTATTACAGGGACACGATTTTTGATAAAAAATTCCTTATTGAATCCACCTGATCCTTGAGATTTGCATGGATTTAAAAAAAACATTTTTAAATCTTTAGAGGATAATGGTTGAATAAGGGGGTGCATCTGCTTTAGATGTATGATTCTCTAAAAAAGACTTCAAGAGAGGGATTGAGGAACCAAAAGGGCCTACTATGCCTAACCTCTTTCAAAAGTAGTCAAAAGCACCCTTCAATATGTCATTATGGGATTGGATTACTTACAGCACCCCACTTCCACCAAGCACGTATCTATACATCCCGAGGACATTCGGACACACACCCTATGAAAGTGGTATGCTAGAGCAGTCAAACAGAACTCATTGCAAATATTTTTTTCTCAAACATACATGCATTTTTCAAAAAACCAATAATCATTAATGGCCCATTTTGTTTAACAATTTCAATCACAATTGTCACAAACAATATGCACATTGCAGAATTCCAGTAATCGTTTAGGTCCTTTACAAATTCGAAACACTTTTAGTCATAAATTCATTACATATCAGAATTATTCACATGCACATAGTACAGCATTTGCAGAATACATACTTTAATACAAAAATAATAGAAAATGTATACAGATGCCAACTAATCCGGACCTCTATCTTTTACTCAAATGCAGTAGTTAGACTCCAGTTGGTCTAACCGAGTGCCTCTTTTGAGCCTGAAACATATGTTGCAAATTTTGAGGTGAGTTTTGCAAACTCAGTGAGTGGACCATCCTCGATGACTCACTCAATCACATAACACATCAATTCATGCAATCATGTAATTCATATCATTTCACTAATCAACATGTTGAATCACATACACTTCCTAATTGCTTAATTCATATTTCACATTAGTAATCATTCAAACTATTTATTTCAATCATTTAAATCGTACATATCAAATGCATATGCAATGCTCAAGATACTCACTTTTAATTGTTATTGTTGTGACCGAGTGCCTGTAACTATCCCATATCCATTATGGATACCAGGCTCATTAATAACTATCCCTTATCTTTTGGGAATACAGGGCTCATTTTACATAGTGAGCTGAGGCTCTTACCACATTTTGAGCTTTAAGCTCTTTTTTACTTTCTGAGCTTCAAGTCCTTTTCTGGTGGCTACTCTGGTCATAAAAATCTTTATGTTTGTCATACATTCATGTAATAAAATGCATCACATGTATTCAGTCAATCAATTGTGCTCAATTTTACACTTTCACATTCACGTTCACATTCTCATTCACATTTATCATCAGATCTTGGTCCAACATTCAACATTTAAGTTGAGAATCACTTATTCAGTCAAATTATCATATAATGAGCACTTCCAATGAGTTTTTCATGTATAAAATGCCTCGGACTCTCAATGTCTAGAATCAAAGCATTCATATCACATAACAATTCAAAACAGAAATTAAAACAACAATTAAACATGTGAGACCATCTAGATCACTCACAGTACGCTTCAGATTGGTATTTGCTTCCATGATTCAAAAACGTCTGGATGTGGATGTTTTATCCTATATATCAACATCAGCAATACATATATTACACACACATTATTAATTGCGCAATCATATAAACATTCAATTGTACACATCTGTATATGTGTAATATATAATACATGCCCAAATTAACTATTCCGGGTATTTATCCTTAATTCAAGTCACTTGATTATTAACAACATCGTTTGTATATGTCAAGCTTACACTTAGGTTCATACCTCAAAGAACTTGGTCATTCTAATATCATAATTCAATCATTCACTAAGGTTACTTTAGCTTCCTAAGATCACAAAATATCTCATTTATCATTCATCTTTACTTATACTCATCATTCATCTTAATAGAATCACATTAGCCATCATAGGTTCACCTTCATTCCCATAACATCTCAAAATTTCATATTTGAACACTTAATATTTAACAATCCATTCTTACATTGTAACCTAAATCATCACCATAAACATGTCACTCATTTAATCACTTATTCAAGCATCATTCTACGTTCAATTCAAGCTTCATTCAAGCCTAGAAGCATCATAGGGAAATGCCTAATCATTTGATGTTGCAATCCACAAATAAAAGAAGCATATTGGATGTTTATCCAATTCTCACGATCGTGGAAAATTCCCACGATCGTGGGATTTATCGGTAGAAATTTTCTACCTTCGTTAGGCATTCCCATTTTCTAACTTTTTCAACTTTATTTTTAGGTCAGTTTTGTATGACCATTATGAACTAGAAAATGAGATATTTAAGCAATACCTTCTTCTAAACAAATGTTCCTATATGTCTTAAGTTTCTAATGACATAAAATTAATGCAGTTTGGTTTAGTGTTCTGTAAGTTAGACCCAAAATACTATAGACTGTTCTTAAACAATGACAGCACCCAATACTCAAATTCAAGCCAAATTTTAAAACCCTTAGGGACAGAATTAAAATTCAATTCGTACATAAAAATTGTAGCCATATTTCTATAGTTTAATCTAAATTAAAAATCTTCCCATTATGATATCTACAGATCAAGATATGGCTAAAATACAGATACATGTTTAGTGAAAACACTCCATCTAACGTATTCCAGCACACTTCATCTTCATTTTCGTCCTAGTTCACCTCTTTTGCTTAGTCTATCATTTCTAGCTTAATTACTCATAATTTCCCATCATTCTTAACTCTATTTCAGTTCAATATCATCCCCCCACAAATTAAAATCCATGATTGGTCATAACAATAAAAACATAACATATACTTATACACATTCATCATCAATTTTCTGCACATATTCAACTTCATTCACCCTCATTTCATCTCTAACTTATCATTCTAATTTACCTCATTTCAAGAAACCACATTACTCCCCTTATTTAGCTCTAAACTCATTTTAGTTCATCTCTAAAACAACTAAAGAGATACACTTTATATATCCAGAAACAGAATATGAAAATTCATTTACAAATCAATTTTCTGCACTTACTTCTACACCATTTTAATGCTCTTTCAATTTCAAACTCATCTCTACAACAACTTATGAAAGGTTAATCATATTAAACACAAAAACAAGATATTTATAAGCTTATTTCTTCATTCACGATTTACATATATATACATCACCATTTCATGAACATTTAACCTCTCACTATCATCAAAACTTGTTTCATTTAACAAGACATGAATAGTAATGGTTTATACTTGTTTAGCTTCAATGTCTTCAAACCACAGTGAACCCTAGCTTCTCAAGCACCATTCGTCTATCACCATTCAAAGGTGATAGGGTTAGGTTTTGTTGTGATAATGAAGAAGACAACCAAAAATGAGAGTAGTAAGTGAAGGGTTAGAGAAAGCTTCGGTGTTGATAGCGTGAGACGTGAGAATCGTGGAAGTGAAGAAGAGAAGAAATAGAGAAGGTCACGAAGAGAAGAAGAAAGCAAGAATGGGGAACAAATCAATTGGTCTTTCATTAGTGAAAAATATCGTGGGTTAAGACATGGTGTGGCAAGTGACACTTGTCACTTGCCACATGTCCATTTTCTATCATTCTCACCTGGTCCTCTTTAATAACCGGTCCATTTGTCTCCAATTTCTAGCCCAATTGTCTCCCAATTTTCAATGACTCTTGTCATTAGATCTTAATGTCTCTTATCAATAATTTTTACTGCCAATTGGCCCTTAATTCTACTATCATTTATCAATTATCCTGTCACTTGGCATTTTTCCTAATCCAAAAGTAACCAGAAATTTAGAATTTTCCTAAACTTTCACCAAAAATTATAAATCAATACTTATACTCACCAAATAAATTTTTAAGACAATATAGGCACTATTCACATCATATTCACATTAAACATGAATTATACCTAGAAAATATCAAAAGAGTGCATGAACAGTCATCATAGTGTGTACAAAACAATCAAATTCACGTGTGTGTAGACTAATTTTATGCATGAGTGTGAAATGCATTTTTCTAATCTCTCATTGTTATTTCTCGTTTACAGAAATTTAGGATTCTAATCTTTAATATAGAGACGAGATGTTACACTTAAGACAAAGTGACCCACTTTTCCCTTGTCTGTTTACCATACGCATAAAAGTTCTATCTTATATCATTCTCAAGAATCTAAATTAGGAGTAGAGATGGCAATGGCGAGCCCTATTAGGGCCTGAGCCCGAGCCAGAGCTCAGCTTAACTCAACTTAGCCAATCTTTTCTAAACTAAAGGGGCAAAAGAAGTCGTTTTGCTTAGAATGGTCAGGCTTTGGGTCAGGCCAGGCTTGGATAGTTTCAACTTGAACCCAACTCGAGGCTCAATCGGACCCCAGGCCCAGCCTGAGACCTTGTCAACCTGGGCTTGCCCGTTGACTTCAAGCTAGGTCAGATCTGACCGTTCGAGACTAGGCCCAGTTGCCACCCCTAATTAGGAGCACAGATTCAAGTTTCACAAGAAATGTAAAAAGTTGGTTATTATAGATCTTGCTTTTGCTAATGACTTAATCTTGTTTTGTGGTGCCAATATTCCCTCTATATCTTACCTCTTAAAATCACTTAATGAATTTAGCACCATTTCATGTCTAGGTATAAATAAAGACAAGAGTTTCTTGATAGTTCTAACAAATGCTTCCTCTTCTACTTAGAAGCCAGCTACACTTTTAGGTTATCACTCAAAGATCTACCATATACTTATTTGGGGATCCTAATCTCATTAAGAAGACTCTCTTTCATAAGTTGGATATTTGATGTGATTAGGAAAAGGATTGGGGGCTAGACTATCAAATGTTATATTTTATTGGCATGTTATAGTTAATCAACTCATTACTTAGTAATTTATATGTTTCCTATTCAACTCATTGAGTTTTTCTTAAGAAGCTATGCAAGGAAATTGCAAATCTACTTAGGAATTTTCTTCAGATTAGGAACATGGTCCCCAAACCCATTTTAAGGTAAGTTGGAAAGGGTTAAACTTGAAGGAGGATTAGTCATCAAATATGTTATCTTAATAAACAGGTTAATGATGGCTAAGAGGCTTTGGATAATAGTTAATAATAAGGAGTGCTTATGGATTAAATGGGTATATGAACATTATTTGAGGAATGCAACATTTGGACTATCAAACCTAGAGTGGATACTTTATGGAGCTTGTTACAAGTCTTAAAAATTAGGAAAAATTTTTAGCTAGTGATTTAGTACAAATTTTAGGGAATGGGAATAAGACTTATTTATAATAAGACAATTGGAATATTCTAGATCTGCTGAACTTATTCCCTAACCATGCTAATATTATAATCTTCTTCCCTGTTAATGTTAAGGTCAATTTCTCCATTAATGGAGAAGACTGGTCTTGTTATAATAGGAGTTTAGGATTTTTTTTCAAAGATGTTTTCCACCCTACTCCCCAATTCCTCTGCAAGAGGACAAAGCATTATGGTTAAGGTATCCTTTAAATAAATTTAGGAATATATCCAAAATAGAATTGCTTGGAACTTCAACTCCGAAATTCAAGTTGTTTCCTCTAGTTTGGAATAAGATTATTTCTCCAAAAATTTCCTTTGTTCTTTAATTTGCAGTTAAAGAGAGACTCATTATTATGAATTGCATTAGAAGCTCCTCTTTTTGTCTTCCTAATCATAGGTGCAAACCATGGTTGGAAGCTTAGGAATCCAATGGACATTTATTCTTTGAATGTTTATTTTATAATATAATACGGAAGAATATTATGAGAAAATGCAACATGGATTATCATGTTACAGAATGAAGAAGTGTTGTTTATTGGATTACTAGCTTAATTCAAAGGAATAAGGATGATGGTTAACTCATAAAGAAGTGTTGTTTATTGGATTACTAGCTTAATTCAAAGGAAGAAGGATGATGGTTAACTCATGAGAGTGACTTTAGGTAGCTCACTATATAGCATAAGATGGAAAGGAATCATCAAATTTTTATGAACCAATCTAGTTCCCCAAAGAAGGTGAGTGAAAAGAATATTATCTGAACCAGTACGTTGGCACTAGCAAGAAGATCAACATTGTCACTTCCTCCTGGCATGAAGATGAGGTTAAATATGTAATTTTTTAATGTTGAAAACTATGCTCTCCTTTGTGATTATGTATTCCTTTAGGTTGACCTATACTAATAAGTCAATGCTTTTTTTGGCTTAGGTTGGTATTTAAGTTTCTATAAAGGCTATTTTGGTTCATTCCATGTAAGCTATGCTGGAAACAACTTTTTATACTAGTTAAATGTAAGGTTACATACTATTAGACCTCTTCAGACTATGCGTCTCAGCGGGATTTATACTGAGTGTTCTTATTGTTGTTGTTGTTTTCGTCGTCCATGTAAACTTTAGTTTATGTTTAGTAATAAAATTCTTTATTTAAAAAAATATTAAAACGTCCAAATGCTACTATAATAGGCATAAACTTTAAAGAAGCACCTGTGTAGATACCATTAAAAGTCAAACGCGTGTGCAGCTATTATGATTCCAATGAACCAATTTTGAGAATAGTTCAAGGGAAAGTTTAAGAACTACACAATGTGTACAAATTTATGATTCATGCTCAATTGTATTCATGCATGAATCACGTTATAAAATTTAACGTGATCTTGACTTTTGAAAAGCGAATGAAAAGATAATTATTTCATTGCAAACAAGAACAACTTCTATTCTAATTTGCCTGCAATTTATTTTTAGATAGAGAAAAGAGGAAAATGGCGTAATGAAAGCTTTATGAGCATTAATAATATTTACTATTTACACCTATAGAATGAGATTTCAGACATTGCGTAAATTATAGAAGTAACTGCCTAGATAGTCAATTTTGAGACAAAAGAGGGGCTGCATTTTCTTCCAAGTCAGGCGTCAAGTGTTCTTCTGGTTGAAGCAGGCAAGCATGATACAACGAAATAACCTGAGAATACAAATTTCATATTATGAGGTGACAGATGGATAGAAAAAATGGATGAGTCATGTTAGCATTTACCATGCATACGGATGCAAGTACGATGCTGAAACCTTTGAAGTCAAAAGGGGCATTAGCCGAAAGGAACAACGCTAAAAGAACAATTCAAAAGGTAAAAGATGAGTGTCGAATTGTTTATAGATTTGATTCAAAGCTTAGAAAGTGCACTAAGATTAATGGCAACTGACAAGTCAATGGACTAAGTGCAAGAGGGGAAAGAAACTGTGCTATGGCTTCCACTCCAGCGACAAATCCTTGTGCTTTCCCCTGTAACCAATGACTACTGGACGTTATCACTGGAAAACATGAATAAAACGAAGTGGAATGTCTTTAAGTGCATATTTAGATCATATCGTTAAAAGCTAGCATTAAGCTTATGCTTAGAATTACCAGAAAATTAGCTATCATTTGTTATCGTATCTGACAAAGTTGCTAAGTGATGCACAACTTTTAAGTACATTTAACTCAATGGAAGATAAAGTTCGAAGTTTATGTTTACAAATTGTTAGATAAGAGACCTCAGCCTCGTATCAGTAAAAAATGAATTGCACAACTTCCAACAACCATTTTGGCAATATGAAACTAAACCAGAAACATATTTCTGCTACGTCAAAGGTTGAAAAAATCTCCATAATAATCCAAACCAATGGCGTAAACAAGGAATAAATGCATGTCTACTAGAAATAGCTGTTACTAACCTGATTTACGGAGCTTGTTGCTTTTGAAATAATAGCATAACCCTGTTCGTCAAGACATTCAATTATGAAATCCGCATGGTCACTGATATTCAGTTTCCGCTACATTGACTACCATTCTAATCTTCACAGAGCGGAAGCAGAAAGAATCAAGTAAAAATTTTCCTTACAGATGGTTTCACCAATATGTACACGGATTTAAATGAGGCAGCTAGATACGGTACCTGAAATTATACCATGAGAAAATGAGATGGGAGTTTACGGTAAAAGACTAGTTGAATTTTTGTAATAGAGCAATAAGAATGAGGTTTTAAATTTCAATCCTGACACTTTGGAGACCATGAGATGATGTCATGGAAACAATGTTTTATTGGTGAACGTAATCAAAACAATGCACAGTCGAACATGTAGATGTAGTGCAAGAAATTAGTGATCATGACACACCAAAATACGGCTTCGCAGCTTTTTGTCTCAGGAAACAAGTAAATGTAAGTACGTACCCAAGATGCCCATGCCAAGCCATTGAGCAATCCCTGTTCATTCAGAATAATAATACAAAAAAAGGAACATCAGATTGTCTTTTTCCTTAATGAATTGTGTATACTGTAGTTAGATGCTGCAATTTGGTGGGAGCAAACTTACAAAAGTTATTGAAGCAAGTAAACCCAAACAGAGAATCACTTTTTCTCCAAACAATGGATTGATAAGAGGAACCACCAAAATCTAGAAGCAAACAGGTAATATGTCAGTAGAAAAAGGATCAATTTGCATTGAATATAACAGCAGTCTTTAGCAAAATTTCATCATCATCGTCGCATCCAATCTGAAATCCTGCAATAAAGCAGAATTTGGGAAGATCTGATAGTACTTAGTCTTTAGCAAGATTTGAGATAAAGTAATCAAACAAATGAAACAAACAATATACTGTTCTTCCTTTCTCTTTTTCTTAAACAAACTATGGGTGATGGAATACCTGAGAAACAATTTGACCAATATCAATTGTCATCAGAATCTCTGAATATTGGTCCTTGCTAAAACCAAATAACGCTTTAAGGTAATACTGCACAGAAAATGAAAGGTTTTAGTCCAGTGTAAACTAAATTAGAGAATAAAACTACATGACATCTTTTCCAAGCTAGCCCTGTTCTTAATGGGTTGATCTGTTTTCAAAGCAAAATAAATTAGATGCATTAGGAATATATATATAAGATAAAGTTTATATGTTAAATATATTTTTAAAAAAATATATAATGAGATTAGATATTTATATTACATTTAGTTACTATCCTTAAATTGTTTTTAGTTGTTTATGTGTTAAGCATTCACATTAATAGACTAAAAGACTAATGAAGAAAGTAGTTGATCTTATTAACTAAAATGTAGAGATATTAAACAAAGATATAGATACTTATACGATAATAAGTTCACCAAATTGATTTGACGTGAGAATTTCAAATGAAATATCAATTATGTAAATATTCATTGTGATGGTTAATATAGGGTAACTCAATTGTTAATCAGTAAACATAATATGAATTATACGAAAATATTTGAGTGATTAATATATAATTTGTCATCCTAAATTAATTTGAAAGAATGTTCTGTTATTTTCAATTAGTATTGATATGACGAATCTTTAACTAAAGTGAGAACAAAATTTTGATAATAGTTTCAAAATATCATTACAAGAATCAAATTATGAATGCTAAAGAACTAATATGATTGAAGTCACATGCAATAGACATTATTTTTATGCTTAATATTTGATTGAAACAATGTAAGATGAAAGAACTAAATTATATAAAAAACATATAAAAATTAGTCAAAACACTTTAAAATTATTTCTAAGAAAAAATGCTTTAACATTTTTAATATTTTTTAATGGTTATGATGCTTTGTTAGACACTAATTCTAATATATGAATATAAATTATTTAATTAAATAATTACAGATAAATTAAAAGAGTTTAATTTATCTAATTTTAAATTTAATTTAAAATTATAAATTTTATTAATGGTGAACATGTTTAGAAACTTAATTGGATACATAAAAATGATGTAAGAAAAAGAAAGGTAGTTTAATCAAGTTGAACATAATTGTAAGATTTAAAAGCTTTATGATCCAAGAAAAGATATT
Organism: Erythroxylum alaternifolium; assembly: GCA_027478495.1. NCBI lineage: Eukaryota > Viridiplantae > Streptophyta > Magnoliopsida > Malpighiales > Erythroxylaceae > Erythroxylum > Erythroxylum alaternifolium. The sequence goes on from JANIIA010000005.1 coordinate 55,329,365, forward strand.
TGATAAACATGATATTAAATATTATATATTATCGGGACTTTCTTAGTAATTAATTATAATTTTAATTAAAGCTTAATTTAAAAATTAGAATTATATTTCAATTAAATTATTAAAATATCCTATACAAAGTTTTTATATAAGTTAACACTCTTGATAGATTCAACTTTATATCACTAATGAATAATTTGTTTTTATGAAAATTATTAAAGGTTGGACACTTCTACAACAATTATAGGGATTTTTAATAACTTATTTCAAAAATCAATTTTACGAGAAAGGTGTTGAAAAGAGTATAAAATTTTATAATAAAATTTAATTTATGATTCATATTTTATTATATTAATATATTATATTATATTATTTTTAAAAAAAGTAATCACGGTAACTGAAAATAACAAATACTGAACAGAGTTTAGAAATCTGCAGAATGAGAACTTACAAATAGGACATTGTGGATGCCGGACATTCCCAACTCATAGAAGAAGCAAACAAAGGAAATGCCTCTTAGTGTATGGCTGAAAAGTCAAATTTGAACTAATATTAGGTAAGTCTTTGAAGCACCACACTACTAGTACTAGAGCAGTTTGCCAAAACGCTGGAGTTACCTGCTTAAGACAATTGTTGTAGTTTCTTTCATTGAATTATACCGAGTCTTCAAAGCCTTGATAAAGCTATTCCATGTGATTGAATTTGGGTCCCTCGTTTGAGTCTGTTCAATGGTCTCGTCTAAAAAGATTTGCATATAAACTGGACAAAAGATGAAAAGGGCAACCGCAATCTGAAAAAAAAAAAAAAAAGATCTTTTTATCATAATGAATCTAAAGTTGACATAAAATATGTGACGAGAGCTCACTTACCACGAAAATGTACTTAGAGGGTAGAAAGCGTGCCAAAATATTTGCCAACAGATGCGAAACAGAAAAGATCCCCATGATCCAACTAAAAGCTACAGTCCTCCTCCTTTCTTTCACAATATCTGCCTATCAGCAAAAGCAAAAATATGACGCAGTTTATTTTCTATCTTCACCACTAAGTTAACATAAAGTGGTCTTACCGCATAAGCAACAGCAATCCATTGAATACTTCCATGGCTTAGGGTATTTGAGATTGTTCGAAGTACATAGAATGCATACACAAAGCCTCTCGATCGATTACAAGCAAGTAAAGCTGAACGATAAAAAAAAAAAGCAAGCAAGCAATTACAAAACTTTGCTCATTATATGTTTGGGAACTTTATGGATAAGCCTGTTAGTTTTTTAAGATGTACAATGTTGAGACATACCAAAAGGGAATATGTTGACTGATACTGTAAGAAGGAGCAGCGATTTACGCCCATACTCGTCAGCAAGCTGGCCTAGCAGTGGCAGGACCACCACCTTGAAAATTCCAACCACCTACCACCATACAGTAATTTGCTTAATTATGCCTTTTACTAATGGAAGAGTTTCAGCTTAAATGAACCAAAGTAATTTAAGACGTTAAATGATGGCTATGATTGATACTCCCTTACAATTTGGAAGAAAGGAAAGAAGACATCCACCACTATGCATTCAATTTTATTTTCAGCATGATTTCTTTTTCTTTAGTATTAAGTTAAGTCTGAAATTTATGGACTTCCAAATCCATCAGAGATGGGAAATTCTTCTGCATTGATGTCTACGCGAAATTATCTTCCTTCATCTTTTCTTGTATAAAGAAAGTTTTTCAAACTAATGTCTTTTCTACGAACTTAAACTCTAAAGATTTGAGCTGCCACGTACAATTAACAAAACTTATGTTTTTAACTGCAGTTAGATCACTGCTGGTCGATGCCAGGGTTACTTTTCCCATTCACTTCTTGTATTATCTATTTCTTTCTAACCAAACAAGTGAAAATGAAAGCCGCTGATCATATGAGTTAAGAAACAAGGTGTAATACAACAAGAATCCCTTTTTCTTTATGTTATTTTCTGGCTCGTCTCTGTCCCATTTTCTGTGGAGTCTTAACGGATGGAAATAGAGAGAAAACAGCAAAAATCTTAGATGAACAAAGTCGACTAAGATTAAGAGAAGAAATCAACAATATTCAAACTCAATAAACAAACCCCACTTGCATTTTATTGACTGAAGCAGGAGGCATTACAATTTGCACATTACCGTTTGTTGGAGACCACTGATGTAGATAGCCTCAGAGCATGTCGACTGACCAGGACATAAAGCAGAAGTAACAACGTCAACAAGAACAGAGACTGTCATTTCCTCACCAATCCAATAGACACTTAGCGAGACTAATAAGTGAACTAGAGGTCTCAACTCTCTGATCACGTTAGAAAAATTCCTGCACTCCATGGTTAACATGCGAACATTGGGGTATCAACAGAGACTTGGCCCAAACAGTGAGAGTAGTGGACAGAGGAAAGGTTTGCAACTCTTTCAGTCGTTGGAGACTTGACTTTCATGAAGACAAGAGAACCAAATACGAGTCCTTTACCTTAAAAAGTGGTTGGAGAACTTCTCTCTTTCAGTTGTCAGTTGGTAGATAAACTACAGTTGCAGCGAACTGTACAATCAATATTATTATTATTATTATTAATTGTAATAATTGTTTATTACAATTAATTAATGGTTGACCTTTTTGACTCTGCTGACATAAGTAACGCTTAGGACAATAACCGGTTGAGGCATCATCCAGGGAGGTAGTACTAATAGGGACTTGGGTAATGATGATTACTCCAACACAAAAGAATTTACACAATGGAGGAGCGCTTGAAAATGTCTTGAGAAAGCCGAGGGATAAGAGTGGCTACATCCAGCTAGAAGCCATGCGGTATAAAGATGTAGACTAGTTGTTGTTGACTGGTTGTTGAACTTCTTGTTCAATTCAAACGAACCTTTCAGCAGCCACTGTCCCAATCCCAAACCCTATAGCCAAGCAACGTACAAAATCTCTGTAGATTCCCAATCACCACAATTCCCAATGTGATATATATATGTATGTATGTATGTATGGATATGTATGTATTAGACTGACATAGCTTCAGTCACCACCAACTAGATATACAGATCCCTTTCTTAAGGCTTGAGGTATAAATAATCTCAAGTCTGCTTCAACAATGCCACATGGGAATTGGAAACCACCGTTGTTTGATTGCTCTTAATAAACAAAGAAGCCAAAACAAAACTTCAAAACAGACATCAAAGAAGTAACAGCAGAGTTAGGGCAGGTCAATCTGACTGACTTTTAAGACGTCCTCGATTATTTAATAGCATCATCAGCTCTTATCAAGGTTGGCTCAGAACAAAAACAAACAAGAGTGCGTTTTGATTGTCATCAAGGTGTCAGCCCAAGAATTGAGTGGATCTTTATATTTAATAATGTTAGCAGAAGCCTTGAGAAGGAATTAAATAGCGAAGTTAAGACATCACAATAGTGAGAGATGAAAGTTTTGAGCTAGTGAATAAGCAAAATTAGTTTTTTAATCTAAGAATACGGTGAAAAATGGAGAAAGAATGACATATAATATAAGGTTGATAGATTCCATTGATGCTAGTGAGATTACTATTAATGAACAGTACCATGTTTAAGCACTTGCATTCAAACAGGACAATTGAGATATGGAGGAGCTTTGTTATCTATTGATACAAGGACGGTTGCGGCTTCCACTATAATTGGATACCAGAATGTTGTTGCTCCTGTCACGAATTAAGAAACTGATCGTCTATGGAAAATTTGGTGGCTGTACCTATTCCAGTCGGATATATATTATGTCAAAAGAAGGCACATCGTGTCTCCTAACTTATTTTTCGGTCCAAGCTAGAGCCGTCATGAATAAATTTGTTGCAATTGAACCTTTAGTACCAGAATGAGGTTAAAAGAAACTTAAATTCATCAAAAGGGAAATGTTGAACAAGCAACTCACTCACCAAATTAGGGCAAGCCCGCTCCCTCAACTCTTAAACCAACGGGTAAAGAGTTTGAAGATCTATCTATACATTGAATTCATTCCAGTGATCTCTCCATTTTTTTTGAGAAAAGATCGATGAAAGCAAACAACAAGCTCTACTTTGAATATGTGGGGTATGTAATTCTATTTTGTGTATTATAAGGAATACGATATTTTAACGATGATTATGAACATATACCTTTTACTTGTATGGGAGTCTATGATAATTGTGAACTTAATTTTATTATATCTTTATAATAAGTGAATAAGAATAATATTATATAAACTTTTGATTTGATATGTCCTTTGCTTTTTGAACCGTGTTTTATGAATTTAAAGGGAGAATCATTCCAACCTTTGGAGCAGGACGATCCCAAGGATTAAGAAAAAGTATCACATGGATCAAGTTTTTTTGATACACAAGAACAACAATAATAATAATAATACTCACCCAATAAGATTAGTCACCGCATCTCTCATATAGAAGACCATAACAAGGTACTCCTACCCCGTCCCATCTTTAGAACAAGAGTTTCGTAATAAAGGGAAGAGCAACATGGAGATGAAAATAAAAATTTTCTACAAAAAGAGACAACTGTATCCCAGCTATGTTTTCACATGAATATATACATCTCTCTGCTCTACGCGACCATTACAGAAAAGACATTAAATACTACAAAAAATGCAGAAACATCATTATTCTCTCATTTAGGCCAAAATCCGCAAGTCCCGTTGACCTCTTCATGAATCTAACTATGCAAGTAGAAGTTTCACTCCATTTGTCCACTTACAGCTGCATCCTCATCCTCCGCATCTAATTCTTGTTCCACACCCTTCACCTGCATAGCCAAACCATTTTTATCATTCACAAAAAATTTATACTTTATGTAGAGGTGTTAAAGTTGAAGACCAGTACAGAATTCAGAAATACAGAAGCTATGATTATGACTTGTTACCTCAGGCACATAGTGCATCAGCATATTTTCAATTCCAGATTTCAAAGTGACAGATGAGCTAGGACAGCCACTACATGCTCCTTGCATCCTTAATTTGACAAGTCCAGTTTCCCTAACCAAAGCAAACAAGTTAAAATCAATGGCTAATAACCAAATGACTAATGGTAATTTCTAAGCAAAGAATGCAAACATACGGATCAAAGCCCCGATACTCGATATCTCCACCATCATCTTGCACTGCCGGCCTAATACGGGTCTCCAAAAGTTCTTTTATCATAGCAACAGTTTCTGAGTCGTCCTGCAAGAAAATTTTAATTTTCATATCAAACCACCTCCAGGAATTAAATTGTAATCATAACTAAAATATATTATTAAATCAACGAAATCTGCCCACTCCATATCAAGCTTCTGGATTTCTTTAGCTGTTCACTCCTATTTTTGGAAGTAATCAAACCTAAGATAGAATTTCATATCTTACTCTTCTATTCAGTATATGAATGCAACTGATATTCATCTGAATAAATTTCCAAAAACAACAATGGTCTTTCATACACCAAACATTTTGAAATTTTCAATACAAAATTGGAAACTAAAAGAAAAAACTACTTCTTCATAGGTTCAAGTGCAGAGTATAGTGATTCTGTTTACTGCAGTATTCTCAAGTTGTGCGCAAATCCTCCAAAAAAACTTTCCAAGAAGGAAATATTTTTATAATAGCACATTTTACTGTTCCACAAAATTTTAATCTGAAACAAATATCTTAAAGCTATGGGACATCAGAAAATCATGGAGATGTGTCCCAAGCAGCCTTCCAACATCAAGATTAGGAAATTCATTGAATAGCCTCTGAAATATGACATTTCCACACCAGACCACTTCACATAGTAAACAATACTCTAGTTCTACCTTCTGTTTTATCCCAAAGCAAAAAGAAGGTTAGGGAAGACCTAAATCCAGAATTTAACCATACCCACTTCATTTAAATCAATGCTCAAGGGCAATCTAATTGTAAGCAAATACTCAGTTAATATGAAATTTCCAAGTGTTCAATAAATGAATAACCTGAAATTACACAACTAAGCTTTTTAAGCCATCAAATAGATCAATAAATAAAAGACACACCTCACAGATTGCTGTGTCCTTGGCAGCTGCAGTTTGCGAGTCTAGAAACAATGGTTGCCCAGAGGAATAAAAGTCCATAATTGCTGCAAATATTTCAGGCTTCAGTAGATCCCATGGTGTATCATCTGACTTTGTTACTGTGACAAAATCTGATCCAAAGAACACGCGAGTAACACCTGTAGAAAAGATGAAACGTGCAAATCATGCTTTTGGTTCCCAAGAATTACTTCTGAAGACAAAGAAACAGTTTGGATATGTTAACAACTGCACGCCTAGAAATATAAGACCTTTCTCTTGAAAATCTTTCTTCAGTCTAAATATAACCCAAGCCATCCCATGTCATTAAATCAAATTTAGAAGGATACATAATGTCAAAAGCATCAGAATTCAGTAAGAAGTAAAATTATACAGTATACATCAACTTTAGAAAACTTTAGTTGTTAGCAACTTCTATGCCAAAGCATCTCTTGCAAGCTTCGACGAGAACAAGAAGATGGATAACCATTTAATTAATTCCACCAATCGAAAATCTAAATAAAGATCTGGGTTGTGTCTTGCTTCAGATATCACTTTCTAGAAAAGCACAAACAAACTACAATGGCAGAATAAGCAATGAAAACAAAAAGAAAATGTAAAACTTACCATCAATTCCAAAGAGGGCTTTGGCCAGATGAGAATTCATGGCAGAACGGGCGTTGGGAAAATCGGCACTACCCACTTCCATTACGGGCTTTCCAGGATAGAACATAAGTGATGATGGATTTGGGGTGGATTGAGTTTGTATAAACATCGTCCTCCTCTGCACTGCTCATATAGTAGAAAAAAAGAAAACTGCTGAACTTCACAACATCCAACGAAAATCATGTATGAATCTGCTTGTTCTTAGTTAAGCCATGTAATATCAGAAGTACTTAATTTAACTAAAAAAAAAAGTAGACTTTTCATTTCTGTTACTTTTCTCTCGTTCTATCAGCAACCAAACACAGTTCAGAAAGTAAGGCGTTGCCAATGGGGAAGAGATACGACATTCAATGCAAGAAAAGAAAAGGAAAAGAAAAATAAATACAGAGAGCGGAGCGCACATGAGAAATAAGTGAAGTTCACTGGCAGAGTGGAAGACCTCAAGAACTTGAAGTTACAGGGGTGCCCACGGTTTCCCTCATCCAGAAATGGCAAATTCGTCGTCGCTGTCGACAAGGGAATTTGTAGAAAGCGACGGGAGATAAAATCTCTGTGATTATGGTGGGATAAAGAGCGCACCACCGATCTCCCAAACCCAAAACCTCTCATTGTTTTCCTCTATCCTCAATTACAAGAAACAAGCCTTTATTAATTAGTGACAAGAACAACCATAAGCACAATATACAGAGTGACATAAGGGGAAGAAATCATAAGTAAGCTAACACAGGAAATACCTGTGTCAATAAAAGAGAAAGAAGTTGAGTGGACGGAAAGAGTTTCAACTTCGATTACGAATCTCCAACGAAGGACGTCGACGGCGATTTGTTTAAGTCTGCGTCGGAGAGGCGGCTTGGTGGATTAAAAGGGACGCTAGTGGTGAGAGGGAAATAGCGATGGCATGGGCCGGGCTGTGTAATGGCTTTTCCAAAACAATCGGCTAATTGTGAAATCCAACACTCAAACCCAATTCCCATATTTCTATCATAAATAAATAAATGTACTAAGATTTTGTAATATCTTTTGTTGTAGACATAAACTGTACTTCACGTTAGGTCGGTTCATTTTCAAGTGTCGAAAAATCAACGAAGTGCTATGCTTATCCAACCAAAAATAAGAATTAACAATTGTGAGATCGTATTCTAAAATCTTCTGGACCGTCCACGTGTCCCTCTGGATTCGCCGTTTAGTCGCTATATAAACCCTCGAACCCCATGTTGTTGGAGTTGTCACTCAACTCTGCTTAATAGATCTCTTAGAGAATTCCTGCAGCTGATTCAATGCTGCGATTCGCGTCGAAGAGAATCTTAAGACAGGTGCCAGCGGCGAGAGAGTTGGCACCGCCGGCGTTCCTTCCCCTCAGCTCACGTTTGTACCACGAGAAAGTTGTAGACCACTTCAATAACCCCCGCAACATCGGTTCCTTCAATAAGAACGACTCTAACGTCGGCACGGGGCTCGTTGGAGCACCTGCCTGCGGCGACGTTATGAAGCTGCAAATCAAGGTCGACGAGAAGACCGGTGAGATCGTCGATGCTCGTTTCAAGACCTTTGGTTGTGGTTCTGCGATTGCTTCTTCCTCCGTTGGTAAGTTTTGTGCAGATAAAATTTTCAATTTCAGGGACTTTTCAATGATCGTTGGATTAATTGTTCGATTCTAAGATAAACATATTGATTATTCTTCCAAGTCTGATTTCGTTTTTGAGTTCGTCTTCGGTTGATAAAGCTCGTTTTTTGATTTTTTGTTATCGTGTTTCAGCTTCTGAATGGGTCAAAGGAAAAAAAATGGAGGAAGTTCTGACCATCAAAAATACGTGAGTGGACAAATCTATTTCTACTGTATGTTTACGAGTATTTAACATGATTGCTGGCTCTCTTTATTCTTTTAGTTTTTTACTTCCCCTTTGAATGACCATTATATTCTATGTTTTATTCTCTACATTAGCAAACACTCCCAATTTTTATTAATCATTCTTCCTTCAACTTTTCTCTTATCGTATAACTTTTATTAAATATGTATATGCCGACGTATTTGTACCAAATTTGGCATACTATCCTGATGACAACTGTCTTGAGAGACAATTTTGAGAAATTGACTCTCTTTGATGTACTTGTGTAATTATTTGTTGGGTTCATGCATTTATTTGTGGAATTGTAATAATTGATTCCTTGTTCTAGTGTGTTTCAGTGATAGACATGGTATATCTACGAAAAATATTTACTGATCTGATTTAGTATGTTCTATAAAATACTTTTCAAATTCAATTTAAGAGAACATGATTTTCCTTTAAAATGGTAGAAAACTGAAAACTTAAAAATGGAAAAAATTAAGCCACGGTTTTTAACATGCACCTGAGCATCCTACGTAATCTTTCCCAGCATTCTGGAAACTTTGTGTTAGTGTTTTTTCATTCAAGTTTTAAAGATTAGTGAACATGCATAAAACCTGTGAATCGTGGTGTTCAAACTCTACAATTATGTTTTACTGCAGGGAAATTGCGAAACATCTCTCTCTTCCTCCAGTTAAGCTTCACTGCAGCATGCTTGCTGAGGATGCAATCAAGGCAGCTGTAAAGGATTTTCAATCAAAGCGATCGAAATTAGATGGAAATCCCGAGGCAGCACCTGGTGAACAAGATCCTAGCGCCTGATGTTATGTGTCTCTAACTGCTGAAGAAATAGTCGCCCGGAATTATTCTGCCCAAAGTAGCTGTTCAACAAGAGTAGTAACTTGTTTTAGCTCACCTTAGAGGCATGTTAACTCTGGTTTATGTTTTTCGAGGAGGGTACTTAATGTTGATATAGAAAGATAGCGAATGTTGTTAGCTTGTACTAGTTGATACCTTTATATATGTACATATCATATGGTGGCACGCCTTCTCTTGAGTTCTTTTTCCATTTCAATAAAATTGGTTGTGTTGAGGATCATTTTCTCCATTCTTTAGCGTCGTGATCCGATACCTAACACGGTAGGTTTACGGGTTGCTAGGGGTCTGTTCCTGTCCTCATATTGTTGGGTCTTGTTATCGATTCACTGGCGCTGTATATGGTTTCTTCTTAATGAAGGCAGAGAACATAATTGCCTTATACTTGTAGGACTGAATTAACAGAACATGTGCATTCAGCTGTTTGTATCGAAATTTAAAATAACAGCAGAAATTGTACCTTCAACATTGGTAATTTGTTCCATCTTCTCTTATCGCAAGGAGAAATAAAGGGAAATTTTGAGGAAACGAAATTAGATTATGTGCGTTTTTGCGCATACTTCTACACAATGGACTATGACCGTAATCTTTTCATTTTTGGACAATATTTTCGTTTTTCACTCATGGACTAGCTATTGCTCTTTACTTAGAGGGTAAATTAGGTTTTCTCAATTTTCTGTTTTGGCTGCTTGAAATAGAAACAAGTTATTGAAACACATATGTGGTGGTGGTTTTTTTATCTTTAAAGTGAAAACTTATTTTTGAAAATACAAATTTTGGGTTTTTGTCTATTTCAGCAACATGTTTCTAGGAGCATGTTGTAACGGATCAACCAACTCGTAAGAAGGAATTAGAGTTGAGTACCAGTGAAATAGATAACCAGTTAGAGCACCAAATAAATCAAGGGAAACCGATTCCGTAAAAGTCGAAAAACAAAAAAAAAACATGACTTAAAAAAATCAATATAGCATAATATGGTGACTCGAGAGGAAGCAACCTTGAGTAACAATGCTCCGAAATAAAACCAACTGAAGTCTAACCAAAGAAACTCTAATACTAGAAAGGAAATAGTAGAACTCGGTGGGAGTAAGGGGATATCATAAATCAAAGAAAAAACTTTCTGCTACTTTACATGTCCAAAATTCATCTTGATTTCTATCTTAGTATGGGATGTGAAGGGCCTTAATTACCCGGAAAAAAACAAATAATTCATAATTTATTGATCACTAAGAAGCCTCTATTGTTGGGTCTTTTAGAGACTAAAATAAAATCCAACTATAGTAATGATAGTTGTTACGTTTTTTGAAAAGGATGGAACATTACTCTAATCACCTACACCATTATAATGGTAGAACCATTATAGCTTTTTGACACTGAAAATTTTCAAATTCTTTAATTATTCTCTTATTATTAACTAATATATCTATCAATTATATTTTTTTTCTTTCCAAATTCCATTAACATCACCTTCATTTATGTAGCTAATTTAGCTTTACAAAGAAATTCCTTATGGGAGACCTTGAAGAAAATCCATTTTGATAACCTAATCCTAATAGATTTTAATAACACTACATACATTAATGAAATTGATTCTTAGGCACTTTATTGATGACCTATCTATTTAAGTCAGACTGGTATTAAGACTTGAGGTTTGAAAGACACTTTTTCATGTAATAGATAAAATAGAGACTGGCTAGCATAAAGAAACTAGATAGGGCTTTATTTAACTCTAGTGAGATGACCTTTCTCTCAATCATAGCTCACTTTGGAAATTCACTTAACTTTTATCATTCACCTATCAAGATCCTTAACCTTTCTATTAGCTCTCTTATCAAATCTCATTTCATATTTAAAAATTAGTTATTAAACCCTAAAGTATTTAAAGAAGGTGTAATAAAAAGGATGCTAGTCAACACATATGGACTAAAAGCCTATAAATTCACGAGGAAGTTGCAAGCTATTAGAAAAGAGTTTAAATCCCTTAACTAGAAACATTACCCCAATATATATATAACTATCCAGGTAGCTAGAAGTGACCTCGATTGACACTAGGAGGAGTGACCTCAATTCACTCTAGGAGGAGTTATATCACTTTCTAGGTAATGCATCCATAAATTTAGAGAAAATGTAAGCATTAGAAAAATATATCTAAGTTTTAAAGCCTGAAACTCCCTTATGAAGCAAAAATCAAGGATAGGATGGTGTAAAGATGGAGATAGAAACTTAAAGTTCTTTCACAATGCCAACTCAAAGTTCTTTTATAATACCATCTTAGTTAGAAGGAATAGAAACAAAGGTACACTAGGCAACTCTAATATTAGCTTGTCTTCTATGCAGGTCATTAAAGCTTTCATTCTTTACTCAGTTTTTGTAGAAAATGTAGAACACCTCATCAAATCTTTTACTAGATTTGATATTGATGAAGCTCTATTAAGCCTAAACCCATGCAAAGCTCTTGATCTAGATGGTTTTAATACTCTTTTTCTTTCAGCAATTTTAGAACATAATAGGTGATATGGTTTAACTACAATCTTGAAATTCTTTTACAAAAGGGAATACTAAGACAATTAAACAAAACCTTTCTAAGCCTAATTCTTAAGATGCATAACCCAATCCATTGTTTGATTTCAAAATAATTTCATATTGTAATATAATCTACAAAGTCATGGTAAATATGGTAGCTTCAAGGTTAAAGTAACACTGAACACTTTGATCAACTTAAGCCATAATACCTTTATATAGTGAAGAAATATTATAGACAACATTAGTTTGGTTCAAGAGTTGTTCAAGGATCATCATAACAAAGAATCTATTAGGAGTTGTTAAATAAAAACTGAATTTCACAAGGTATTTGATTCAATCAAGTGGAAGTTCAGGATCAATTTATTTGATGTATTTATCTTTCCTCAACTTTTTATTAAATGGATTTATTTCTGTAGCTCTTAATAGCTTTTTAACGAATGGTGAGTCAACTTAGGTGTTCAATGGAGACAAAGGCTTAAGGTAAGGGGATCCTCTTTCCCCTTACATCTTTACTTTATGTATTAATTTTTTTATAGGTCTATATTCTTTAATATAGAGCAAAAAGGAAATTTCAAGTACCATGGTAAATGCAAGGACTAAAGATCTTCAATCTAGCTTTTACTGATGACTTATTGTTACTTAGTGGAGTTGACCCTAATTATGTCCACATCTTCATAAACTCTCTACTAACTGTCAAAAATCTAAAGGCTCTCGATTAATTTTAGAAAAAGTTCGTATTTTTAGGCCCTCATTAGATTACAAATCAACCATCTATATTGTCAGGTCTTTAAACCTTGAAAATTCCATTTAAATGCCTTACAATACCCATCACAACCAAGAGTGATGAGACTCAAATAGTGAAATGAGCTACTTTACATAGGTATAGAGGGGCTTGAAAAGCTTGTGAAAGGCCCAATTAAAGTATGAAAAAGAAGCTAAAGATTATGATTACATAGCATAATTGACACTGAATTCAGAAGCAAATTGGTACTAAACTTTAAATTGGTTTTGCAGACTAGAAAAGTAGAAATAAAACGGTACCAAAGTTTAACTTTTATCCAACTCTAGATTTATCTTAGTGATGCACACTAAGAGCAACATTAAAAAAATGACTTCAGTTATATCCAAAAAAGGCGTCAGACACATATTTTAAATAATTTGATATTATTACTTCAAAGATGTTTCATTCTTTTAAAACTTGTACAATTAGGTGTTTCATTTTGTTTGAAAATCCATATTTATGTTTAGATAAGGATTGATTATCTTTCAAAGTTATTTATTTCTAATTGGAATACATCTAGCTTTTTTATTCCATTTAAGATTCCAAGTCTTAGAGTTTTGATGTTACTAAGGTTTTTTTTATTAATCAAATTACCTTGGAGATCTTTTTTAATCTTTTTAAAGATACTCTTGGATTAGGTTCTCTATTAATTATGACATTATCTAACTTGCTACTAGTGATGAAACCTAAAGTCTTATCTTTCTCAATCCTTTCTTTTCTATAGTATGACGATTCATAATCTTATTTGTGTATTTTTATGATTGATTTCATTGATTAACCTATTTTAATATAATGGTCGTAGGTCATGTAATATTGAACTCAAATATCATTAGTCATATTAGTAAGGGTCGTGTCATAATTTGGTATTAGAGCTTAGTTATAAATTAAGTTACCGTTCTTGATAACATTTTCTACATTTTCAATATTATTTGTTTTAGCATCATATATTCAATTTCGTTATTCGCATCGTTCATAGACAAGATTCATCAAAATATATTTTAGGTTCTTATTTCTTATTTTCTTATTTACAAAAAAAAGTTTATTTATTAGTTGTCATATTTTCCCTTATTGTTTAATAAATTCTTGTCAAGTTTTTATTCTTCTTTTTAGTTGTGTTTACTTGGGTTTCATCAAATTCAATTTTCTACTTTGTTTTTCTTATTTCTTGGCCTTTAACAGTGTTTATGTTATTTTTTATACAATTTGTTTTTTTTGGGATTATTTAACAAAAGGAGAAGATTTAAACTAGTTTTCTTAATTAAGATTGTGTAGTTTTTAAAGAACCTTTGGTCATTAGCTTAGGTTGTGAGTCTAGTAAAATTTTGAGAGAAACATATGAGAGAGTGATTTTGCTACTAACGTTTTTTACTAGTAGGATATAACTTGAACCTAAAAAAAAATTGTCCAAAGAAAAAGAAGTAAATAAAGAGAAAAGAGTGGGGGGAAGGGGGTACACATGGCATTTTTTAATCTAATACAAGGCTCATATGAGCAAATTCTTACTCAGTTAGGCAATTTGAAGGATAGTTTGGATAAACATAAATATGCCTTATATAGATTTCAATCTAATCTATTTGTATCTAATAGAGTGAATGAATTTGAAGTTTACGATGAGGATGGTGATAGCGCCTTTGACTACTTGCAGGAGGACAATAATGTGATTGAGAGTCAAAAGGAAGTAGACGATGAGGTGTCCGAAAGTGAAAAGGAAATAGAGGATAAGATGCCTAACTTGGATGATAATAGTGATGATGGGTGCAATGAGGAGCTCAAATATGTTCCAGCGAATGAAGAGGAGTTAGGTAATGATAGCCTAACTTGAAATATGCTAGTGACGAGGAGTGCATTGAGAAAATTGAAGAGAGAAGGACGTTGGTCACTCAAAGGGTGTTGACAATGCAAGTGGGAGAGGATGAAGCACATAAGCAGGAGGAATAGAGGGGAAGGAAATGGGAACAAAAAGGTGGGACTAATTCAAGTATTTTGGGGATGGTATATATGAGATATAAATACGAGGGGAAGGAGTGAGTTTGGTAGCAAGAGTGTGACATGTGAGAGAAACATTGTTGACCAAACACTAAATACTTTTTAATGTTGTAGACGAAGGTGCTAATTTAAGGACAAATCATTTTGAGGAGAGGAGAAATTATGAGACTCAAAAAGTAACTTGAGTTACATGAACTTCTACACGAGGAAGGCATGAAGAGGAGCTTGAAAAGCACATGAAAGACTAGAGTCAAGTGTCAAGTGTCAAGAAAAAAGCTAAAGATTATAGCTATAAGGCGTAACTAAAGTTGAAATTAAAAGAAAGTCAATGTTGGTCTCTAAGTTGGGTTTTTAGATAGGAGAAGTAGAAGCAACCTGGTGCTAGAGTTCAATTTAACCTGTGTTGGACTTGTCTAATGGATATGCAACAAGAATTTTAGAGTAAAACCAGCAATGGTTATCTCTATAGCAAGGTGTAACACCCCATTACCCTAGAGTACGTACCGGAACGCCCGTAGGTCATTCCGACACATAACCTACGATAACGGAGCGCTACGTGTAATTATTATCGAACTCCACATGGCATCACATACATTGAAAAGAATAAGAACCAGTAAATGAAATTCACAAATTTTTAAAACCGAAATCCTCTTTTCATTACTCCAAAACATCAGTATATACATCTGTGTACAGTCTGTACATATGAACATCCTAATACAT
>JANIIA010000005.1:55346735-55372131 GCA_027478495.1 Erythroxylum alaternifolium
TATTATTATTATTATACAAAATTAATTTTCTTATTATTATTTTTATAATCATTATTATTCATAATTAATTTTCTTATAATTTTTGTGATTATTAAATTCTTTATTATTATTAAATTCCTTATTATTCATAATTAATTTTCTTATTATTATTTTGATTATTAAATTCCTTATTATTATTAATTATCTTGTTATTATTATTATTTGTTAAATTTTTTACTAATTCAAATTATTCGTTTTAAAATAATTAATGAATTATATATTTCCAATCATATTATACTATAGGGTATTTTAGTCATTGACATTATTTTTATGTTCTGTCAATTGCAACAAAACAAATTTTTGTCCTCGAGACGGAAACAATTTTATCTGTTTTGTCTATCACAATCAAACACTTCACTGTCTCCAATTTTTGTTTTGTTCTGTCTCTAAATTTTCCGTCTCTACATATGAGAGACAATAACCAAACACTACGTAAGGGCACAAAATTCTTTGTTACTTTTATTCAGTTCTAAGCCTGTGCTTAGACAGAATGTGATCCCCCTTCTAAGGCCTGTGCTTTTTTTTTCAATTTCTAAGGATGATTTCATATCACTGTTTCGAATTTTGTACCGTACCGGCCGAAAAATGGTATCAAAATTTTCATTTTAGTACCGGGTTTAAATACTAGTCGGTATCAACTGAATATACAGTACAACTGTATAATATGACAATAGACTATTTTGTACTTTTTAAAAAAATTCAAAGACTATTTTATAAATTTAAAAATTATTCAAAAAAATACCCGGTATTAATCGATATCAATACAATACCGTACCAGAACTCAATCCGATACTAAATTCGGTGCGGTATTCATAACATTTTTTTGTATATAATAAATGACAAAAATTAGTGTGCTCTGACTTCTGAAACTACAAATAAATATTGTTTTTCATAAAATGCTCCCAGAGGTCGTGGAAATGTTTTAAAATAATTATCACACCAGTTAACTATCCTATATCAGCATAAGCTGCAGCATTTTTATTACCTGGACCAGTTGCCAAAACAAATCCCATACTTTGCTGACGAGTAATTTTGGTCTGAAATTGGACCCTCTCTGGGGAAGACATCGACAGGTTTTGTCTTCGTGTAGCTTGTCCTTTGATGGCTTTACAGAGTTGAGAGTCCTTCTTATATCGTGTCTCCCAATATTCGTTTTCTAAATCTTGAGGATCACATCAGCGCCGATACAAGATCCCATCTCTAAAGTCTTTATTGGGTGACTCCTACTATTTGATCTCTCGCAGTTTTCTTTGTTAGTTTATCTCATCCACAATTCAGGTCTTTGATGCTTCTCAACTCATCTACCAAGACCCAGTCCTGATTTTCTATTATTTTATTTCATCTTGACCCTCTGCTTTTGGCTATCTGGGTTTTGGTCTGTATTTCCAGCTTAAACCTTTGTTGCTTTCATAAGTTAAAAAGTTGGTTTATGATAATTGCTAGTCTTTGTATTTGTTGGAGTTGGTATTAGTTCTGAAAGTTTCATTTTCAGCGTCATATCGTTTGTTTTATCTGGCGGGCCTAGTTTTGGTGATTAATTTCCTCTTGGGTGTCTCGTTGATAGGATATAGATACGGTTGTTGTGTACCGAACGTAATGGTGAAAAGGTCCAAAACTTTATCATGTGAAAAGGAAAGTAAAAGATGAAAAAATTTTAAATTCATTGTGTACTTGCGTCTGGATGCGATTTCTACTTGGTAACCCTTCAAAGCCTGTCATGTGATCAAACACTAAAAAATTTCTACCATTTATAAGTACGGGACAAGTAACCAAACAAGCCTCTGACCGAAAACAGTCGTGGGGTTGTGTATATGTAGGTTCAAGGGTAGTTGGGAAGATTTTGGATAATGGATGCTATAAAAGCGGACCCAGTTCTTGGAATTGACGGTATCATCCTAAAGGAGGAGCCTGAGGTAGACAAGTTGACGGAGAGTCAAACAGAAAGAGAAATGGTTCCTCCAGCTGGTAATTCCATCCACCGGTCAGGTTCCAGGCCTCAGTTGGACCTAAGCAAAGCTGCAATACAGGGGAATTTTGAGGAGAGGGATCCCACAATCCTCTTGCCGAATCAATCTGATGATATATCTCATTTGGCTCTTGATATTGGAGGTATTAACTTGCAACCTACCTTCTGAACTGCCTTTTCTAGTTGAGTTTTCTGGTTTTGGTTTCTCTATCTCGAAAGATTCTGCTATCTTTGAATTGCTGTTTGATTGCTTTATTTTAGTTCATTTAATTGTCAGGGATAGTGGAGATGGGCTAAAGGCTGGAGTTTGGTGTGCTATGCATAGACATAAATGTATTCCATTTTGCTTAGTCATTCCCTTTAACACTTCTGTTCTTGTTAATCCTGATTAAGATATTATTTGTCATACCTATTTTTGGAATAAGTCTCATTTCATCAACTTTTCTGAGACTTTTTGCTCACAAATGGTTCAGTGATTTTGTGATGCTTTACACTTAAATGCATAACTGAAAAGGGGATGTGATCAATGCATAACTGAAAAGGGGATGTGATCATACAAATATTAGTCGACCTTAATCTGGAAGCTTTTGAAGTTATTAGTGGAATATTGATAAGATTATTTAATATGTGACCTGCAGGATCACTAATCAAATTGGTGTATTTTTCAAGACGTGAAGACCGGTCAATTGATGATAAGAGGAAGAAGACAATCAAGGAGAGGCTAGGAATTTCTAATGGAAATAGGAGGAGTTACCCCATTCTTGGTGGAAGGCTTCATTTTGTGAAGTTTGAGACACACAAGATTAACGAGTGCTTAGAATTTATTTCTTCAAAGCAACTTCATCGTGGTGGTATGCATACCTGTCACACTTCATCTATGTTGAGAAAATGTGTTTTATCTATGCTTTCTTTTTCCCATTAATATCAATTGAACTTGCAAACTTTCATCCCCATTAGCAGTTGCTTTGTATTTCCTCATCCTCCCTGTTCATTCTTGACAAATCTGGTGAATTTCTTGTGGATAGGATTGGATTCACATGGCTGGCAATCTGAGAACCCAGCAAACAACAATGCTGTAATTAAGGTAAAGTTTGTGAATAGTATTACTCTTTAGGTGCTGGTCATTTTGCATTAATGGAATCATATATATGCAAATTTTTGTACATAAACCTAACAAGCAACAGGGAATGTGAGAAACCAGTAGAAACCTTGGCCTTGGTGGCTGGGGTGCATTTTCTTCCTTTGAGAAAATGATCATTATATGGAAAATATTGGCCCTCTGCAAGATGGCCCATTTTCCTTAATGGAATTGAAGCAAGGATAGAGTAGAAAAGAATATGTGTTGTTAGTTGGAACATTGCCTATGGATAGAGATTAGTGTTATGTGGGATGATTACCAATCTGATCAGAAATGCTGACACATCAGATCGGGAGAAATGACTCTTCCATTAGCTACAGCTATTGAATTGCTAATGGAGTGGGAATGCTTGCATCGTACTTACCTGTCGATGGAGTTTGTATCCTAATGCTTAAATTGACGGATGCTTTGCCCCAATCTGTGGGTTTCATTCACTTAAAGTGGTTTATATTTCGTTCTTGGCATTTTGCTCATCCCTTATGACTGTTAATTCTGTTGATGTTTGTCTACTTCTTTTTCTCAATTTATTCACACAGATTATCTTCAATTTTGAAGGAAAGCAAACTGTTTCTATGATGGCTCAAATATTTTTCTTTTAATTTGCGCAGTTCTGTTCATACAATTTTAGTGTATACTGTTACTAACAAGTTCTTCTGAAAAGGCCACAGGCGGTGGGGCATACAAGTTTGCAGACCTTTTCAAAGAAAGGCTTGGGGTCAGTCTTGACAAAGAAGATGAAATGGATTGTCTAGTGGCTGGAGCAAACTTTTTACTTAAGGTAATATCTTCAAACTGTTAGTGTTAATTTCTGATGTATGGCCTCAAGTCATCCATTTTTTTGTGATTGGAATTACTGTTTATTCATATTCTAAGCAACATTTTATTGATGGACTCTTAGTTGTATACAATTTGCTTCCCCGGGGTGCTCTTGTATACACACATTCTTGATGGAAAAAGTTTATTTTTAATATAAAAATTCACGAACATAATGTATGAACTGTGAGTATTGGCTTTTCAGTGTAAATTTAGCAAAAGCTATGGCATACTATGATGTAGGACAAATTCTACGAACAAAATTTTAAGGTAAAGAAATAGGAAGAAAGATAGCTTTTAGAGTAGAGAGAAGAGGAAGAAAAGAATGGAAGAAAAAGAGAACAGTTGAGAGGAAATGCTTCAATATCTTTTATCCAATAGTAAAATATGATTTTATACTGACTTAACTCCTCTAGTTATATAATTAGAAACTAATTACTACATCAGCTAAGAAAATCTAACTAGCAAAGAAGATAAATAAGAAACCTAACTGAGAAGGAAATGAATGGTGAATTGTAGTTACCTATTTACCTAAAAATTACTTGTTGAACTAAGAATACTAAGTCTAGAAATCAATCACTACTTAATTTTTAATTTGCACCTAAGTTTTAAGAAATCTCTGTTACTTGTTGGTCTCACATCATACTATCTGTTTGGAAACCCTATTAATTGTAATTTGAACAGAATATTGTTGAAGAATTGTCAGCTTGGATTTATTGCTGGAAACTGATTGATAGTTATCTGCTTTCTGTAATTGAAAAAGTGACTATTTTTGCTTTCTGGAAAGCAATTTTGTAGTGGAATATCTTGTTTTATTGCCAACACTAATTGAACTTAGTAATTTTCTATGGGTTTGTTTCTATTGATTTGCGCATGCGTAGAAATGCAATTATTCAATTTACCAATCCTACTACTTTCTGACCATAACTGGGCAGGCTATTCGTCATGAAGCTTTCACACATATGGAAGGTCAGAAAGAGTTTGTTCAGATCGACCAAAATGATCTGTTCCCTTACCTTCTTGTGAATGTAGGATCTGGTGTTAGTATGATCAAGGTATATGGATTTCTTTCCCAGTTTGCTAGCTCTTGAAGCTCCTAAAATTGTCCAGTGACAGAAACTTGTGCAATATTATTAATGTTATTTAGGTCGATGGAGATGGTAATTTTCAGAGGGTTAGTGGGACAAATGTTGGCGGTGGTACCTACTGGGGGTTGGGAAGACTGTTAACAAAGTGCAAGAGGTAATTGTAATATCCAATAATTTCTTTTGCTTTCAGCAAATTAGGAACTTTACTGAGGTCTTTCTTGATCTTTATTCTCAGTTTTGATGAGTTGCTAGAGCTGAGTCAAAGGGGAGATAATAGGACCATTGACATGCTTGTTGGTGATATTTATGGTGGTATGGATTATAGTAAGGTATATTCTGATTTTAATTCATGTTACTTTCTTTTTTAACTGTTTTCAAATGCTTCCACTTCGGTAGATGCTGGTGCTACTACATTGGCATGAAGGCCTCTAACATGAATTATTGGAGAACTATTTCTGATATCTTGTGTGACTTTCCCCTCCCTTGTAGATTGGTCTGTCAGCATCAACTATTGCTTCTAGTTTTGGTAAGGCTATATCTGAAAATAAAGAACTTGAAGACTACAGGCCTGAAGATATTTCACTTTCCCTCTTGAGAATGATTTCGTATAATATTGGGCAGGTGAGTTACACGAAACATTCTACTTTATAAAAGGTTCCTGATTTTGTTTCATCTTCCAAAAGAACCTGTGGATTCTACTCTTCTTGTATCTTGTTATTGTTTTAACAATTCTATGCAATTTGGTTTTTCTTTATCGTTGTCTGGCATTTTTTTGTGGAAGAAGCTGTCACATAAATCATGTTGTTGTTGAGGTTTCTGAATCAGATGTCTTCAATGCAGATTTCATACCTAAATGCACTTCGATTTGGGCTTAAACGGATCTTTTTTGGAGGTTTCTTTATTAGAGGTCATGCATATACAATGGACACAATCTCTTTTGCTGTACAATTCTGGTATGCATGATTTACGCGGTTCTTTCTCTTCTCATACTAAACTGATTGTAATCATATTGTTTACCCCATGCTTCCTGCTTTAAGGCACACTTAGTAACCAAGATACATTTATATCGATGATTTCTGTATTTCTAAAGAGGATTTGAAGTTTTAATACTTGGATAGGTCAAAAGGAGATATGCAGGCAATGTTTCTTCGGCATGAAGGATTTCTGGGAGCTCTAGGTGCATTTATGAGTTATGAAAAGCATGGTCTTGATGACTTGATGGTTCACCAATTAGTGGAAAGATTCCCAATGGGTGCTCCTTATACAGGAGGACAAATTCATGGACCTCCACTTGGGGATCTAAATGAGAAGGCAAGTGTCATTGATATTACAAAAATGTGGCCTAGAAAGCCATTAGTAAATGACTGTGGGTTCATTTACTTTTGCTAATTTCTGGATCATATCAGGTCCCAAATGATGTCATTGAATGTGTGGCACTGTGTCCAATTAATTTAAGTGGAGCCTATACTTCTTTGAATTTATATTACTTCTCTAACTACACAACCTTTTATCCTCAAATATCAAGCATATCATTTTATCTATATCTCCAGTACAGGATTAATTTCTTCTTGACTGTAAAAAATAGGTGTGTGGTTTGGTCTTGTAGAAGAGAGAAAGAGACACTCAAATGGCTTATTATTGAGTATTTTATTGACCATTTACTTGTAATAGTAGGGCAGTTCAAATATTTCAAATATTCTAAAGTTAGATACTGGAACTATTGCAATATAGGATTTTTTATATGCTAACACTAAATCCCTAATAGGTATTATCAGATCATTTGTAATATGTTTGGCTCTGACAAGCGACATTGATGTTGTGTTGGTAGCCCATCTTTTCAAATTTTGCTTACTTCCTTTTATGCTTTCTTTCTATGTGTGGACATAGGGCACTTCTGAAGTTGATTTAATAAACTCAAGTATTGAGCTTCTTGTTTGAAAAGCACAATATGGAATATTTGATCTATTGGGGTTGAGCATCGGAATCTTTATTGCAACATACCATGTGTCTATGACTGTTTCCTTCGGGTCTTGTGTAAATTTATTCTTTATAGATGTTCCAACTTGAGCTTATAGGATCTTACTTCGTGGTGATGATAAAATGCTTGGGCTTTCAATCAGGAGGTTGTAAATTAACATTTAAAAGCTACTGCATAAGCATTTAAAAGGCTTTTTTGCAGTTAGTGTACATTGGTTGTACTGATGGAATATCCTCTTGCGTTTTTTGGCTTTTAAGCATGCAAGCAAACTATCACTCACTACTTGCATTTGTGTGTGCCTATGTTTATGGTGTATTGATGCTCTTGCTGCCACTAGTTAAAGTTGATAAAAGTAATTCCATGATGCTGGTTCCCAGGAATCATCTACTTTAATTATTCCATTGGCATTGGAGATAATGGAAGAATAGATTCTTGGTACCAACTTTTGCTTGTTTCTCATGGAATAAAATATATGAAATTAAAGGCATGA
Organism: Erythroxylum alaternifolium; assembly: GCA_027478495.1. Taxonomy (NCBI): domain Eukaryota; kingdom Viridiplantae; phylum Streptophyta; class Magnoliopsida; order Malpighiales; family Erythroxylaceae; genus Erythroxylum; species Erythroxylum alaternifolium. Next base: position 55,354,248 of record JANIIA010000005.1, read on the forward strand.
TGTAAACCAAGTGATTGTTATTAAAGTAGTGATTAGATTACTAGCACCCAAATTGTATTAGCTGAATTATGAACCTGATAAACTGTCTGTAGTCAAGACTATGCAACACCTATTAACTGTTGTGGTGACTATATGACACCTCAGTATAACTTTGATGGAGCTTGTAGATGCTCTTTCTATTTCTCGAACCTTCTCTAAGGTCCTGGTAAGTGCAACATGAGCTTCCTTAAAATTTGACCTGAGATGCAGACACAAAGTCTGATTCTTCTCATAGGTAAGTGTATGTCTTGAATTGTAAATTTTCAAACCAAAAAAATTCTAGTATCCTACTGATTTCGTCTTTGGGAATAGGAAAGATGATCTGAAAGGTGAGATTTGCTCATTGAAAGAAAGGTGTGGCTACCATCCAAGTTTGTAAACTGATATAAAGACATGCCCCAGATAGAGTTTCCTTAAACAATTTAGGTGCTACATGAGCATGATTTTGTATATTGTTTTGACGTTGTTTAATTCTGCTTGATTTTAATGTAGATATCGTGGATGGAAAAGTTCGTGCTCAAAGGAACTGAGATTACTGCACCTGTGCCCTTGGCTCCACCTGGGACCACGGGACTTGGTGGCTTTGAGGTTCCATCAGCTAGAGGTGGTACTTTGCGTCCTGACGCAAGTAATCTGAATGTTGGTGTTCTTCATCTTGTGCCGACATTAGAGGTGTTTCCACTTTTGTGGGACCCGAAAACGTAAGGACTAGTGCATACTGGTATATTTATGTTATTTTATTATTTTTTACATATGCAGTAGACTGACTTAAATAGCTACAGGTACGAACCCAATACTATTGACCTTGGAGACCACAGTGAGCTAGAGTAAGTACATTCTATAGTTGGTTGCATATGTAGCAGAACTCAATGAGCAGATTATTTTCAATATTGTTACCATCTGATGTTGCAATAACTGAAAGGTCTCTTTGCTGTTTTGTGTATACTGGTTTAGGTACTGGCTCACACTGCTTTCTGAGCATTTGTCAGATCTGGTTGATAAGGTAAACATCAGTTATTCCTTTGAAATCTGTAGCCCTCATCATGAATGTAAGGGTGCATGTGTAGTTTTATATTTGTGTGAACAGCATATATCTGACTACACTTGCACACCTAGTCAATAATTATTTCCTATGGGAACTGAACATCTTGATACATTAAGATGTTAAAAGATTTTGATAATTCCTCTTTTTATAAAGTAGCATGAGCTATTTCTCTTTTGTACATTAATAAAGTAGGTAGAGTGATCAAGAAAATTATTTCTGCATATGGTAGCAGCATCCAGATTCGAGGCTTAAGAATTTCCTCAGGTACATCATGACAAACACTTGCCGTAAAATTTTCAAGTGCATCACTTGTGCATTACGAGTATGACCAGTTTTAAGAACCATAGAACAACTTAGATCAATATATTATTTTAAACTTAACCTGTTCCAGGCCCCAAAGGAAGTAAGTTCCTTGTATGCAATTTGCTTTCTTTCAATTTTGATCCTCAAATTTTCATTTTATGGTTGGGCATTCCCAGATTCTAGCATTTTAAGGGGAAGATGCCTTTAGTTTCTTTTCTTCTAATTGCTTTAATATCAATATGGTAGGCAGTGGCAAGTGAAGGTGGGACTGATGATGCTAAAAGAAGGGGTGATGCTTTTGCTTGTGCATTTTCTGCTCACCTAGCCAGGTTATCATAAACTATATCTGTCAGATTTCCTGAGTGGACTTTTCCTGTAAGATGTTAGAGAACAAATAACCTTTAGTTTTGAAATGTTAGATTTTATAGTCTAAGATGTGAGGGTGAAGTTAATGGTGTTTATAATTTTAATTCTTAACTTATGGACTTATCAAATTATCCTCATTTGATTTTATCTCTTTCTGGAACCCAAGATTGGTTTTAATGTCATCAAATCACAAAAGACTTTATTTGCTGCCTCAACTGTTGATGTCATGTATCCTTGCTTGCTTTGAACTTGTGAATTTCCTTCTTAACTGGTTGTTTCATTTTTAAACGTAAATATTTTTAATTTGCATTGTGTTTTCCTTTTCTTAACCTTTTAATTCCATTAACAGGTTGATGGAAGAGCCTGCTGCCTATGGAAAGCTAGGATTGGCAAATCTTTTGGAGCTAAGGGAAGAATGCTTGAGAGAGTTCCAATTTGTTGATGCATATAGAACAATAAAACAGAGGTAATTGCATTTTGTTCTCAAACCTTAAATATAATTTTATTGTAGTATCTTCTTTGTTTCTATCACTGTTTTCTCCTTACATTCACATCTACTGGTTGTGTTTATAGGGTTTATGTGAATCAAATGGTGTTACTGTTTCTTGCTTGGATGTGCACAGCTCTTACGCTTTTCCCTTTTCAAACAACAATAAATATCTATTACCACAAACTTGCTTATAAGGAGAAAGGACAACTCAGCCCATGAAGAAATCAAAATTTGTTGAAATAACTTATGTATTTCTTTCGGTTCAAATATTCTCCTAAAGTTTTATTTTAATAGTAGTTCACCTAGTCTCTAATGAAGCAGATTCCTTTCTATCAATTGCAAGTACTTGTAAACTGGATAACTCACATGTGCCTTTACTGTTTATAGAAGGAAGGTTTGATATTAGTAAAAATTGGTTGAAATCTTGCCATTTCATGTTCTATTTCACTCCTCCATGGGGAATTTTCTGCCCTTCCCTAAAAATTAGGATGTAATATTAATTTAATTGGCAACACTTTTATGACATGTTTTCACAACTTCATGGACTTATTTATTCTTTTCCTTTCTTATGTTGAACTGAGTTAGAAAACCACTGAAACAGAAACTGCTTTAATTTGTATTTAATTTGTACTTTTGACTGCAATTTTTTCCAATTCCTTTTGATTATATAGGTTGGAACGAAGAGGATGATATAATTCAACTCATGAATATGGAGATGAACTTGCTTGTGACTTTTTTTGATACACTGCTTTTGCCCCAATTTAATGGTTTCTGGATGTAACAGGGAAAACGAGGCATCACTAGCTGTGTTACCTGACCTGTTGGTGGAGCTTGATAACATGAATGAGGTGTGTCAGATTTCTTTCTTTCCTTTGTTGTTATCCAAGTAGCATAGATTGTACTTTCAACTGAAATAATTACATCCTTAATTATCTTTTCGGTGTGCCATTTTGAGACGATTTAGTCTACCAAACCCTGCGTACGGTTGCTTCTCTGGAATTCTAATGATTAAACTTCTCCATTTGCAGGAGAGAAGATTGCTTACTTTAATTGAGGGCGTTCTAGCTGCAAATATCTTTGACTGGGGATCTCGCGCCTGTGTGGATCTCTATCATAAGGGGACAATTATTGAAATTTATAGAATGAGTCGTAATAAAATGCAAAGACCTTGGCAGGTATGTGGAGAAAATACCTCTAGATGGTACTACAGTGGAATTGTATACTAATGATGCATTCATTTTTAACGCTGCTTTAGGTTGATGATTTTGATCTCTTCAAAAAGAGGATGCTGGGTTCTGGGGACAAGAGGCCTCAACCACACAAGAAAGCCTTACTTTTTGTGGACAACTCAGGTGCCGATATTGTTCTGGGTATGCTTCCTCTAGCAAGGGAACTCCTCCGTCATGGAACTGAGGTAAACTTTAATCTGTAAGAAATTTCTAATCATAATTCTAATGTTTTCCTTTCAAGTTTATCTGCAGCAATTAAAAATATAGCTGTATAATATTATATGTGTGTGTGTGTGTGTGTGTGTAGTTTATGCTGCAATATTTCTGTTTTTTCAGTTGAAAGAAGAATATTGGTAGTATTCCGTAATCGATTCCATGCAGGTTGTCCTGGTTGCTAATTCGCTTCCTGCACTAAATGATGTGACTGCAATGGAGCTTCCAGATATTGTAGCAGAGGCTGCAAAGGTTCGTCCATAAACATGATTTTACAGTTTGCATAGCATACTTATGGATTTGTTTTCCTCAGTTTTGAAAGTCTGGTATTCTCTTTCCCAAGTTCTTCTCTGCATAAATGACCTTTTCTACAGCTATCTTCTTTTTTTATTTGTCTCAATTCTCCTGCTTTATACCCTTTAAGGAAGGAATAAAAAGGTTACCTTTACAGTGCTAGTTGGCTAAAAAATTGGTAGTTTTGACTATGATGCAGAAACTGACTATAAATTTCTGGGGACAGTTATGCAAAATATGAGATGTGAGATGTGGTTTGCTTTGGTTGCCGAGGCTCAATGACTGTGCCATTCTACTTTCAACTTTGTCCATCAAATATTTTCTATAAATCAAAGTGGGGGAACTGATTATCCTTGTCCACAGCATTGTGACATTCTTCGAAGAGCTGCTGAAGCAGGAGGCCTACTTGTGGATGTAATGGTCAACACTTTGGACGGTTCTAAAGACAATTCCCCGTCAGTCCCTTTGATGGTTGTTGAAAATGGGTGCGGTAGTCCTTGCATAGATCTAAGGCAAGTCAGCTCTGAGCTGGCTGCTGCTGCAAAGGATGCAGATTTGGTATGAAGTCCCATTCCTATTGACTCTATCTTGTTAATCACTGTTTTCTGAAATCTCTGTATGCAGAAGGAATTAACTTTTCTTATGCATGTATTTTATTATCAAAAACTTTTTAGTTCTTCGACTTTTTTAATATTTTCCCCATTTTGATTCCTAAAACAAAAAGAAAAAGAAAGGAGTGACATTATGTAGTTGTGATCACTTATGGAGATCGTTGTGCAGATTGTCTTGGAAGGAATGGGCAGAGCACTTCACACCAACTTTAATGCCAGGTTCAAATGTGAGGCTTTAAAGGTACTATCTTGGATATCTTCTTCCATATATGAAATTTGGAAATTGGTTTAATGAACAGCTAGATTTTGGTTAAACCATGCTGCTTTTGCAATGCTTAACACTTTATTTTTATACTTCGCTGAATCCGCGAACAAGAAACTAACGAAAGTTATCATTGACCATATGTAACGTACTTTGCAGCTTGCAATGGTGAAAAATCAGAGACTGGCAGAGAAGTTGATTAAAGGGAATATTTACGATTGCGTCTGCCGGTACGAACCTGCCAGTTGAAAGGTTTTGGAGATAACTCTTTAAATCAATCTTCAGATTATCCTTTTTGGGACAATTGAATATCGAACTCAAGGTCGTCAAGGATTTGTTTTAAAATAATTGTCAGTTGTCTTCTACAATGCCTTAATAGTGGAACTTACTATGCAACAGAATCAAGAATAGGTCATTTTCGTTGAGTTTAATTTTTTTTTTCTAGTTTACAAACACTCTGACATAAAGGTAACGACCATTCATTTCATTTCCTCAATCGTTATACCTATAGCAGTTGGTCAGAATCGTTACTTTTCAGATGTTCAGTTTATATCCTTAATTTTCACTCAATCATGAGGAGTTGCACTCTCCAAACAGGTACCGGATAATCAGTAGCTTTGCAATATAATTATTTCTTCTTTCTGATGGTGAAAATAGGCTTCGTATTTTTTCGTGGGTCCGGATAAGTTGAATTTGGATTTTTTTCAAAATTTTAAAATTTGGGTTAGATTCAGACCCAAGCATATCGCACCAGCCAACTTAAAGCCCAAATCATTTCTTGAATTTTTTGTTTTGAAAAATGAATAATCTCTTCAAGTTATATATGAGATATTGGTAGACGAGGAGGTAAGGTGATGGCACATATATAACAGGCTAAAAGTGTCTTAAAGATACCATAATATATTCTCAGAAAGAGGGCCATGGTGTTTTGAGATTAAACAATTGTTGCAAGATGAGTTGGTTTCATTGAGAAAAAGATGTAGATGGTAGAACTTGCATGAATTTTCATGAATAATACAAAATTAATAGACTAATTAACACAAGGAGGCCTTTACAGTCAACGTATTTTGTGCAATTATAGGAGTCTTAGACTTACGAACTCAAGAGCCTAAAATCATGTGCTAATTATATTGCTCGAACTGTAAATCTTATCTGGGGGTACACCATCTTCTAGCTAATTCTAGACAACATTTTTTGTGAAGAATGTGCGCGAGGATCATCTCCCAAGTCTTATTAACAATGGTGTGTGCTAAATTGTCCTTTTGTTTGGTTTCCCTTTTAAGATGCGTCGATTCGTCTATAACCATATGACATAGACAGACAGTGTTGCTTAAGGCAATTTGAGGATAATCTAATCGACCTTTTTCTTGTTCCCCTATCTGCAGCATTAGGTAAGAATCTTCTTCCACCTCCACATTTCCAAGTTCAAGTTCATATCCCTTAGTTGCGATATTCTTGCCAAATTGTTCTTACATAATTGCATTCAAAGAAAATATGCTCCATTGTTTATAGAACACAAGATTACAAGATTTTTATGTATCATTTTAGCATGTCCTTTATGTTGAGTTTTCCCCTGATCAGGAGCCATAAGGTGATGGAGGCTTAGGGCACGTCTCTTCATACCACACAACTTGATGTGACTACAATTTGAATAAATCCCTATATGTATAATTAGTGAATTTCCTAATTAGTGATGCCTCCACATTTTCTGGTCCTCCAAACTCAGTTGTAATTTTAAGAGAAATTTTGTTGCATGTATGGAATTAGATATCGTTTGGTTACGGATAGTTAAAGCTTCCTTTAATGTACTATTGTCATCTAGTGTATTCCTCAAGGCAATCATCCTTCGGTTCTCAGATAATGGTCCCAGGGGGGACTAATTAGCATACCAAAATGAGGTGGAGGGGCCATTTCCTACTATGTTGGTGAAGTCCATTTCGTGCTTCTGCTTGAGTATAAGGATATGTTTTGAGTATCCATGATGTGTCATTTTTAATCCACCAGTACCATAAGCTTCCTTTTTTGATTTAATACGAGTGAACCCACCTAACCCATATTAAGTTATTGTCCTTTAGGAGCCTCCAAACTCTTTTAAGCATTTGGAGTTTGAGTTCCTTATTGATAGAATCCCTAACCCACCATCGCTCAAAGTTTTGCAAACCTCATCCCATCTCACCTTAGCTTGGATTCTGCCATTCAAGTATCCTTTCCATATTAATCCATACAATATTTTGTTAATGACTTTGATCAATTTCCTAGGAAACAAAAAATGTGAGGTCTAGTGCATTTAGAGATTATTTACTATTGATTTCACTGTTTGAATCCTCCTTGTCATAGATGTGTCTCTGTTTCTAGCTTATAAGCCTACCTTGGATCCTCTCTAGTAGTGGTTTAAATTAAGTAATCAAAGGCTTTTTGGTGGTAATAGGTATTCCCAAGTATACGATTAGGGGTTTGCTTTAATTTAGAATTGCCAGGTAGGATAAAGTGATGGTTTGTGTCTCTATACCTCCTAAGATTAGTAGTTAGTTTTTGTCTTTGTTTATGAATAGGCTTAATAAGGTTCTAAAAGAGTCCAGTGCTCCTGTTAATGTTGATACTGAGCTAGGATCCCTTTTGGAGAACAAAATAAGATCAAGTCTAAAGGATAGTGGACCCTACACTTATAATGGAATTTGAGTTTTCCTTTCTGAGAAAGGTTTTTGATCATCCTAACTAGCACTTCCATAGCAAGGGTAAATAGGTAAGGGGACATAAGGTCCCCTTGCCTTAATCCCCTTGCTCCCCTAATCAATAGCAAATTAAGCTATCTAATTTATAAATAGTTGAGGTATCCTAATAGCCTATAAGATATTTAGCAAAAACATTCCAATCTAATGAGTTAAATGCTTTGTAAAAATCTACCTTAATAGCACAATTTTTTGGTGTCTTTATCTTATTGTGTCCTTTGAATAACACTTGCATCATTAGGATGTTGTCCACAATTGATCTACCTTTAATAAAAGCTCCGTGAGCACCAATAGCTATCTACTTAACTATTGGCTTCAACCTAGTAGTGAGCATCTTAGCTATGACCTTGTAGATAACAATACAGCACGACCTAAGCCTGTAATCCTTAGATAGTACTTAGGAATCCACCTTAGGTATTAGGCTTATGTAATTCTTGTTAATTTCTTTTAACATGATAACCTTCTTGAAGAATTCAAGTATTGCTTCAGTTACTATTGTCTTGGTTTCGTCTTAGGTTTTATGAAAAAAAGTAGGTATTATAGCCATTTGGACTAGAAGCTTTATGGGGCTGTAAAAAGAAGATGGCTCTCTCCATATTTTCAGCATCAAAGTTTGAAGTATACCTGCAACTAGTTCTTTTGTTATATGTGAATTGATGATATTCCTTACCTCCTCAAACCTAGATGAACATTTTGATCTTGTTTCAATTATTTTGGAGAAAAACTCATGAATCTCCTTTTAAGCGAGGGTTTTCCCATTTCCATCCTTCAACAAGGTCATTCTTTTTGTATTCTTTCTTCCATTATAGCTATGGTAAGGAAGAAGGGGGGAACAAGCACACTTGGAGAGCGTAGTACAATGGAGAGTTGTATGCTGCATTCGAGAAGGATGAATTGCTTCCAAAAAGGAATCTATTGATTCTTTCCCAATTGGTTGGACCCTAAGTGCGATGATTTACTTCACGAGCGAGTCTCTGGTTCAAGTCTAGGATGGCCTAGCTGTGCCAAAGAATAGAAGAAGCATCTGACTCCTTCATGCATGCTCCACTTGGCTCAGGGGGATATAGCTCAGTTGGTAGAGCTCTGCTCTTGCAATTAGGTCGTTGCAATTACGAGTTGGATGTCTAATTGTCCAGGCGTGGTGTTTCTATCCCCTTTTTAAAGCCAAATTCCTCTTGCTCTTTGCCTCAACAATGAATTGTTCACTTTTAACATTCTTATGTAGTGTTTCAATGCAGCCCATTCTCCATTCCTAAGCTAGTCATCATGAGGTGCCTTATAATGCTCTTCCAGTATTTTCTCTAGGTTAATTTTTGGCCTCTAGAATATCATTTTGAGTGTTGCTCCCTATGCTTTTGTTCATCATTTTCATTTCCATTTTGATCAAATGAAGTTTCCTTATATAATTGTACGTCTTGGTGTTTATTATGGGAGCATTGATTCCTTTCCTAATGGCTACAAGAAACCCCTTCATTCCTACTTGATAATTGTTTAATCTGAAGGGAAAACATCTTTTTAGTTGATTGAATGTGTTTAGGATGAGAATTAGGGTATGATCTAAACCTCTAAAGAAAACCTTGAGACAGATGCTTGGCAATCCATTTCTATACTTAAAACTTTCCTTATACCCCTCAACTAAAAATGAACAGACCCTTTAGACCTGGAAATCCTATGAGAGGGGGCTACTAAATGGGAGGCCACACTAATAGGATAATTTATAAAGAAAAGGCTTACCTACCAGTAATCAAGATTTACGCTTACCACAAATGAAACAATATGGGATTTAAAAAAGTCCTACTAAATGATGAAGATTTGTTTTTCTTTAGATTTTCCTCAGTTCAATATGAAATTAAGACCTAGGTGTAATACTCCCTATATGGAACCTAAAACCACCCATATACATGGCAACTAAATTCCCGTACAAACAATCATGACATACATTTCTATTTATTTACAGGGATTGTCCTCACATATTTGTCTGTTTAATGCTGTACATATGCACATTACAAAATTTCACATCACTTTTATCATTTAAGAGTAGTATTATATCTTTACATTTATATGATAATCCAAAAGAAATATTTCATATAACTTAAATTCTTAGTTATAAACCGTTACATATACAATCATCTTCAACCCAAAAGATACAATCTAAAAATATATTTACTACTAATAGTTGGCCTAGGTCCCTGCAAACGATCCTTGTACATCACTTTTATTATTTGCACCTACATGGATTAACACCCGTGCTAAGCTTAAAAGCTTAGTGGGGAAACACTTAGTTTGGATGACTACTCATAGCAGTCATCCGCTAAGCACAAACATTCATAAATATCATAAAATGTATAAATAGTGATGACATAAATAATCAAGGTACATAATGCAAATATGCTTCAATGTATTATTCATATATCGTAAATTCACATTTATAAGCCAAATATTTTTATTCAACGCTCATTAATACAAATTTTTAATACAACTGCTCTTCATTATAAATCATCAATACAATCAGTTCAAATGCCCATCAATACCAATTATTCATATTGTCATGTTGTATTTCTTATTTATAAATGTTTAATTTATTTTCTGTGTTAGGCCTGCATATTCCCGTAGGTGTGGATAATAGGAACCATAGATATTCGAAGATATCAAACTGTAGATACCTGAAAGTATCGAACTATAGATACTGAAGGCATCGAATTGTAAAGACACTATAGTCTTAAAATGAAGACACCATTGGTGTCAAACTGTAGTAGCTGCACTATAACCCTATAGGCATGTCTATCTATTTATCGTCAAGACAATAAAGCAGGCACTATAATATTTTCCTTTAACCATTTGCCAATTTCATAACTCATATATTAACAAATAATATGATATTCATTTGAAATCATAAAATTTGTATTTGAGTTAATGCATTCAAGTCATAACTTACCACCACTAGAAAGGTATCAAAATCACATTCGTATAATCATACTATACATATATAAGCAATAAATATCCATATAAATCATCTATATACATGTAAATTTCCTTTAGCGAACATTATGATCAATCTCAAATTTCAATGTTTAATAACCCAATTCATTTATGGTGAGTCATATTTCATTTATTTCTAAGTGTTTTCAAAGTTTCATAACCATCCTAAAAGGTTCAGATATGATTTAGTAAAAATCATAAAGGAAAACAAACTTAAAAATAGTGCAATTTCTTTTCCGTCGTGTCCCCTTCCTAGAATTCATACCTCCACTTGTTCTGAACTTTTTCACATATCAAACATTCAAATTAGGTTTTGATTTCTCTAAAAATTTACTTCCCTATGTCTCTAGTTTCCATAACATAAAAAATTAGGCCATTTGAACTTCTAAATCATAAGATATTCACCAAACATTACAAGCTACTCCAAAACAAGGGTGGCATCAAGTCACCATTTTTAATTTCAAATTCCAATATTATTAAGATAGAATTAGGTCAAGGTCTCTTCTATATACTTTTATTTATATGTATTAAGTTTCATCTCCGATTAAATTCACCTAATTTAGAGGTCTTTAGGCCAAGGTATAGCTAAAATAATGGGATTGGTTCAAATGAACTTAAGACAGAATTCCACTACACGTTACTCTCTTGTCATATGTTACTAATTCCATGCAAAGTAACACCAAGAAACCATTCCATAAACCTTTCCATGTAAAAATGAATATTTGTATCCATTCAAACATACACAAACAGAACTTAAACTAAGTGTAGTCCCAAACTTTGAAATCAAGCAAATAGCTCTTCTAATACCTTTCCTTATCTTCTCCTTTAGCTTTGCTTGATTCACCAACTAGAAACACCATAAGTACATATCTCAATCCCAATTCCAACGTTATAGTTCCAACTCTTCATGAACAAAGCAATAAAAGATAAATATGAAGAGAAAAACCACTAATTGTTACCTTGATTTCCACTAAGGATTAGCTTGATTCCTTACATGCAAAATGGTGGGATGAAGAAGATGAAATGGAGGAAAATGAGAAGAGGAAAATTTGGCATTCAAAACCTTAATGCACGTCCCTCTCTCCTCTCTTACATGCCCATTTTATGACGCATGCTTCAATCATATTGGACACACATGCTATAATATTATTGGTCATACATACTTTAATCCTATTGGTCACATATGTTTTAATCCAATTGGTCTATGTGTTGACTTTAGGAAAATTACACATTTAGTCCTTATTCTTCCTTTAATTCCCACATTGGCTTATAATCTCATCAGTTAATTTCATTCTCATCCATATTTTACGTCTAAATATGTTTGTCCATGCTGAAAAAATTACCAATTTACCCATGTCTTTTACATTAAGTACCATTATGTCCCTTAATATGCTTAGATGCACTTAATTCTTTATGCTCACTTCTTAATACACCCTAAACATGATATAATATTTCTAGGGTATATGTTAGGGCTCACATTTCTATCCCCCTTAAAAAAAATTCGTCCTCAAAATTCATTCCTGCATTGGATAACTGTGGGTACTAAGTTCTCATCATCGATTCGAGTTCCCAAGTTGCCTCTTCAATGCCATGATGTTGATATAGCACCTTTATAAGAGGAAGTTTCTTATTCCTTAACCGTCTCACTTCTCTAGCCAAAATTCCCTTCGGCTCTTCATCATATGAGAAATCTGGTTAGACCTTTATCTCTTGCACTGATAACATATGTGAATCATCTGATCGGTATCTTCGTAGCATTGAGCCATGGAATACATTATGCAACTTGGATAGTTCCATAGGAAGAGCCAACCTATAAGCCACTGGTCCAATCCTTTTAAGGATTTCATATGGACTTATAAATTTCGGACTAAGCTTTCCCTTTTCCCAAATCTAGGCTAGTTCCATAGGAAGACCCAACCTATATGCCACTGGTCCAATCCTTTTAAGGATTTCATACGGACTTATAAATTTAAGACTAAGCTTTCCCTTTTTCCCAAATCTAGGCTAGTTCCATAGGAAGAGCCAACCTATATGCCACTTGTCCAAATCCTTTCATGGAGTTCATACGGACCTATAAATTTCAGACTAAGCTTTCCCTTTTTCCAAAATCTTAATACCTTTCTTTAAGGTGAAACTTTCAAGAAAACTTTGTCACCTACCGCATATTCAACATTTTTCCTCTTTAAATCAACATATGATTTCTGTCTATCACTTACATCCTTCAATCATTGTTTAATAACCCTTAATATCTCTTCTGTGTCTTTGACTATGTCAGGCCCAATTATCTTGTTCTCAGCCAATTCTGTCCAATAAATCGGGGTTTTACATTTTCTACCATATAATGCTTCATATAGGGCCTTGCCTATACTGGACTAATAACTATTGTTGTAAGAAAATTTCATCAAAGGAATATACCTATCCCAACTGCTTGGAAATTCCATAACACATACTTTAAGCATGTCTTCCAACACTTGCATAACTCTCTCAAATTGCCCATCTGTTTGTTGGTGAAGGCTTGTGCTGAAGCTCAGCCGACTACCCAAGGCTGCTTGCAGTTGTTTCAAAATTTGATGTAAATCATGGGTCCATGTAGCTAAACAACCTCATTCATATACAATTCAACTAATTGATCTATAGGATAGTCAGGTCAGATCAGTATAAGGTGAGCTGATTTGGTGAGTCTGTCCACTATAACCCATACCATATCATGCTTTCTCTATGTGAGGAATAAGCTTGTAACAAAACCTGTAGTGATATTGTCCCATTTTCACTATGGAATTGAGATGGGATTCAATAGACCAGACAGGATTTCATATTCAGCTTTCACCTGTTGACAAGTAAAGTATTTGGAAACATAATACATCACGTTTCATTCTTAGCCACTAGCAATGTTGTTTTAAATCCTGGTACATCTTGTTACCCCCAGGATGTATGGTGAACACAATATTATGGGTTTCATGTAACAACTTCTGCTTCAAGTCCTTTACTGATGGTACATATAGTCTGCTCTTGAAGTACAAACTTCCGTCATCTTTCACTACCAAATCACTCTGTTTCCCTTCTTGTTACTGCTTGTATAATTTGTTGCAACTTGGCATCATCTTTTTGTGCATGTATTATCATCTATCCCAAGTTAGGATTCACTTTTAACTGGGCTATTAAAGCTCCTTCTAGTGCAAATCTCCATTTACTATGTTGCAATGACATAGTTGAAATAGACTTCCTACTCAAAGAATTTCCTATCATATTAGCTTTCCTCGAATGGTAGTCGACTATATAATCATAATTTTTTAACGATTCTATCTAACGTCGTTGCCTTAAATTGAGTTGCTTCTATGTGAACAGGTAAAGATTCTTGTGGTCTTTGTATATTCTACATCTTTCCCCATATAAGCAATGCCGCCAGATTTTCAAGGCAAACACCACTGCTACCAATTCTAAATCATGTGTAGGGTAGTTCTGTTCATGTGGCTTTAACTATCTTAAGGCATAAGCCACCACTTTCCTATCTTGCATGAGTACACAACCCAAAACATTCCTAGAAGCATCATTGTACATAACATACTCTTTACCTGGAGTAAGCTGTGTCAACACTAGAGTTTCAATAAACATCTTCTTTAATTGCTCAAAACTAGCTTGGCATCTATCATTCCATTCAAATTTTGTGCTTTTTCGAAGTAACTTTGTGACTAGAGAAGCAATTACTGAGAATCCTTTGAAAAAGCACTGATAATAACTAGCTAAACCAAGAAATCTTCTCACTTCTGTTACATTCTGAGGCGGCTTCTAATTGACAATCGCCCCAAGTTTACTGGGATCCACCCTGATACTTTCTAAAGAGATGATATGCATAAGGAAAGAAGCTTCCTTTAGCCAAAAATCACATCTTCTCAATTTAGCAAATAACTTCTTCTCTCTCAAAGCCTGTAGCACAATTTTTAAATGCTGAGTATGTTCCTATTCATTCCTCGAATATACTAATATATCATCTATAAATACCACAACAAATTGGTCTAAGTAGGGTTGAAAGCGTTTGTTGCATTAGTTAGCCCAAAAGACATCACCAAGAACTCATAGTGGCCATATCATGTCCTAAATACTATTTTTGGAACATCTACGTCGTTTACCTAAAGATGATAATAACCTGACCGCAAATTAATCTTGGAGAACACTCTTGCACCTTTCAATTGCTTAAAAAAATATTTTATTTTGGACAATGGATACTTATTCTTTACAATCACCTTGTTCAATTGTCTATAGTCTATACACATTTGTAGGGTGCCATCCTTCTTCTTAACAAAAAAGATTGGCACTCCCTATAATAACACAATGGGCTGAATAAAACCCTTGTCCAAAAGTTCTTATAACTGAGTCTTAAACTCTTTTAACTCTGTAGGAGTCATTATATAAGGTACTCTTGAAATAAAAGCAGTATCAGATACAATTTCAATAGATAATTCTACATCCCTCTTAGGTGGCAAACTTGGTAACTCTTCTGAAAACACGGCAGGAAACTAATTTACTACTGGTATGTCCTATAAGTTCACCTTCTCCCTTTTTGCAAGTACTAAAGCCAAATATGCCTCATAAACTTTTCTAAGAAGTTGTCTTACTTGTATGGTTGATATTACATTAGTCAAAGGACTACACCAAATAACATGCACTACTGCCTTTGAACCATAAGAATCTTTGAGCACAACTATTTTCAACCCACAATCAAGTATAGCTTTGTGCTTGGACAACCAATCCATGCCCAAGATCAAGTAAAATTCATGGTAGGGTAGCTCTATCAAATTAGCAGCAAATGTTGAGAAAGTTTTAATCTTATAAAACCCTCAATATTTTACAAAAGCATGGGTTGTAGCGTAGCATATGAGGTGTCGATCATACGAGGAATTAGTGAACTAATCGAATCCTAATTTATCTAAGGCCTAAAAGTGTAATTAAAATGAAAGTAAAAACTAAACAGAAAAGTAAACAATCGAATATGGAGTGATTGAAATGAGAATTCTAAATTAATGTAAGAAATCCAAATAAGGATGATTTACAAATTATGAAAAATGGGATTTATCCTACCATTAATGCTAATTTAGTAACTTTTTTGTTAATGCAATGTCGGTCATAGAATTTCGAAGGGTGGATTAGTCTCTCTCGAATTCTAATCATTAAGCCCTAAATCGTAAACTCTAATTAAGTTAAGTTATCAAACATGTATTCTTTTAATTAACAAAACAACACACAATCTAATTAGTTCTTAAGCTTTCCAATAAATAACTGGGACCTTATGTGAGATCTCTCTCTGTATAATTATCGAATTGATTATTTATGTGATCTATTAGATCATTTAAGTCTCATTAACCAACCTTATCATTTTGCATTCAGTTTACCCTCTTGATTTATTACTGAAGCGTGCAATTATAACAAATAATCATAACACTCAGCATCATTAACAACAAAAGCAACTAGATTAACATTAAATTAAGTATAAATCCCTAAAAGAAGTTAGAACATCATTCAACAAAAGTTCATCATCATCGACTTCATCTCATACATCAAATGAAAGAAATAAAAGACGGAAATAAGAAAAGATAAATTGGGAGGACTAGAGGTAGAAGTAGTAGAAAAAGCTCCACCTTCTATCTCCTTCTTCCTCTTCCTTTTTCCTCTTCTTTAGCTTTTCCCTAAAGTGGCAAGTGAAGGCTCTTTCTTTAGGGTTTCTTTATTTTTCTTTTATAGTCTTTTCCAATTTAAGGTAGGTTTTACGTGGCCCAAATGTCTGAAATAAACCTAAAAAATTTGAGTTTAGAAGCAGTCCCCGTGTCTGTCATCCAGCCTGCCACGATTGTGGCACTTAAAAATTGGTTCTATCACTATCATGGCCAATGGCTTGTCATACTCGCTTTTTTCATGAATCGTGGCCTTCCCTGCAGGCTTCTGTCACAATCGTGGCCCTTCCTCCTCCAAACTTTGTCCAAATCTTCTCCAACCTTCTTTACCTGATCTCAAACACTAACAAACTCATCAAAACACCTCAAACACACAAAATTAAAACCTCATATCATGCTCTAACCCACATAACATTAAAAAACACAAACACCTAATCTAAACCTAAACATACACAAATTATCTAATTAACAACTAAAAGCATACTAAATTACCCATTAAAACATAATGTAACCTATACCTATCATATCCTTACACTTAAACTTTTACTTGTACTCAAGCAAAAACACCAACACAACAAAACACAAACAAACCAATCAATAACATATATAAATATGCAATAATGGTACAATGGCATTAAACTTCATGAAACTAATTTAGCTTCAAACACAAACCTTGAAAATTTCCTAACTTATTAACTTATGAAATTTGTGGCTACGATCTTTGGACTAAATATACATACTAATCAAGACCTTAATGTCAAATTCATTCATCCCCATCACTTGCACACACACATTGATAATTATTTAGTCAATCAAAATTGTAACTATCCCTAAGTAGCTTTTTATGAAAATTCAAGCTATTCACAAAGATCAGTATGTTTTATTTATAAAAACACTATTTTTGTTAATTTTCATTGACACTGACCTAGTCTTTTAATGTTAAGGCAAACATTTGTGATGAATGTCCCCTGGTTACTCAACTAGGTCATGTTTTTATTCATTTTCTTGGTTGGAATGTCATTATAGTCTTTTGACGCGAAAGTAAACATTTATGATGAATGTGCCCTTCTTACTCGGGTAGATCACATTCTTAACTGGCTACTAGCTCTATTCATAAGCCGAAGGCCACCGAAATAGTTATTTATTTAAAAAATATAATTTTTTTTCACATTTTATTGCCTACCTCATTTCTTTAGCTAATCATTCTCATGAAAGGATACTAACGATGCCACTTATTCAATTGACCTAAAATTATAAATGTATGTAGAAAGTTCTTAAGGTGAATAATGTTGGACCTCGAACTTTTCTCGAAAGTTAGAATTATTAAATGAGGATTTGTTGGTGTTTAGTCATGAGTAAAAATTAGAATTTTTAAATCTAAAAATTTATGGAGTTTATTTATGAATATTTTTTATTTCATATGGTTGCATGGATTAAATAAAAGTGTTAGAATTAAGTCAAGGAGTTAGAAGGCATTAGATTAAATATGGAAGGGTAAGTTTGGAAGTTAGAGTTGTTTTTAGATTAATAAGATAAGAACAAATGTAGGTGCGTGAGTGAAGTGCTGGAAAAATAAAATAAGAATAAGAAAGAAAGAGACGAGTTCATGTAAGAAAGAAAGAAAAAGAGAAGTTATAGAAGAACCTAAAAAAAACTAG
>JANIIA010000005.1:55381696-55401894 GCA_027478495.1 Erythroxylum alaternifolium
AAGCCCTTATGTACATCAACTTTTCAAATTAAGCTTTCTAAGTGTCCAATAAGTCTATAAATAATGTCTAATCACCTCTAAGGCCTTATAATACATTTAACTCAGCCATCATGGCCATATCCATCAAATGGAATCGATTTTATACACTTAGAAGCTTATATGTCAAAAATCTTTAAGATTTTGCATACAGATAAACTATAAGTTCATCTAAGGGCATATAACATTATATATTATTGGCATATATATCGAAAGGATTCAAATACATTTTAAAACTCATATACAACCATTTATATATCACTATACAGTAATATCTACAAGTATAAACCAATACAAAAGGGCTTAGAGAGTCCAACGTTACATGGTAAATGCATTATTCTAAAGGTATGTCCTAATTTCTACAGGGAATGTAAAATGAAATGCAAAATTTCTAAGTTTTGAGCATGTTAAACAATTATATAAGATTGATGATGATTTTGTATCTATCTTTAAGGCTTATAAGAAAATTGTTTTGAGAAAATTCTTTAGGTATGATGATTTTGGTTAAGGAAAATAAATCGTGTGTTCCTAGGAGTTCTTTAAGAGAGATATTAGTGCACGAGGCCTATAGGAGAGGATTGATAGGTCATTTTGGCATTAAAAAGACTTCAAATATTTTTATTAAACATTTATTTTATCCTCATATAAGTTGTGAACTTGAAAGAATTTTCTAATTATTGGATCACATATAACAATCTAAGGTTGCTCCATATGGTTTCTATACTCTTTTGCCATCCCCTAGTGAAACCTAGGATGATATTCTATGTTCCTTTACCTAGCTCCAAAGGGTATAAAGGTTATATCTATGATGCTGTTAATATGTATAGAGATGTTAAGTTTCTTATGAAAGGTTTTAACGGGAATGTTGGGAACCAAGTTATTATTTTGAGCTACTTTTCACCCTTAGATGGATGGGCAAATTGAGGTAGTAAATAAAATTTTGACTACTTTATTATGTGCTATTTGAAAAGAATTTAAAATTGAGGAAGATTATTTATTGTTCAATGCATTAACATATAATAAAGTTTTCTATACTAGTATTAGCTTTTCACCTTTTAATATTATTGTTTATGGTTCTGACCTACTCAATTAGATTTGATTATGTTACCTATTCATTATAGAAGTAGCTTGGATGGTTAAAAGAAAGCTAAAATGGTGAAGTAGCTACATAAAAATGTTTGGTAAAATATTAAAAGAAAGAACTATAAATTTTAAGAGTGGGTTACACTTAAATTATTAGCTCATATAGTATCTTCCGGTTATTAAGAACAAAGACCACGATTTTTCAAGTCTAGGTGACATTATATTTTAAATTATAACTAAAGTATAACTTTATTTATATAATTAGAATTTAAACTTAACAAACTCAAATATCTTATATAAAGTTCATAAAATTTCTTCAACTTTATAATTAAGTTCAACTTAATTTAAAGTTAAATTTTCTCTTTAATTGTTCTTAGGTGTAATTTATAAATTTCTAGAATTATAATATGATAAATTAACGCCCTTTTCAATATATCTTTATTTCTCTATAATTATATATTAAGATTTGCGTCTAAAAATATATTATGTTCATCCAAATTTTAGGAATGTTAAAGTGGTTTTATTTAATCTATCCATAAATGGTTATAAGTATAATTTCATTTTTTATTTATCTAATATCCAATTAAATATAGAGTATAAAATTAGTATATAATATATTAAAATCCAATTATGTTTGTCCTTGTGAATTAGTATTTGATTTATATTTGATATTTAAAACAAAAATTCTATTCTCAATTCACTTTGATTAAAAAAATTTGAAATCATTATTACTAATGAAAAATAACAAAATATTCTCCCTAATTACTTTTAGTTGATAAATTATTTATTAACATACTTAATTATTTTCATACAATTTATATTATACTCAAATACTATCAATTGATAAATAAAATAGGTTATAAATAGTATTAAAATATAGTAATCTCATAATAATGAAGATATTCACATACACAAAAGTAATATTTTATATAAGATTCTCATTCGCGGACGTGAACTTATTCTGTAATAAGCATTCATATGTTTATGTATTTACATTTATTAGTTTATAAGATCAACTACTATCTTAATAAGAAAGAAACATCAATATCTCTTTTTGATTAAACTAAAATGAGAGATAATTTATAAATAATAATTAAATGCAATTTGAATATCATAAGTACGATCTCACCATAATTTCAAATTCATAATTATCAATTTAATTGATAAAAATGTACAAAAATAAAAAATATTTTATTAAATAAATTAATAATGTCATACATAAACTTACAACCAACTAATTAGAAGAAAAAACATTAACTGTCATTACCAATTTTTAAGCATCTCATAAATTTTTTTGGATGCATAACACATGAAAAGGACTTGTTTTAGTTTCAACTAATAGCTTCCGCACTTACAAAGCAAGTGACAAGGGTGGAAAGATACTTAAAATGGGCTTAAACGTAAAAGTCTTGGGGTTCTCATTCAATCCAACTTCTGCAACTACAATGAAATCCTTTAAATAAGCTTTAACAACCGTACAATAATCTACTGAGATATTTTTTGTTTTGGATACTTCCTACTTAGTTCCGTCCAACTCACTAGAAAACAAATGAGCCATTAAGTTACCTGTGCGTTTGGATTTTGTTTTGAAATAGTTCTCACAGTGGTATTGTTCTTCCATAGCTGTTGGAAGTCCCCCGCTTGCTTCATCAACCTTGTCAGATCTCCAGCTTCCATTGTTATTACCACGCTTTATGGAGTGGTAGTTTTTGGATTTCAATATTTGTGTACTGCGCAAAAAGGAAGGAGGTATGGTCGTCCAAAAACGACCAACGTTTAATGCAGAAAGGTCGATTTGGTAATTGTACGGTTTGTTTTCATCTATGGTTGTCAATTATCACATACACTCATCGTTTTACTATAATTTTTGAACTACTAAAAAAGAGACCTCACCTACATCAAGTGGATATTGGATCTTATAGTTTGGTCAAATTTAAAATTCTTTTTATTCATTTTCTAAAGATAAAATCAATTGAAAAATTCATCAATATATATAGCAAGATAAAGTACAATTTTACAAAATATAACAAAAGACAGGTTCGATTACACATATTCTTAATCTTAAATGGAATAGAATGGTTCACTAGTCCATATACAAATATAATATTTATTTAAATACGTCCATTTTTTTTTAACGAAAATCTCAGTCTTTAATTAACCATTCCATTCACTGGTCTTAGAAATCAAAGACCTGCCAATTTCAATTATAAAGGTAGAGCATTCAAGACTCAAAAAGTATTATTCTTTCGTTTTTCAAATAAGAAAGAATTGAAAGACATGACTTATGATCTGTTTTCTTGTAAGCTATTAGCTCGTTCTTTTATCTTATAATTTTATTAAATTCTACTTGAAATTCCTGCCTTTTAGTTTAAGTATAGGACTTTGATAATAACTAAAAGTTTGTTTCCAGCTCATTATGTTCAAATATGGGTGGTGAGAACATGTGTCTTTTTTTATTCAATAAAGAACATGAAAGAAGATGAATCATTCACTGTTGAATAACCATGCCTGTGAATTCACCTATCAACGGTATACATATAAGCGTGATAATTTATTTCACTTGCAATGAACCAAAATACATTATAAAGATAGGGAAACCTCTAGTAACGTAGACATGAAGGAACAGGGTGAGAAATTGTCCACCAGTTGCATACCTTTCTAAAGATTTTAGCATTCATTTTTCCAGCTCACAAAATTATACATTTTCTTTATCAATCTGGAGTTTCAAGAGTGTAATGACCAAGCCTACCAGTTCGGTACAAATTGAGTAACTTGCTAGCTACCTTAGTATCAGAATCATTATCTGGTTCCACACTCAAATGAAAAGCTTGCTTTAAAGTTCTAAATTGCAGCTCAGTCAGTTTCTCCAAATCCTTTTCAGTCTGCAAGTTACCGTTGAAGCACGAAATCGTAAGAGCAAGCGCCTGACGTATACCATGCACTACAAGATCCTACATGAACAAGAACTGTTGTCACTCTTAATAGGAAGAGAAGTCACAAATTTATCAAATTCTTCGCCTTGAACACACAGTGATTTGTCTAGGAGGCACTCGATGATAGGAAAAAATTCACAAGAAATTTCACGGCTGCAGAGTACTCTGTTCTAGTCATTCCACTACTACCAATTTCAGTCATTATTTCTCAATTATGGGATAGCCTTCTCTACTTTACAAAGTCATGATAATAATGTGCTATATGAAATTTCAAATCGATCATCTTCATGAACTTTTGCAGAACACTGTTTTTTGGCCATTCCTAGAAAACAAAGTACAATTCCTTGCTGCAATGCAAATCCTCAGTTATATAAGAAAAGGTCAAACTTAATTCAACTCTTTTAAGCAATAAAGACATCAAATTTCATGGTGATTTGTCTCATTCTTAAAAAACTCCTGTGATTTAATATTCTAAAAAGAAGTCCCTATAATTTGTTAAATTGACACACACACAGACACACACGTCTTGTATTAATTTTTTTGGCCATATGTTTGTGAAACTGACACCACGTGTTGTACACCCTGCCAAATGTCAATTCCATCTAATTTTTAATGAGAAAACTAATGAGAAAACTAACAGAGAGGGTGGATGTCTCCATTTAACAAAGTAAGAGAACTTTTTTTTAGAAATATTAGGCTAGAAGGACTTTTTAATGAATCAAGCAAACCACAGGAATGGTCCTTGGTTTTTACTATTCTTTTATTTTTTCAATTAAAGAATACTTTTTAACTGGATGCTTAAAACATAATCAAATTCTTAGATTTCCACATAAAGTTATTAAGGAAATCAATGATTGACCTATATGCCATCATATTATCATATTCTTCAATTTCAATGAATAGTGGACGTAGATGATTGCAATAAAAAGTCAACGAGACAAAAAAATGAACCAGATGTTTTCACTTCCAATCTTGTGGGAAAAGTCCATGAGAGAAATTGATATTATCATTTAAAAGGATTCTTCTTTTCATTAAATAGGCAACCATTCACTTCTAGTCCACATTTATTTCCAAAATAGTGCGATAGTCAGAAATGAAAAAAGACACAAAAAATACATCAAAATGAGCTCTCAAGTTAAAAACAATGGCCACATCATTTTAAGAAGACTCAAACATATTTTTTCAAGAAAATTTTAAAAAGGTAAAGTTTAAAATCTGACAAAATTATTTTCTAGTGAAAGTTGCATAATGAACTAATGAAATATTGAAGATTATGTGAACAAATTCAAAGCATCATATAGCTTTATTTCCTTTTTGACAATTATTGCCTTAATAGACTCATTTCAGATCTCTTTAGTGTTCCGTAACTTGACCACAGATCTACTATTCTTTGAAATATGAATGTTCACTTATTCTCCTTCCCAAGTCATATAAATCAAATGATACAAGTGCTTTTACCTGTGTGTGATCAGTAAAATACTTCTTCTGTTTGGCTGTCCCAGAAACACTTGAAGCTGTTGTTTTCTGGTCCAAGATGGACGTAACATTTTCAGAGGCAGTTGTCTTTGTCCATTTCCTGTACTCATCATTCAAACAAAGAATAGCCAGAAAATATCTGGCAAGTTCCTTTTCCCCAATCAAACAATCTTTAAATGCACCTGTATTAGAAGAGAGAAGACATAAAAAAAAATTGGAGAAAGTGATCATCCAAATGACTCACCTATTGAGGTGCAATATCATAGCAATGAGATATTATGGGGCACCATGAGTAAATCAAAGCACAGTCAACTGAAAGGGGTATGCTGGACCATATCACCAATCATTCACATTTATAGAAAGATAAGGGAAAAGGAGACCCAGTAAAAATGAACCTGTTAAAGCTAGCTTGGAGCAGATCTCCATGTCAATGATCTTTGGAGGTAAAATACCAGGGCTGTCCAAGATGTATATGTTAGGATGACTGCCAATCTACAAAACAAAAATCAGATTGTGCTTACGGAACAAGACATTTCCAAAGGAAACACAAAGAACCACCCTTTTCTCTAGGCCAGGCCAGTACAGCTTAACAAACTATAGTTTCCATTTGGCCATTTCCATTGCCTTGTTTTGACAAATATATTTTCTAACAAATATAAACGGCTTTTGGCGGATGGGTAGTGATATTACCCTAGCGCTATGAATAAGCATTCACAATTCGTAAATCTCATCAAAACTACTTTCTTATACTAAAATCGGCAATGTTTAAGACTAAGTAAATATTTTCAGAAAAGAGGAAATTGGCCTCTTCGGTTAGAGACATTCCATTTTCCAATAATAGTTGACAGTTTTTAGGGGGAAAAAAAAAAGAGGCCCACAGATTGTAACTTGAGGAATTCTCTTTTTTGACTACTAAAGATAGAAGAAAACAAACAAAAGCTTGCCTTGAAGAAGCTGATATCTTTTGTCTCTCCTGGATGTGGGCTCACTGTGGCACGCCTCAACTTTCCCTTCTCTAAGGAGAAGCAGTTGTTCCTTGAGTAGTTCACGAAATAAATAATAGGATGGCTGAGGAGAAAATGAGAGAGGGAGAGAAAAGAGTACTAAGACAGTTGAATTTACCAGCAGCACTAGTCCTTCCAATTTGATGCAAGGAGTTGGCAAGCGCTGACTTACCAACATTTGGAATCCCAACCATCATCATCGTGGTGGCACAACTTGATTCATCCGTTTTTTTCGATTCCCTTACTTTTTTTTGTAAGAAGTTGAGGAACTGCAGGAAGTAACCACAAAGTTTTAAAAAAAACGGTGGATAATGAAAATAGTATGATAAGTAGTAGTGAAAAACCTGTTTGACACTAGAGGTGTTGTGGGAATTAACTCCAAAGGCAATACAATTTTGTTGCTGAAAGTAATTGAACCAGTCCTAGCAGTTTAAAGATTGGCTTATAAGAAAAGCAGATAATAATCATGAAAGGAAAGGAAGCAGAAGAAAAAGAGTGACCTTGAGTAAAGAGGAGTTAGAAAGGTCTGTCTTGTTAAGGACTATGATCCGCCGCAACTTGGGGAAGTTATTGTTGTTGTTATTGAAAAGGTGACATTGTGATGAGAAGGGAATCTGTAACAAAGCAAAGGTGTAGAATTAAGGAAAGTAAAGAACAAAAAGAGGTTATGTAATTGATTGAGATAAATAATGAAGCAAACCCTAGCATCTCTGACTTCAAGCACGAAATCAACCAAAGGAATTCGTTGAGAAATGGCGTGGGATGCAGCTGCCATGTGAGCATTATACCATCCTCCTGCTTTCTTCTGCCTCATCGCATTCCATATTTTCTTCACCATACCCTCCATCCTATTCATTTAATTAACATATATGATTGATTCCTTGCTTGTTTCTCAGTTTTGACTAGAGAGAGACAACAAAGCAAACCAAAAGAGTTAAATAGCTAAAAGCGTAATGCTTCGGGTCGGTTTATCTTTTCGGGTCGGGTTATGGACAACCCCTATCCTCTCCTTCCTTTTTCTCTTGTTCCATTAATCTTAACGAATCCTCTTTGTCTTTAGATCCTCTCTTCCAAACCCTAACCCTAAATTTTTTTTTTCCTATTTCATGTATCTCGTTTCCCCAAACTATAATCTGATGATTATAATCTCATTGGTGTTACCCTGAAAGCTCTTTCTCTCCCTCTCACTTTGTAATCCATGGGTGGCTCTGTGGCCGAGGATCTCGGAGCCCCTGAGTCATGGGAGGTTGCCGATTTGGACGAGTCCATGAGTCGTCTGATGCTTAATAAAGACTCCAAGCAACGTCAACAACAACTATCTCCTCTTACTCCTCTTGAAGTATCCAATGCTTCTGTTTCGGGGCGGTTCGAGTCGGATTCTTCACCTAGCGGAAACAAGGTGTCTGAGGATGTTCTCAATCAGGTCGATCAGTTCCTTCGCGAGGCCTTGCAGAACCCTCGCGAACGCCTTTCCAGTGAGTTCCAAGGATTTGTGTTCTGAAATCCTTTGATAATACTTAATTGACTTATGGGTTTTGATTTGTGTGGAAACGGTCAATGGTTGAGCTTGAGAGTGTACGTCCTGATAATTCATTGTGTGATGTGGTTGAATTGGGGAATATAGGATAATTAGGATAGAATCACTCAGAAGTTTAATGCTAAGTTTTGCAGGAAAACCTCTTGAGGCTCTGTTCAAAGATAGGAAAATTAGGGAAGGAAATTTTAACGTTATGGATGACCGTGCAAGGAGAGAGTGAAAAGTTTTGGTGAAAACTAATGTCATTGGAGTTTAATGACTCTTTGGTACTTAGGACCGGATATTGACATATGAATTTGATTGTACACCAGTTGAAACCAGAAAGATTTCCTGTTACTGATTTTATGGAGTGAAAAATATTAACTTTTTGATAGGAAGGTTAGATATTAGGTTCTGATATTCTGAAGTCCCATCTGTGGGAGAGGTGGTGATTGATTGAAGGTAGTAATTCAATCAGGTAATTTGTGACATTATTTGGGTAGTAAAATGTTTGTTATAATCTGAAGATAACTGAGGATGAGAATATATGTGGTCAACCCCTATGAGATCAGGCTCTTGTTGGTATTTTTAGGTGTTTTTGCTAATCTCAAATCTTGAGGTTAAGACAAGCAATTATATGTACCTGGATAGAGATCTACGTATAGCATAAACATTAAAACTTCTGGAATCAGATGGTTTTTGGTGTTTCCTATATTTTCTAGAGCTAAGACCTGCACTACACAATATCAAGATGAATGATCATCTATAACCACATAGCTTTGCATATCTAACACAAAAATGTAATGAATTCTATACCTATATGTTGTACCAATTTTCTTATTCCCTTAATCTCTATATTGGTGGTTTTGGGGGTTGGGTGGCAAAGAATTTGCATTTGGGACGTCAGCTTAGTGTTAGACAGATATTTTGGAAGATTTTACTGTACATATCAAATACTTTGAAGACATTATTTTGCATTTTTATTTTTATCTTCTTGGAATCTGCTCCATGTTTCATCTATATTTTAGCCAGTACTTTGGCCCATTTATGCACACAGAAGTACGTAATCATATGCATATACATATTTCAGCATGTGTAGTAGCATGATATGAGCATATTTTGGAACCAGTTCACCTTGTAAGTTTTGAGCATGATTTTCTTATTGTTTTCAAAAAATTGCCATTTAGTGGTTGTTTTCATTGTTTTCTTTGAAGCACAATATGCAACCTCACTGTCAAACTTTAACAGAATAAGCTTTTCTGTCTTCATAATGTTTTCATTGATACTTATTTTTTTCCCCCTAAAAAATACTGAATTGTTGTTATCTGTGATGTCTTATGTTCAGTTTTGCGGATGGAACAAGATGTTGAGAAGTTCATCCGTGATCCATTGCAACAGCAATTGGAATTTCAGCAGTTGCCTACTTCATATCTGCGGTTGGCAGCTCACCGTGTAGCACAGCATTATTCACTGCAGTCCATGGTTTTGTTGGATAACAATTTGGGTGATGGTACAGGCTCTAGAATTATAGTCTGCAAAACTTCGGAAATTAAACATCCTTTGATTCGCTTGGCAGATATTCCTGTAAGTTTTCCATCGGAAGATAGTGGTGCTCTTAAAGTTGCAATTAAGCAGAGGCCACAGATCCGATCTCACCATGTCAACATTGCAAATTTAAATTCCTTGAACTCGAATAATAACAAGAGTGTAGAGGAAAGAAAAGAAGATTATAATAGGGCGCGTGCACGGATATTTAACTCCAGTAGTTCTAGCAGAAGACCAGATGGTGAACAAAGGTTGCAAGATACTTCCCTGCATGTTTCTTTGGGTATGTCAAAGATGGAAGAGAAATCTACTTCCAGTATTTCAGATATAACTGCAGGAAGGGGTTCTACAAGCAGCAATAGATCAACTAGGACTAGGATAGAGAAGGAGCCAGTTGGTAGGGGCAAGTCAAACAACAGAGTGGCCATCTTTCGGGACCGTGAAGTTGATCAGAATGACCCTGATTATGATCGAAGCTATGACAGGTATATTTTTTAAATTTTCTCCCTTCTTAATCTGCATTTTGGTTACTGTTTTGTCTTTCTTGAGTAGGCTGGTCCCATTCAAATGAGTAAGGTGTTGTACCTTTCCTTTAGTCTTTAGTTGGTTCTCACTGAGCTTTCTAAGTTAGCTAAAATTGGAGGAGTGACAACTTTGAAGTTAATCAAACCCGGACCAATCGTGCTTTAAGCCAAAACAATGTCATTTTGTCCTAACCGGTCAGGCTGGGCCAGGAGTTTGGCAGGGCTTAGCTCATTGACTTCAGGCCAGCCTGGCCCAAATTGCCACCCTTATTTTCTAATGTGATATTCTTAGTCTGTGTGGACTGTCCTGGATCCTGTTAGGTTGGAGGTTGGCTTACTACAAAAATTAGGTTTTGTGGTGGAAAAGCAGAAAACAAATTGTTTAATAGCATTTTTATGTGTTCAGTGTTGTTTAAAAACTTTAGAGCTACAAGAGCTCTAGGAACCCATGCCTAATTGCCAACTGTAGGCCCGCACCTGGGTCAATGTGCGTACTTAAATTAAGCTCAGTGACCTACTTGTTCTGTGCCTCAAATGTTAAACAAGATAAGATTGTGTTCTATAAGGTGTAATCCATAAGAAATTCAGGTTCTTGTTGTGGTCCCTTCAAGACTTGTTAGGTGTTATGATATTTCTCTCGATTTATATTTAAAATGAACAAATGAAACAGATTAGAGGCACTTGATTCTGCATATGAAGATGTAGGCAATTCATATTCCTTATGCACCTAATCTGATCCTAGACAGAGAAATTCCAAACGTAAGCCTTTCAAAATGTTTTCTCCATTACCATGATGATATTTTTACTGACACCTAATGAATGAAAAGTTAAAGGGACTGTTACTTCTCCATCAGTTTTTATTGAATATGGTATAGTTGCTGGACCATTGCTATTAACTTTTGTTCACTTTTATGCTCGAAGAAAATATTGGCTGACAGGATAATTTTGTCCAGGTACATGCAAAGATTTGATCCTGGATTTGGGTTCAGTAGTGGTCCTTATGGCATTCAACCCATGTATACCCCTGCATTGAATTACAACACAGAATTTCCTCAACTTGGGCCTTGCCATAGGCCACAGAGGTCCATGGAACACCAACCTCGACATCTCCCGCAACATTTACTTGGGCCCTGGGGTACGCCATCATCATCTTCTGGACTTGGTTATAGTCATCCAGAAACAATGATATCACCAATTATCCCAAACCATGTTGGTGCACAGTCCACATCTACCATATATATGCATTCCTCACAGTATCCTTGTCAGCGCCCAGGAATGCCTTTTATTCATCCTCATGAGCATATTCAACCATTTTCACAGGTATGTGTCATCATATTGATCACAATAAGTTAAGGTTCTTTTCAAGAATACTCGGAGAGAGCTTATCATTTTTCTGAGTGCTGTCATAGTTAAGCTTTGCTGTTAATCTACTGTCTTGTGATCTTTCCTCACATAAGGCACTAAAGTTTAATTGTGAACATTTAACCACCTCTCAGTTGGAGAGAATAAGGAAGGCATTAAATTACATGGAGTAACATATCACACATTTGTTTCTGGATCTCTTACTTGTTGAATCTTTGGCTATTCATCACTGATCTTATTTTACATGATTATTGTATTTTTTTGCAGGCTCATCAACAGCAACCTAATATGAGTTTTGGTTTAGCTCGGCCCCAGTAAGGGGCCTGGACCATACCTGCACCCTGTCTTCTTGAACTTCCACTTCAAATCATGGGTGAGCTTGGACAGCTGTATATTCTATCTCCGCTGGCAGAAGTGCAGGCATAGAGAGATCTGGGGTTGATTGGAGTGAAAATTTTGATGACTATCTGTGTTGAATCATTCCACCAGTCTCAATTCTCTTGGAGCTGTTGCGTTTGTGATCAAGGATGAAGAAGCATAATGGTTTGACAAATCAGTGCATCGTGTCATCCAGGCGAGACATCTGCTTGGCTTTGATGATGACGAAGAATGAAATACGGGAAAGTTTGCCTGAGCTTGTTATGCATGTGCTCGGTCTGAATGAAGGCATCTCTGTTGTTCATTTTCCTACTCATCTTAGTTTAACATCTTCCATTCCGGCTTCCAGCTGAACAATATTGTCTGATGGATAAATCTTTCTCGTGGTTTATCCAACGGCACCAGAAATGCAGAGCCGAAAGGGTGACCATTTGATGCTTGTTAAGGCTTGGCATGTCCGAATCAGACCAATCACCTGGCAGTCTCTGCTGGGAAGCTCTTGGTTGGCTTGCGGATTTGTTTGTCAGGAGGAATAATGAAATTAGTTAAACATGTATCATATGGATAGTGGCATTGATATCTATATGTAATGGGATGAAATTGTCACCTAAATGATCTTAATGGAGATTTGTATGGCTCAATTAAATCTGTTCTCTTTTATGTGCCAAAAAAAGAGTGAACGAATAGCGCATGCTTTATTTCATTTGCTCTCCTGGAAGCTTACTTCTTGAATAGCCAAAGATGAAAAGTTCTGTTGTATTAAACGAGGTTGTGCCTGATCTAAAATTTGCGTTCACGGTGCAATTATTTGTAAATGATGTTGACAGACTTTTTGGTTTCAATTGAAATTTCAAATGCTTTTATATTTTATTTTTTGCCGATTTTATTATCAATACCGTTGAAAACCTGCCCTTTTATCTTCATTTTAAGGCCATTTGTTCACAATTAAATCGAACATTAATGGTGTTCAGTTTTCTCATTCTTTCAACTTTTCCAAGGGAAGACTAAAGATTTGCCAAAACAATGAGTAGAGGCATTTTATTTTTGTTCAAAATAGCTATGTTTATAGTTTGAGCATAACAACGTGTGTGTCTACTGTCTATAATCGGTTGCTTGCGATTGCGTCTGCTCATAAAAAGGTTTGGTTACTTGTTTACGTGCACCGTGATTGCCCCTACCCTCCTCATCCCTTCTACGTGCGCAGTGCAGTGCTTTAACAACTCCATCAAAAAAAGTGCACTCTTTCTGTTAAACAATGCTAATGATGCGGTTAAAGCCTTACGAATAATCCACTCCTTCTACAGGAAAAAGGCAGACATGATGGCTTTCCCTTTTGAGTGAACCATCCTCCTCCTCCTCACCTGTCAATCCTTCTTGTCTTATACCACTTAGCTAAGCTAACTACTACTGTCTCATTCTCATAGTATATATATATATGTATATATACATACATATACATATTTGTTCTCAATATAAAAAGCAGGTAAGTTTTGGTGTTTATAATTTGTCTTGCGTAAGACATAACAATTAAACAGGCAAATGTATATGACAGAATTGAGAAGGTTAAGGTTGTGAGGTCTCTGTTTCTTTCTGTGGTTTCAGGTAATGATGGATAAGGTAAATTCACAGCTGTACATGCAGAACTGCTATATAATCCAGCAAAATGAGTTGCTTCGGGAGAAAGCACAACGTCTAAACCAGGAGAATCAGGCTCTCCGGTCAGAGCTGCAGCAGAAACTTTCCAATAGGAAATCGGATGGTCGCTCCACCTCCACCTCAAGCACCATTCAAAGTGAAACAAACCAACTCTGATGTAAATGTAGTCTTTTTGTACTGGTGTATGCATGTCTCCAGTATCCACAAGAACATGCCTGTAAACTAACTTAAATCGCATGATTCAGAACTACTAATGTCAATTATCTTCTATGCTTTAAAATTGTTGGTGCAAAGCAATGATTATTATTATTATTATTTCCCACAATTCTATGTTTCTCAAACAAGTTAAGAACCCTTAATGGATTGTATAAATTTTATTTATTTATTAGTTCTTGGCAGATCAGTGGTTTTATTTATGCTATACAATTTGTTTTGTTTTAAGTAAGTCCAAGAGAATTAAGGCTATACGTAGAGTCTGGGACTTCCAGCTGATGATGACGCGACGTTACAGAAACAAACACAGCTAATAAAATAGATTGATATTTTAAACGTAAGAAGAGTCAGTCACACAACTAGCAGCAGCTGCTCTGTGTACTGATCTCCATTTCCAGAGAGAGTCAAACTGGTCGTTTTGTGCGTATTTTTCATGGCGGGAACCACCCCAGCACTTATGCTCTCCCTCCCACCAACCCGATTCCGTCACTGCCACTTCCATTTTCCGTCCTCAACCTCTTTCGACGGTGGCCGTCGCTGTTCCCTTTTTTCTCCAATCAGAATCAGAGCTAGTGAACGCCCTCATCATGTTCGCTCCTTCACTACTCTCAATAATCCGTGTTTCGATTTCTATTATTCTTTGTTTGGTTTTTACTCTTTTGTTTATTGGGTTGTCAGGTCGATGGAAATGAATCCGCGGGCGCGGCCATGACTAAGTGGTTAGCTTGTGCCAAACCATTGTTGAATTTCGCGGCGAATAATTTTCTTCCATTGGGTATTTGATGTTTTTCTTAATCATTCATTCACTTGTTTCGATTTTTATTTTCATGTTTTGCAACTTTTAAATGTTACTAAGATTGGTTGGCTGACTCTTTCAAGTGTGATGGGTTTTGCAGCTCTTATTGGCGGAGTATCGTTGGGACTTGCAAATCCTAGTCTTGGCCGTCTTGCTCATAGATACCACCTCTCAAAGTTTAGCACTTTCGCCATATTTGTTATTTCAGGTTGGGCAGTTAATGCTTCTCTTATAGTTCCTATTTTTTTTAGGGAGTATCAGTATGTTGTCCTTTAATTTTCTCCTCTCCCTGACTCTTTTTCTTCTCTTTAAACCTTATATACAATTTCCGAATTGTTGGATAATAATAAAACAGGTTTGACATTGAAAAATGGGGATATCGGTGCCGCTGTGAAAGCATGGCCTGTTGGAGTATCAGGGCTTGTATGACCTTCAATCTCTTTCAGCTTATTACCTTTCTGTAGGTTCAGTCTCTACGAGTAATAGTACTTCCAAGTTTTGCTTTTTCACTTCTTCTTTACATAGTTACACGGAATAGAGGGGAAGGTATGCACCCAGATATCATCTTACTGGTGCTATATTAATAGACTAAGCATCTTTTCACACATTGAATTGCATCTCATCCATGTTGTGTTGAACTTTTACCTTTTGTTTCAGGAATCGATTACTAGTGTTGGAATTATTTTGGGTAGATGGATAAAATTTTCCTGAAATCCTTGAAAACAATGAAGAATTTTGCTAATCATTTGTTCTTTTCCAGTATTAACATTACTCGGGAATTGACTGTTGTCTGCAGTTATGTCCCTTTCGTGGAGTAGCATGTGGTATACTTTGTAACATGCTTTTTACTGTCCAAATACTAGTGCATATGCTTGTATACATTCTCACCCATTCCACTTCTACCATCCATCTGCTGAACTTATTATTTAAAATTTGTACATTGCCATAAACACTCAATGAATAGATATGATTTCTTGGCATCTCATTGGTGAAAAGTCGGGAGAAGATGTTTGATTAGAGGAAGCCTTCTTTTGGAAGGAACAAGGAATTTTGATGTTCTCTAGCGGCCCACAGTTATACTCTCCTTGCTTTTTAGGCTATATGCTAATAAACAGTACCAGTTCATGCAAAATGTCTCAAAAACCATTTTGAGAAGCATGCAGACGAAATTATGTCTTGCCTTCCTACGTGCTGAAACTTTTGATATTCCTATTTATGGTTGGTATTAACTGGGATTTATCAGTCCAAAATGGCTAAATAAGTATGTTTCGGATGGAGGAGTTTTGATGTTTTTCTTGCATCCAATTGTTATTAATCTGCCCTTCTAAGCTTTGTGCTGATTAGGTATAGCTGTTGCTTTAAAATATGGATAATAATTTTATGCTTAGAAACATTAGAATGAAATGAAGTTATGTATAAAGGTGAGATCGCGTAATGACCATATGATTGATTAGCCCTTGAATCATTATGTACTGAAACTTTTGTTGTGCTCACTTTGATGCTTTGTATAAACTAGGAATTTGATGAATCTGATCGCATCCATCTTTATCTGGCCCCTTTTGTTGCCTGAAAGATCAAAGGAAGTTAGTGCATTTCTTTTAATGAAATGGATATCAACTCTATGAAAGTTCTACAAGACGCTACCAAACTGGAGAGGGAAAGGGAAGTGGAGAGGCTTGTGTCTTACCTATGGCCTGCATCTTTTTGTTTCCCGAATGATTCATCTCAACTTATGTATCACTTACATGTTGCACCCATTCTAGAGTATACAGTAATTTGTTTTATTGTTGCTCTTTTGATGCAGTTGTCTATCTTATTCTTTACACCATACTTCTCAAGGATTATTTTGCAAATTCAGCTTCAACCCCAACAGTTTGTTACAGGTCTGGGAATTGGATTATTTGCCTTTTTGTCTGTGTTTGTGCATGCGTCTGAATTGTGAGATGTGTATATTTTCCTAATTGGTTTAGTCAGATCTTTTTGTTTGTCTTATGTCGTCAAATCAACGTTGTTCTTGCTGACTACATGAATAACTTACATGGGTGTTGCATTGTTGATTATGCAAGCATGAATGAGATGGAGAAACTTTATTCATCCAACATTATTATAGAGGCATAAAAGTTCAGGCATCATTAGTGATCCCTGCATGGGTTTTCGATAAACTCCTGCTAAATGTGGACGTTGATGCAGCATTTTGATTCTTGTTGCATGTTATGAAGGAAAATAGTTTTTGTATCTGATACATTATACAAGGTAATGGTACATATTTAAAGTCGTTTAGGAGCAACAAACTTACGAATTCTCTCCTATGATCAACTATAATATTATCCTAGCTAATATAATTATATCTGAATGATTTGATTCTCTTTAATATATAACATTGCACAATCAAAATTTTGAGGCAGCAGGATTTTATAAGCTCTAATCTGTACAGATGGAACTTAAATCACATGTATCTTTGTATCTTTTGAACCGAGGGAAGGGTTGCAATCTGTTCATTATTAATATTTGTCACAGGACTGGCCTTATTTTGCTGCATGCCAACTACATTATCAAGTGGAGTGGCACTAACTCAGGTTGGATTACTGCCAAAAATTTTTTGTTGGCTAGTTTCATGTGAATTAGATTTCATTCTCAACGGTAAGTTTCATTTTCTAAATGCAGCTTGCTGGGGGAAATTCTGCCCTTGCTCTTGCAATGACAGTGATATCAAATCTTTTAGGAATTCTGATTGTAAGAACCTATCTCTTTAGCAGACACGAAGTTCCTTAAAACGAATAACATCTCAGTTTCGCTTGCTACCTTAAGATTTGATGTTAAAAAACTTCTCAGGTTCCTTTTTCTATCTCAAAATTTGTAGCTGCTGGAGTTGGTGTATCAGTTCCAACAAAGCAACTAGTTAGAAGCCTTGTTCTTACACTTCTAATTCCTCTTATACTGGGAAAGGTACTTTCTCATATTCTGCATTCATATCACAGCTTTTCTATTTCAATAAGGCCGTTGCTACTTTGATTACAGTTGATCAATGATGTTTTTTCCTTCTTTTTTATGAAGAGTGACTGCAAGAATTATATGCACCGCATGAACATACCCACATATTGCTTGGACATGTGTATGAACATTTCTCAATATGATCCCCTTGCTTCAGTCCTTACTCCTTATCAATAACCGGAAATATATGTATCAGTAATACATATCAATTATGTTTGTGCTATGTAATTGTGATGCTTACCCTTTCTACTGATTAATGCTTCCTGACCTACAGGTATTTCGAGAATCCTTCAAAGGTTAGTTTTCCATAGTTGTCATTCTGATTAAGTTTCTTGGCCATTTTCCTGCATAGGGTAGAATAATTGTATTGTATGGGTCCAGACACACATGTTAAAGGTAGCGAGACACTTAAGACTTATGCTAGCACCACTTTAGAGAGCTTTTGTTTTGAAGCTAGCAATT
This sequence comes from Erythroxylum alaternifolium, assembly GCA_027478495.1. Classification (NCBI taxonomy): domain Eukaryota; kingdom Viridiplantae; phylum Streptophyta; class Magnoliopsida; order Malpighiales; family Erythroxylaceae; genus Erythroxylum; species Erythroxylum alaternifolium. The sequence goes on from JANIIA010000005.1 coordinate 55,399,672, forward strand.
TAAAGTAAAAGAAAGGGCTAGACTTCAGGCATGATCCCTTGAGAGCAAGTCTTGCAGGAGAATGAGGAAACATTGTTATCTTTGATCTTTTATGAGTGACTGGTGGCTCACAGAGGAAATTGGCTGTTGCAAAAGCAATACTAAATATTGCTTCAAAATTTAAATTGTATAGCATTGTGTGGACTGTTTGAAGATATAGTGCCGAAGCTCCTCGTTGTGGATGGCACTCTAAGCTATTTTCTGGTGCTTGCAGAGTATTTAGAAGTTCTAACTTTGATGAATTGCATCTCAGGTTTGGCAGATTTAGTTGATCAAAACCGCAAGCTTCTATCAAGGATTAGTGCAATTTGCCTCAGTTTAGTAAGTTCTATATATTCCTTTGCACTTTTTAGCTATTCAAAGTGTCAAAATATTGAGATCCAGGGAGTCGATAGTTAGATGTGATAGTGTGCTGTTATATTTACCAAATAGTGTAAGGCTGAACCATATTTGGGTTTAGACATCCAAATATTTGGACTGTTTGAACAAAAAGAGACAGTAATTAATGTGCTATTAAATAACAGTTGTGTTAGTTCATATTGGCATACTTCCAAGGATACATTTTCTTTCATATTGAATTCTATGGTGATGCTTTTCCAGGTGCCATGGATACAAGTGAGCAGGTCAAGGTCATTGCTGCTGATGGTAGAGCCTGCAGTTTTCCTTACAGCGATTGGGCTTGGCGCGTATGTTTTTCTACATTTGTTTTTCAAAATTTTACTCTTTCCTTTTTTACTAGTGACTACTAAATCTATTAGTCTTCTAGTGCTGACAACAGGATCCAATCAGTTCACATTTTATTCTTAGGTGCTTACTTAAATCTATCACATATGTATCAACTTTTCCTCTTTTCACCCTCAAACTTCTCAAAATTTTCCGTACAGAATTGTGCAAGATTAATCCTTCTGCATCTTACCCTTTTTTTTTTTTTATGTGGTGCTAAGAGCTTTGACTGTCAATTGCACGGTTGAACGCGCTTTATAAAAGAAATTGTGAAATAAGAAAAAGCGTGAGATATGCGTGTTGTTGGTTATATTTTGTGGTTGCCAATAAACATTTGGCTTCAGCGTCATATTCTGCTGGTAGTAAGGTTCTCTCTACATGTTGCAGGTTGATGCATATTCTTCTACTAGTTTTTAATGTGGTTGCCGTACAAGGCCTCTCAGCTTTCTCTGGTGGCGACAAATCAGTTTTTGCAAAGAAAGAAAATGCCACCGCTTTTGTGCTTGTAGCAAGCCAGGTCATAGACTTCTTCTCTTCAGCTTCCAAAAGGATTTGCAGTTCTATTATAACGTGTGAATCTTTTCCTAATACATTGATTTTCTTCTTCTGGGGGCTGTTGATTGTATAATAACAAAAGTAAAGGGAAATTGGTTGCAGAATAGTTCCCCTTTCTCTGTTCTTAAACGATTGCTGAGGTTTTGTTACCTTATTATATGTTTGTCTAGAAAACTCTTCCTGTACTGGTGGCAGTGGTGGAACAACTAGGAGGTGCTTTTGGTGAATCAGGAATGCTGGTTCTTCCTTGTGTTGCAGCCCATTTAAATCAGGTTTGCATATTTCAGTTTGTGCATTGCTTTTAAAAATTCTTGAGAAACTAACAGAAATAGCACGTGCAGATCATCATGGATTCTTTTCTTGTTAACTTCTGGCTTCGTAAGGATCGTACCTCCAAAACTGCCAAAGTAGCCTGAATAATTGGGATTGCAGGAGTTTGGAGGACGTCTACAAATATTCTCCTACCATTTTTTTTACTTTTATTTGGATACAAAGTTCTCACTTCTCACCTAAATGTCAAAATGTAAACGTTTGCAGTTTCAAAAAAAATATGAAACCGAGGTTTAACAAATTACTAATAATTTGAGTTGGAGCTGTCCCTATGTAACAGTCATCACATGCATCTTTGTGCCGAGTCTGATACAAACTAATATTCTTTTTGCGGGATGAACATCGGATAACAACAATATCTTCTTTCATTTATTTTATTATTACTTTTTTTTTTGTGGGTATCAGTGTCTTCAATAACCTATCTGTCCTTGAAAGTTACCCTACGTTTGCTTGCTGTCCCCATGGGTGGGGACGGAAGACGGGGACAGAAAAATTCTGTCCTCGACCTATTTGTTTGCTGTCCCCACCAATTTTTGTCCTGACTTCGGAGACAGAGACATAAAATTTTTGTTCCTT
>JANIIA010000005.1:55401994-55417837 GCA_027478495.1 Erythroxylum alaternifolium
CATTTCTGTTCTTGAGACGGAGACAATTGTTTCTGTTCTGTCCATCGCAACCAAACAGCTCACTGTCTCCAATTTCTGTTCTGTTCCGTCTCTAAATTTCCGTCTCGTTCTGTCTCTGCATATTGGAGACAGTAACCAAATAGACTGTTAAGGATATAAGTGGATTTGGTGTCCGTTACCTTCAACTTGAGTTTTGGGTAGTTCAATGGTATCAGAGACACTAGGTGAGAGCCTGGGTATCCGTTACGTCGCAAGTTTGATTCTCCGAATGTTAAAGGGATTTCGACTGTACATGGTAGGGCTCTTCTGGGGCCCACCTTGGTGCGGGGATGTAATTGTCCCTAAAAGTTAAGGGGATAAGTGGATTTGGTGTCCGTTACATTCAACTCGAGTTTTGAGTAGCTCAACCACTCTGGGACCTCGAAGGGCACACAAGGAAAGGATACGTTAGCGACGTACCAGTATGTCCTTGACATACGACACCATCTCAAACAACAGCTGATCTGGAGATCATATGCTACTCCAAAGGCGATCTGTAGACTACTAGCATTTAGTAAGTTCCAGGTATGATGGTCAAGACATAACGCCCTAACACGCCCTCCTGGCTTTAACGGGCTCTCAACTCTTAGCTTTCCTCATAGGAACCTTACCCTTTAGTATCTACTTTTTTTTCTCGTTAGTTCTAATCTCATACAATAGAAATGTTTGGAAATAGGCAGTCCTTGACTGTCAAGACTTTCTCATACACAAGATCCTTAAAAGAGGCGAGTGTAAAGTATACTTATCTCTATATCAAGATGGGTAGTAAACATTCATGCAAACACTCAAACCCTCAGCTTTAAGGAAAGAGAGAACTCAGAGATGAACACTTAAATTGATAGTCATATTATCAAAACTAATTGAGACCTGTTTACAAAAGAAGGAAAGCCTTGCTTTTATAAACGAAGCAAGGGTTACAAAGGTAATTCTACCTAAGAACATACTCATGACTACTTTAAAAAAGGAAAGTACAATGATTACACTTTAACAAAGCTACTTTAATAAAAGCTAGCTACTTTTTTAAAAGCAAACAATAAAGGAATCTACTTTTCTAAAAGTAAACAGTAACTTGATAAGAAGGAATCCTGACATAGTGCTTGTGGGTTATGGTGATTCTTCTTTATCAAATAATGACAAAATTTTAAAAACACTATTGTTAAAAGTCATGTCTCATAATGATGGCATTCAAAGTATCACTAGTCACAAATGGGTTCATGCCATGATTGCAAGTTAGATAGAGTGTCCAGATCACTTGAGCTATCAGAGTGACTTGGAAAAGTCTCTTGTCGTTTACCAGGACTAAGCTCACATCTGTGAAGTTCATGCAAGAAGTGATTTAATTTATCTTCATTAGGACTGTAAGTATCGTCATTAGGGTCTTGAGCATCCTAAAAGACAGAGTTATACGACTGCGAAGGTCTGCAATATCTGGAACTGATTCTCCTATGTCATATTAAGGACTATTAGAATCTGGAATATCAACTTCTGGTGCTTCTGGTTTACCAGGAACAAATTCACCCGAATAAGGTCCAATAGAAGTGGAGATAATAGGTATGCTAGAGAAATGATTTATCTCCTTAAGAAAATCCCGCAGTGATTGGAGCACATTGTCTTGACTTCGTGGCCAATACAATGAAGTATGGTAGAGAAGGACAAGAGGTTCAGTGTAGAGAGCTCCATTATATCTTTCTCTATATGGTCAATGAATGACGAAGAAACAATGTGTAGTTTGTCGTCTAACAGAGGCCGGCTGTAAACGGTGTTGATCGTTGACCATAGAACATTGTTGCTTCCATTGAGTTATTAGTTGGAACCATTTAAGAAACGTCCACAGTAGAGAACTTGCATTACTTTGATCATAGAGATGATGATACAACTGTAGAGGAGATATAATGATGGCACAAGCATAGAGGGCAGAGAGTGCCCAAAGATACCATAATGTGTTTTCAGATAACGGATCTTGAAGGAAAGTCACATTAAGGTAGGGTGCCTTGAGATTGAACATTGTGGGACTACCAAGAGAGTTAGCTTCACTAAGAAACAAATGCAAATAATAGAACAAACTTGTTCTAGTAAGAGAAGCTACTTCTAACACATTGTTAGGTCTACTAGCAACGGAAGGAAACTCCTTTTAAGTTTTTGCAGCTTTAAGAAAATCCATTAGCCAATTTAATGGAATAAACTGATTCAGAAGAACTAAAGAAGATTGAATACCTTAGCGATGAGGATAAGAGTATTTATAGGGAAAAATGTCTGGAGGAGAAGGTAGATGTTAAAAAAGCAGATGAGATAAGCTTGTAGTAGAAGCTATTGAAGGATCAGCCGACACATGTCGTAACAGCTGTGATTCATTATCTGAATCAGATTCTACTATTCTCTTTCTGTTGGATTATTGCTTTGACTGACAAGCCCATTGAGAAGTTGTGGGCTTCATAGCACACTCATCAGGTAGGAATTTTGAAGCTCCATAAAGCTTTTTTGGATGTGCAGCTTTTAGAGTCTTAAGATCAGTGTATGGACTGAAAAACGATCGATACCTAAGGCCTGTGGGTAGGATCTGTAAAGGTGAGGCTTTACTGTATGTATCCATGCTAATAAGAACATCTGGGCCTGGTAACTATGTATGTCCAAGTACTGTAGTCCACACTGTACATCCTAGAAAGAATCGAATACCGATATTTCTCTTTGTAATGAGCCCAATTATAAATGTATTGCCATTTGCAGCTGTAAAAGACTGATTATGTGAGGTCCATACTGTAGAGGGTAAAATGCTGGGCTTCATGATCGTACGACTGGATCCAGTATCTATAAACACAATATCTTTGATGGTTCTGTCATATTTTTCCTGTCGAAATAGTTAGATCTGGACATATGGTCGTAGAATTGGGGTGCGATCCAATTTCATGCATGTCTACTGTTGTAGCATGTAGAGTGAATCATCTGATGATTCATCATCTGTAGGCGTAACAAAAACAGCAAACTTTGTATCTTCATCTTCGTGAGATTGTTCCTCAATTAGATTTTCAAGATTTTCAAAATTATTGGAAGGATGAATGGGCAAGACTGATTGCATACGTTCCAATAACTTGATATCCTTTTTTGTTTTATGAGGACAAGTATGTGCAAAATGACCTTGTTGTCCATAGAGAAAACATCGATCAGCTTTTTGTAGATGAGAGGACTTCTTAAAGAATCGCATAAATCTTTTCTTTTTGCCATAGGTTCTTCTCAGAGGCTTATAGCTTGATTTCTCCTTATGGAACTTCTTCTGATAAGCTTCTTTGTAGTACTCCTTCTTCTTCTTGGTACTACACTCACATTTCTTCTGATCTTTGCACTTAATCTGAAGATAAGGCATGTTGATCACACAACTTATCAAGAGATGCAAGAGCAAGTTGGTAGATCTCTCCAAGAGATATTGTGGCCATATCCCTTTGCAAAGACGTTATAGTCCTTTACAGCTCTGATTGCAATTGATCTGGAAGGGATGAAATAAAAGTATATCGAAGATTAACATCATTCCATTTATTCAAAAGATAATACCTCTCCGTCATGCGTTTGTAATGCTTCTGGATATCACACTTGTCAAGTGAGCAGCATTTCATAACAAAATACTCCTGAAAGATCTATTTGTCAATCAGCTGAAAGTCACCAATAAACTCCTTATAAATAACTCCAAAAAGAGCTCTGGCTGTAGTGACTTGGATGTACTGCATTCGTTGATACTCAGAAATACTTTGCCATCATTCTTGCAAAGTAACAGTGAAACGAGATGTGAATTTAGACAAAATATCTGGCAAGTGATGATTAGGTCTGTTCATCTATAAATCTATCCGTGCACCGAATTCATGCAGTCGATCTCTCCATTTCTTTGGTGGAAGATCATCAAATGTAAACCACGGACTAAAAGATGACTTGGTCTGTGCATTAGCATGCTGCACAGGCTCAGTTTGTGGTGCTGGTGCATGTCTGAAAGGTTTAGTATCTGTGAATTCTGCTTCACTTATCTCAGCTTCAATATCAACGTTAGTTGGTTCGTGCATAGTCATCAGAACTTGTGATAATTTTGATAGATCAGCTAACTAGGCTAAAGGATCAGTGGACGGGTCAGAGATTTGTCCAGATGATGACTCAGAAATTGTTGCAGTGATGTTAGAGATTTCAGATGTAGGTGCAGAAACTTCAGAATTAGCTTCTGACTCTGGAGCATCTGGTGATTGATCTGATTGATCAGAGGTAGAAGATTGTTCTACTACAGTTATAGTCTCAAGAGTTTCGATGAACTCTGATATGGGTGCTTTGTCCTTCGTTTGATCTTTCTATTGCTCTACTGGGAAGGAATATTGAGACTTTGGTGGAGACGTGGTGGTGTACCGTGGTGGTGTACGTATCTGTACTGATTTTCTCCACTGTTGTGTTGGTTCAAAAGATGTATGAGAAGATGATACTAGCTCAGGAACCCTTTCAGGCTTTGACTTAGATGTCGATTTTCTTGTCGACTTAGCTTCAGTTGCCTGTTTAGCTTGAGTTGTCTGAGGATGTATGTACTTCCTAATTAAAGGATAATTGAACTTGAATACCTTCGAATAGTCAGATTCCTCTGGATACTTCTGATACACAGGAGAAGCATATACTGGTTGTGTATTTAGAAATTCTGATGAGCTCAAACTATATATGGTTCTAGACTGTTCAAATTGAATGCCATTTTCTATTTGTCGCACAATTCTTTGTATCTTCTCAATTTCTTTGCATTTGTTGTCGAAGTTAGGACCCATATAATGTATGTCAATATAGTGTCGAAGTTCAGCATCAAGTTGATTGCTCTGAGCTTTATAAGATTGATACATTTGTTGGATCTGCTTAGAGACTGCGTCAACTTTTTGATGAGTAACCTGTGTCTGGTGACTGATCCCCTCAAGCTTAGAATAAGTCCTTCTTAGAACTCTGTTCTGTGCTATTGCATTCTGTGTTTACCAGTTCAGAACTTCATTTGATGGATTTGACACAAGTGTTCCTTGTGAAGTTATTCCTGAGGCTTGAATGTACGGGTTATAGACAACCCTCATTGATTCTTCAGTACTCTTGTGTAGTTGAGGAAAGTCATCCTCTTGCAATGGCAATGCCATATAGCATGGAATAGGAGTAGGAGTCATAGGAATGGCTAGCTTTGTGTAACTGCTATCAGACGATTGCAGCATCTCTCTCAGAGATCTGGTCTACACCCTTCAGTAGGTATAGATCTGTATCCTTCAGTAGATACAAGTAGAGATCTAGTTCTGTGTCCTTCAGTAGATACAAGTTTGTATCCTTCAGTACATACAAGTAGAGATCTGTATCCTTTAGTAGATACTCTTCTGCTTGGGCTTGAATTGTCTAGATCTGGCTTCTTCTTCCTTTAATAGATGAGATCTGTGGACTCCAAAGAAAGGGTCTGGATCTGTATCACCCTTCAATAGGTGATATTGAAGTTCTCCAGATGGAGGCTCTGGATCATCCTTCAGTGGATGATACTGTTGCGAAGGCTTACATCTGGATTTGGGCTTTTTCTTCTTTCTTCGTCTTATGTAGCGATCATCATAATCGTCACTATCTGACTCAGGGTTGAGGTATACTTCACAATCTGGTTCGCACGTGAATAGGTTGATGTCCCATACAAAATATCCACGATAATGGCTTACGTAAACTAGATCTCCATTAGATTTGAAGTAATAGATCGGAGGACCAGATTTACCTTCTTCATATGAAAATATGGGCTGAATCATAAATATACCCCCTCCTGGGGCAGAAGTGTTGGTCGCATCTTCACTAAGCCTTGAATAGATGGACTTAACAGTTCCATCTTTAAGGGTCTTCAGAATCGGAGGAGTCGTCGTATGAAGAGTGTCGATGAGGCGCGTGGAACACCTTTTGGTAATTGGTGATCCATTCAGTAGGCATCAATTTTTCAAGCTCCTGTGCTGGCAATTATTTCAGGGTCTAGATGATAGTAGTCTGATCATTGGAACGATTAGCAACTATGTAAAGAGCATCCGAAGTGGAATTAGGGAAGTTAAGATCCATAGCATATGATTTTGTAGACGATAGATCATCTGGTAGTGTAAAGTAGCCAAGATGGCTGTGAGATCTTGATCTGCTCCAGTGATCTGGATCTGAACTTGTAAACGTTCAGACAAAGTGGGATCATCCAACCTGATGTTAAAATCAGGTGCAATAGTGAGTATGACACTTCCGTTGTTGAGAGTGGTCAACAAGTTACCAATCAAGGCATTTAAGTACGTTGTGTAGGCAGTGTCTAGAAGAGATATCTTGGCTGTCGCAGGTATTTCCTTTCTTCCATAAAGTGTAAGAATAAGGCGTATAGCTCCAACATGTAAGTGCATATGGTTTTGCTCTCGCCACAAAGAGATCAGCTCCTTAGGGATTTCAAGCTTTACGTATTGTTCTGCAGTTGTAGATTTGAGACTACACTGTTCCAATCTGGAACTCTTGATGATTTCTTTCACCTTAGGATGTGAGGTAGACAAGATGGTTCTAATGCTTCTTGTCCAAGAACTATAACGACTGTAAATAGTGTACGGACCCAACAAAGGTAATGAAGACTAACAAACACGATTTTCTATAAGTACATGGGTAATCTCTACTAAATTTTTTATTTTTTGGATAATACACGCTTAACACCACTAGGTAAACTAGATAGAGAGAAACTGGACGATAAATGTACAGGGTCACACAACAAACTAGACGTAGGCAAACTAGTAGTTAAATGAAATGGGTTTCGTGTTTCCATACTTCTTATGGTTCTCTCCTTACTAACTTGAGTGTATAACTGAGTGTGTGAATGTTTACCAAACAATCTTGATATGAATGGTGGAGTAGCACCGTCTTCAACGATGCCTCATTACCAAATGGCTACGGTAATGGCTTTAAGACCCCGCTCCGAAGGGCACGAACACGATGGTTCTCTGATACCACTCTAATTTGTTTTTGGTATTGTAATAGTCTACTTTCCACCAGGCACGTATGCGTTGAATATAACATTCATTTTTAATCTATGATATGCCAAGTTGGTGATTAATTCAAAGCAAAATTGAATTTTCGGGATGGTCTTCCAACTCAGTTAACTGAAGAAGAAGCGTATTACGGACAACTGCCTAAGGATCAGTGAATGTTATGCTTCATCTTCATGGTTGACTTGAACCCTGATCAGAAAATGTTTCCTTGTCCCCTCAGGATGTTTAGCAAATACTTCCAGAGTTTTTTGGAGAAAATAAGGTATTACATGAATTTGTTTGAATCATTTTCTCTCAAAATAATAGATTTTGTATGTATACCATCACACAAGGAATAAATCTAGGGATACTTGATCTTTTACTAAGCAAATTTTTCCAACCCATATGACATTTTCTTCGCACATCAACAACTCATAAATTTTAAGTAAAATATGTCATTGGAACATAGGACAGTTAAGATAGAACTAAATCCCATTTTTGGGTGGTTTATTATTGGTGAAGGGAATTATAGTTGCTTTACTGATCAAGTTCTATCTATAGTCATGCTAAGACACATTTTTCATTCTACTATCAACGATAACAGACATGTTGGATTAATTAAATTAAATGTTACTTTCTCTATGTTAATATTACCTCATTCTAATGAAGTTTTATCTTCGAAAAACCAAAAGGCATCTGAGTAATTTTGAAGTTCATCTTTTGCCAACAAAAATTTTTTTTGACACCTTGTTTTATTGCTTTTATTGGCCATTTGTGGCAGATTCCATACATGTGTTTGTCATTTAGTGCATGCATGAAACACAGTGCATGGATAAAACACATTATTTAAAGAGAAGATAGAGAAGAAGAAAAAAAGGTAAGCAAATTAGAAGGTATCAATTTTAACATCTTTAGTTTTTATAAAAACTAGACTTATGCGCGGTCAAGATCATAAATTTTAATAAACTAATTTTATAGTGTAATTTTAATTTTTAATTAATAAATTAATTAGAGTTTATATGAGTGATATTTTAATTATCCGACCTTAATCATATTGTATAATGCTTTCAATAAATCGATTAAATAAAAATTAATTATGAAGTACAATATTGAATTTTCAAACTAATATAGTTGGGTTTAATTTCAGCTTCATTATAAAGGGAGGTTTGTCATACATTTATAAATCATTTTAACATTCTCTTGTCTCAATGGTTTGAGGTGGTGCCTGGTCTGTTGTAGCCATTTATCCAATATGCTAATCAAATGTCTAACCTTGCTCTGGGCTGAGAGAGTGTGTGAGGAATTTCATATTGAAATTGTAATGAACGTTAAAATGACTTATATATGTATGACAATCTCCCCTTATAAGGTACCATTTAAGGTGAAATTAGGCTCAAATTTATCATGTCAGGAATCTTGCATTGAGTAAATAAAGAATGTTAAAATGATTTATAAATGTATGACAAACCTCCCATTTAAAGGTACCTTTTGGTTTGGAGTTAGGCCTAAATTTTATCATGGTATCAAAGCCTAAAACTTATCTCAATAGTTTAGGGCGGTGCTTGGCTTGTTATGACCCTTTGCCCAATTTACTCATCAGATGTCCAGCCCAACCCTGGACTGAGGGAATTGTGTCAGGAATCCCAAATTGAGCAAATAAAGAATATTAAAATGGTTTATAAATGTATGACAAACGTTCCTTTACGAGGTACCTTTTAGGGTGGATTTAGGCCCAAATTTTTCAGAATTCCCACATTGAGCAATTAAAGATGTTAAAATGGTTTATAAATGTATGATAAACTTCCTCTTACAAGGTGCCTTTTGGGGTGGAGTAAGGCCCAAATTTATTATGGTATCAGAGTGTAAACTTGTCTCAATAGTTTAGGGCGATACCCAACCTATTGTAGCCATTTGCCCAATATGTCCATCAGATGTCCAACCTTGCTTTGCGCTGAGAAGGGTGTGTTAGGAATCCCACATTGGGTAAGTAAATAATGTTGAAAGGGTTTATAAATGTATGACAATCCTCTCCATATAAGGTGTCTTTTGGGGTGCAGTTTGGCCTAAATTTATCATAACGCATGATTAAATTTATCTGTTTTGAATTTGTTTCAAGCATGCCATTTCGTATATATATCAATGCATCCTTTGCATAGTTTCTTACAAGTTAGTTTTACCAACTGTACAGTAGCTATAGATTAGATCCAACTTTCACGTGTATGTATTGTATAAATACTTGTAAATATGCTTCAGATGTAAGATGAAAATTTCATTTTTCCATAATCATCTTTTGTCGTGGTATCAAAACTTATTGTACGAATGGGCTGAGGTGGTGGTGATGTATGCGTAGACCAAGGATATGTAAAACCATCGATGATTGGATCAGCTGGGATGGACTTTAATTAAGGCAGCAAGAAAGGTGAAGTCGTCTGTAAGACATGTAGTATTATTATAAGAAAAAATGGCTTCATAAAAAATAACATCCCTGGACACATATACCTTTTTGTTAGCAAGATCAAAAATCCTATACCTTTTGGTGGAAGTAGGGTAGCCAATGAATATGCATTTGGATGCTCTTGGATCAATTTTTGATATAGTTTCAAAGACTGTACTTACATAGCACAAACATCCAAATACCTTTAATGAAGAAAAAGATGGGGTTACTTGGTATAGCATCTCTAAGCTTATTTTGTTGTGTTTGATGGGAGATCATGTGTGATTGATAAGATACACAACATGAGCAATGCAATCGGCCCAAAAAGAAAGCAACAAGTGAGCTTGGAATGTGAGTGCTCTTACTACATTAAAAATATGTTGGTGTTTTCGTTTTACTATATTATTTGTTGTGGGGTATAGATGCATGAATTCTAATGTATGATACCTTTTAAAAGCATAAAATTCAGGCATGAAGAATTCTAATGCATTATCTGATCTAATGCATTTGACTTTGGTATCGAACTAGGTTTTGACAAATGAACAAAAATGTTGAATCAAAGATCGGGCTTTAGATTTGGATTTCAACAAGAAGACTAGGGTATAATGACTATGATCATTGACAATTGTTAAAAAAACCCATTTATGGAATGTGTCCTAGTTAGACCCCATATATCAACATGTAACAAATCAACGACTTTGGTTCCCTTAGAGTGACGTACAAGGAAGGGTAACCTTCTCTGCTTTGTAAGTTGACAAATATCACAGTTTATGATGGTATGTAGTACAATACTAGTATCAAGAGACTGTAACAGCTTCAATCTCAAGTTTGACAAGTGACCTAGTTTATAATGTCGTCCATCGACTTATGAGACTTTATGGACAGCAACTGAATTATGATATGAATTCAAATGAGGAAACAATAAAGGTTTAAGATCAAAAGAGAACAATAGCTATAGGTCATTAAGGAATTTAGTTGATCCAATCATCTTCGACTTCTACAAATCCTGTATCATACATATATCATGATAAAAGGTAAAGCTAAGGTTGTTTTCAAAACCCATCTTATGAACATCGATGAGATTGGATGTGAATGTGGGTGAAAAAGGTACACTATGCAACTAAATGCTAATTCTACAACTCCCATATATGTCACTTTCACCTTACTTCCATTTGGAAAATTCACATTTACATTGTGAATTGTCTTGTAATGTGTAAATAATTCCAGTGAGCATATTATGTGGCCTATGGCCCCTATGTCTAATATTCAAGCCTATGTATGTAAATATGTCACACATGTGTTGGATGAAAAGGATATACCTGCATCGCCACCTGTCGCATTGTTGAGAATGCCAAAATAAGGCACCAAGCTATGTTGAATTACATTAACCTTTGGCTGGACTGGTGTGAGGATAGGTGGATTTTCTTGGCTTATGCTGGCAAATGATTCTTGAATCAATTAAAGCATCTTTGTATACTGTTTAGGTGTGAATTGAAGTGGCACATTTTGGTTGACTGTAGTTCTTTGTTCAATGATGTTAATATGACTTAGATTAGACCATATATGATTCTAATATTGCACTTCTTTTTTAACATTGGCACTTCCGTAATTCACAAAACTTGTATTATTCTTTTATTTTGGCTTAAATCCCGGAAGGTAGCTATGTTTCTTGTAGCAATTCTCAATAATATGGCCAAGAAAATTATAATATGAGCACTTACAAATGACTCTGTTCTCGTCAGCAGTATTATTCTTCCTCAAATCTGCCACATTAACTCTATTGTAAAATGTCGACGGTTCTATAAGATTTGGTGAATTTGTGACTTCATTTAACCATGGAAAAAACTTTATTGATGTTTGGGAACAAATCTAAAAGCATAATATGAGATTTTACGTTTGAAAAACTTTCGTTTAAGCCTTTGAGAAAATGTATTATATAATCATTTTGTTGAAAATTCCTCAAATTCATTAAAGCTTCGTAACTACACTTTAGATCATAGGTACACGAAGGAATCGTCCTGAGATTAGTTAGCTAATCACATAATACATTCATTCGAGTGTAGTAGTCAGTCACTGACAATCCTCCTTGATTCAGTGAATAAATCTCTTCTTGTAGCTCGTCAATTCTGAATGAATCTCCTTGTGAGAATCGATCTTTTAAATCATTCCATACATCAACTGCTAGATCTAGCCAAATCACACTAATTATGATCGAAGGTGATAAGGCTTACAAGATCCAAGAAAGGACTAAAGTATTGCAACGGTCCCAAGCTTGATACAATTCCTCTTCCGTGCTAGACATCTCCAAGCTTCCATCTATAAATTTCAGTTTATTCTTAAATTCGAGTGCCATTTTCATGGCTCTCGACCAAGAATGATAGTTAGATCATGACAATACTGGCAACACTAGTACAAGCGATGGATTCTAGTTAGGATGAAGGTAATAAGGACTTGATGATAACACAAACAAAAAACTGAAAGAAAATTATGTGTTTGTTTGATGAGAAAACAAAAGAAGAAATAATGCTCTAATACCAGAATAAATTTGGGCCTAACTCCAACTTAAAAGTCACCATATAAGGGGAGGTTTGTCATACATTTATAAATCATTTTAACATTCTTTACTTGCTCAATATGAGATTCCTGATACATCCCCCTCAACCCAAAGTAGGGTTCGAAATCTGATCGGCATATTGAGCAAAGGGCTAAAACAGGCCGAGCACTGTCCCAAACTTCTGATACCGTGATAAATTTGGGCTTAACTCCACTTTAAAAGGCACTTTTGTAAAGGAGGTTTGTGATACATCTATGGCCAAAAGAGCGAAACAATTGAAACGCTTACACTGGTATCTAAAATGGACTCTAACATTTCAAGGTATTCAAAATGAACCTTAACGTTGCAAAACGTTCAAATTAAACCTTAATGTTTGGAAAACATTTGAAAAGAACCCTGACCACTAATGGTGGTAAGCCACCGTTAGTTATTTGTTGACGTGGTTTTTTTATTTTTTTTTGAATTGGGACCTACCATTTCATGACTTGGAATTTTAAAAAAAAGGTGGGTCCCATATTATTTATAATTATTTTCTTCATTAAGTAGCTTAGGAAGGTTAAGCGCTGCGTATGAATTTTTCAGTCATAAATGCAACTTTCCTTCTTAAATGCAGCAATTATTTCCCTTTGGTTTTGATTCGTAAGCGCAACGTATATAGGAGAGGCCCGTTTTGAAGAACTAGCAACACATAGTGTTTTCAAACGATTTCAAACGAACGAATAATGGTGAACAGCTCTGGCGATCTTGAACCAAAAGCCCCTAAGGTCCTTTCTAACAACTTATATGTCCCTGATGGCAAAACCTAACCAATTTACTGTATCGATCCTTTGATTGTTGGTCAAATTGGAGCTCAACGCCATTGCCTTTAATGGCTTGACAAGCAACCGAGTAAATGGGTGGTGTTTCTTTGCTTTGGCAGCCGTGGAACATTCAGCATAGGCCCAAGTGGCTGTCCTTAACCATGATTCGGTAGCAGCATTTGTGACTCATTGTGGGTGCAACTCGACGTTAGAGGTGGTGGTCACCGGAGTTCCAATGGTGGCATGGCCTATACATGCAGAGTAGTACATAAAAAGGAACTTGTTAATGGAGGAGATGAAGTTGGCGATTAAGGTGGAGCAGAGAGATGAGGATGGATATATGTGTGAACACGGCGGAGGTGGAGAGGAGAGTCAAAGAGATAATGGGTTCTGACAAGGGTAGGGAGTTGAGACAAAGAAGCTTGACGATGCGAGAGAAAGCTTCATAGGCCTTAGGAGAATCTAGGTCGGCCATTAAAGCCCTTGATAAGTTGATCCAGATGTTGAAGCACACCTGAGAGATTCTATGCCTCTCCAAGAAGTGATAATCATATAATATTTACTACTCATGTCGTGTTCAAACTCTGTTTTCTCCAGTTCATTGCTTTTGTATTATAAGACCCAGATATTCTTCATCCAAAATAAACAAGATCAACACATACAGTTTTGAAACTGTCTGTTGCGTGTTCCATGAATATATTAATGGATACATTACTTTTTAGAAAATGATTAATCATTAAAAACTTTAAATTATATCAATTAAATATTTAAAATTTTTATTTATTTTCTTTTACATTATATTGTATAATATTTAATTAATATAATTTTACTATTAAAAAAAGTAGTTATTCTCTACCCCCACACATATGCATTGCCTTTGATGCTCCTTGAGCTCCTGCCAAGTTTTTGGCATTCTATCAAACACACATTCTGTCCTTTCACTTCAGTTAGTTTACCAAAATCGAAACGAAAGCCAACTCTCAAGGTTTTAGCATTCTAGCAAACACATGTTTCTAGCTTCAATGGTTCATCTTATTCTCCTTCAAATAGTGCTTCTAACCATTTCGTTGGAGCTGAATAAAATTGCATGAATCCATTTTGACCTAGTTCACCACCACCAGTAGGCAGGCATTGCATCTGCTTCCTAGGATCTTGTTTTTATTTTAATGGAGAAACAGATTCCTTGTAGTTCTTTCCTTTATTAATCTTCTTCTTGTTAAAAAAGCTTTTAGACAGACAATATTTTGATGTTTCTGTGTTTAAGAATCAAAACCAAAGGAAAACAATTACTACATTTAAGAAGAAAACATTGTGTTTATAAATGAAAAATTCATATGCAGTGTTTAACCTTCCTACGCTACTTAATGAAGAAAATAATTATAAATAATATAGGACCAACTTCTTTTTTAAAATTCCACATCATCAAATAGTGGGTTCCACTTTTTAAAAAAAAACATGTCAGCAGATAACTTACGGTAGCTTAACACGGTTAATGGTTAAGGTTCTTTTCGAACATTTTCCAAACATTAGGGTTCAATTTGAAAGTTTTGCAAACATTATGGTTCATTTTGAACACCTTGAAATATTAGAGTCCATTTTAGAAAACAGTGTAAAAGTTACGGATTGTTTTGCTTTTTTGGGCTACATTGATAAACCATTTTAACTTTCTTTACTTGCTCAACGTGAGATTCCTGACACAAATAAAAATAAAATATTTATTTGATTCTTGTTAATATTTATCTTTTCATATTGTTCTAAGATATAATACCGAATTAATAAATTATTAATAGTCTATTATTCTTACATCTAGTTATATTTAATTGACAAGTGTTGTTTTTCTTATTAGAAAAATGATAAACAAAACAAACTTAAATTTTATTTTAAGAAAAAAGTATTGAAAATCTAATAGTTATGTATTAAATAGAAATTTTTTAAAAATTAGTTTAAGTAACAAAATTTTACATAATAGTGTTGAACCTTACTTATTAAAGTTATATACATGTAAATAAATATTATTTTGTTTTTTTATCAAACTTGAAACATATTAACTAAAAAATCATAAATTCAAGTATAAGCGAAAGGCTAAAGCTCATGAACATACACATTTAGCTTGTAATTAATATGCAATTGGAATTATCTACAAAGAATAAAGAGTAATGTGTACATTAAAATAACAAACAATTTTGTATTATTAAGGAATCATTGTAATATATACGCAATATTTATTGAATAACCTAATAATCATATATGGAAAAACAATGTAATACATAAGCTATTTTCAATTGAATGTCTACTCCAGTAATTTATTTTAAGAATATTAAAAACATAACCCAATTTGTGAAAAAGTAATTATTGTTTTGGATTTAAGAATCTCAAGAGTTTTATTATCATTATAATACTCTTTTAGCAATTTTAAGGTGTTATTTGTCAAAAATTTAGAAAATACTCTACTTTAATTATACATATATACGAAAGATAATGGTATAAGTTTAATCGAACTAGACCATCATAAGTAATTGAAAATGATTATACGCTGGTACTTGTTTTATCTTCTGTTAATAGTTAACTTAGATTTAAAAAAAGAGTCAAAAATGTGCAGAAAAAAGAAAAAAAAAAGAAAAAAAGTCTAAAAAATCTGAAAAAATTCGAAAAAAAGAAAAGTCAAAAAATAAGTGTAGAAAAAAAGAAAAAACGAAAAAAAGAGTCAAAAAACAAAATATGAAAAAAAAGTCTAAAAAATTTGAAAAAAAAGAAAGTTTTGTTTCGTTATACTCGTACTTGCTAGTTAGTTCGAAATTTTCACACTCTTTTGATTCTTTTGATTAGTTGAGAATTAGTTCCGAGTGGTGAATTGAATTTCAGAGGGAATTGAGTGGTAAAAGGCAAAGTATGTGAGCTTATTTGAGGAAGTCATTGTCGTGACTTAAACAGGAGGGGAGTGACATCAATTGAGTGAAACACGTGAGTGAGTATGTGAGGTTGTTTATTACTAAACTTGTTTTGCAGGTATATCATTTTATCTACAAT
>JANIIA010000005.1:55433605-55454553 GCA_027478495.1 Erythroxylum alaternifolium
CGCAGGTCTTTTCAGTTTGGAATGAACCAACACTACCTGACCACTAAACAAGGAAACTGGCAAATATCACAAAGATATCCTAGACTCACAAGGAGTGAACTGTTGAAACCGGAAAAGTTCAACACTCAGTACCATAAAAGTGACTGGAAGCAATTTACTGTTTATATGACTGTGACACCACGATTCTATGGAGTTCACACAAGAGTCTACGGCATAAAACTACGGCTAAGTGGCTATATGGCTACATATACTGATTATTTCACTAACGTTTTACTCAGCTGGACAGGACCACGAAGTTTGGTAGGTGATGTTACTTAACAAAAGCAAATACCTCAGGCATGAGTTAGCAGGAATATGGCTGCACGATTTCATGAATCCCTGAGAGCATCTTGGGAGCTGTCAGCAAGTTTAAGTTGTCAAGTGTCACCAAAGTTCTCTTTTTCTCAGTTTCTCCTTCTGTCTCTAGCTATATCCTGCTTCTGTCACGCAAAAGCAGATTTGACGGCGTTGTCTCTCTGGTGCGTTTCCTTTTACATTTTCTTGGACATCTCCGATCATTGCGTTGACTTAGTTTGTATCCAACTGTGAAGCTTGCTGATGTTGCGTAATATATATGAACTTGGTTTGCTATAAAAGAAACATTTAAAATATAACTTCTCCTTCCGTTGAACTCCAGATACTTGAAGTTGCAAAAATGGAAACGCTTTACCTTCTTTTCTTAATATTGCAAGTGTCCCCGATTCTTTTTCTCTTTTTGCCACCAACATAATCCTGTATATTTCATTTAACACTGAGAATCCTCAGATTGCTTTCTGGCTCGCAGAGAGCACATTGGATGCATTTTAACGAGGCATATTCCTGATACAGAGTGTAAGAAAGGATTTAATTTCATTGAAATTAACAGAATGGGGAAGACGATCTTCCATTTACACAACCCTTTTTGACATCTGTGTTTATTTTTGAACCTCTATGTTGATGCGAATAACACTGGTACGTCTCTTAAGAACTTATCCAACTTTTGTCATAGGGATGTCCAAGAGAATTATAGTGGTGTTGTTGATTGGACTGTTAGCATGGGCATACAAGGCTATCCAACCTCCACCACCAAAGATTTGTGGCACCCGAGATGGCCCTCCCGTCACAGCACCCAGAATCAAACTCAGAGATGGAAGGCATTTGGCCTATAAGGAGTACGGATTATCGAAAGAGACTGCCAGACATAAGATCATATTCATTCATGGCTTCACCTCTACCAGACATGATGCATTGAGCGTGACGGACATTCCATCTGTAATTTATTCCTATATGTGTCTACTTTCATTTTCATGACCAAAAGGAAATATTTTATTTTGTTTTCATTTTTCAGGAAGTTGTGGAGGAGCTAGGGGTGTACTTTGCATCTTTTGATCGGCCGGGTTATGGAGAAAGTGATCCAGATCCAAAAAGAACGCCCAAAAGTTTGGCTTTGGATGTAGAAGAGCTTGCTGATCATTTAGGACTTGGCTACAAATTTTACGTTATTGGAATCTCCTTGGGAGGCCAGGCGGTTTGGGGCTGCCTGAGGTATATTCCTCAGAGGTAAGACGAGAAGTCCTACTTCCCTTTTTCTGTGGCTTGAAAGGGTTGAAAATGTTAAACTTGGAACATCATCATACACCAAAATGGAAAAGGGGAATTGAATGGTTACTTTTTATGTTGATTAATATAAAGTAGAAGAATCCAGACTGTCTCTACTGTTACAGTTGCAGAGAAATGTGGGTGTCAATTTCATCTGAAGCACTTACCTGTTCTGAATTGAGTATGTATTGAGCTTAATGCAGGTTGAAAGGAGCAACACTAATTGCTCCTGTCATAAACTATTGGTGGCCTGGTCTTCCAACCAAATTAGCTAATGAAGCATATTACAGACAGCTATTACAGGACCAGTGGACGTTACGTGCTGCTCACTATGCCCCATGGCTTACGTACTGGTGGAACACTCAGAAATTGTTTCCTGCGTTAAGCATTATAAATGGCAGAAGGGAAGTTATATCCAGGCAGGATCTGGAGCTTCTTCCAAAGGTTTCAAGGGGAAAGCAAAAGGTACTTAGAGTTCCATTTTTCTCGTTGTCACTTTTACTATGGGTTTAATAAAAGGTACGTGGACATGTATTCTCAGCATATATATATATATATGGGAAAATCATCTTACAGATACGAATTTTCCTTGCTTGCTGGTGCGTTTTCTGCAGTCACTGGCAACACAGCAAGGGGAATATGAATCCCTGCACCGTGACATGATGGTCGGTTTTGGGAGATGGGAATTTGACCCTACAGAAATTGACAATCCTTTTCCTAACAACCAAAGCTCAGTTCATCTTTGGCAGGGAGATGAAGATAGGTTGGTTCCTGTCAGTTTGCAGAGATATATAGTTTCAAGGCTCCCGTGGATTCACTACCATGAGGTTCCTGGCTCTGGACACTTTCTGCCATATGCACCTGGGATGAGTGAAACTATTGTAAAGACTCTTTTGCTGGGGACAAGGACAAATTAGCATGCTTTTATATTATTGCAAATGTATCTCACTACTTATCTTCCTTTAGCCTGTTAGAAGCAGAAGCTCCTTCTTCGTTTCCGATCAGTTTTTTTCTTCTTATATTTACATGGGACCAAATTTACATATGCTTTTAGTTGTACATTTTTCTGCATCAAGATCATCAAATCCTAAACTAAATTTGCTGAAACAGTCAGTAATTCGACATGGTTTATCATATGCATGCATATTAATGCATATGATAAAATTTTTTATAGAAATGCTTGTGAAATATAAATAAATTATACAATATATTATTATTATATTAGTCTCTATATTGTAAGTAAAAGAAAATAAATCTTTAAATAAAATAACGACATTTTTTAAATTAAACAGAATTAGACAAAATAATATAAGCCAGAAGTTCTTCGATCCACTAAATCTAAGAATGCACGACCTTACATCTTAGTTTGTGTATGACTAATATAAAAATCATAAAGTATAATTAAAGCTTGTAAATAATTTGTTTTATATAGAGCCCTATCTCCAACTACTGGTGGGGCTCAACTCAATAAACCACCGAACTTCTGTTGCTTTGTCCTTTTCTGGAATAGACAGGAGAGGAAGCAGTTAGCTGGTGCGGCTCAATAAGCTACTGAACTTCTGTTGATTTGTCCTCTTCTGGAATAGACAAGAGAGGATACAGTTAGCTAGCGCGGCTCAATGAACTACTGAAATTGGAACACAATCCTGTTATAGTATTTCTATCATATTTAGTTATGCACTTTATATAAATATATTAGTAAGATTTAATAGAATAGAGTTAGAATACATGACCGAACAGAAAATTTTACGTGACTGAAATATTGGGAGGCTTTGTCCTTGTTTGCCATGGACAGGAGAGGATACGGTTAGCTTCTAACAACTATGTTTATATATGTCTTTATTTGTTATCCAAAATGAACCGCTGAAGAAGAGAAGGAACAAATGTGACGGTGAAGAGATTCAACTCAAAGCAAAATGTCCATGAAATGACATAAGAAGTGCAACTCTTCATACTTCAAACACACTAGCGTGGGTGAAGTACATCTTGAGTGTTATTTCCTTTGCATGATTCAAGTGCATATAATATTCTAGTTAAAGAGTTATTGTGCCACATTCACTTCATACTTGATAAATTTGTCGCTGCGTAATTTGAGTTAGTTTGTTATCTTTTCTCGTGTATCTATTTACTGAATTTACGTTCTACTAATGTGCCATGTTATTCCATTCTTATCTATAATCTAACAAAAAGTTATCTGCGAGATTCTTTTAATTAATATATTTCAAAAGTTATCCTTTTCCTACATTATTAACACATAATTCTCGTTAAATCTGCATTTACTTACTTGGTTAACATATATTTATAAGTTAATTCATTAGTAAATTTTTTACAACCACTGGATATTATTTGAGAGTTTTGTAATATATTATTTGGTAATTTTAAAATGAAGATTTTGATTTAAGAATTTATAGGACACTTCGTAACAACGAACCATTCAACTTGGTACGTTCAAAGATTTAATAGCTCAAGTTAACGTACAATCAATCAGAATATTTATTATTCAAACTCTTCTTCTGAAATTTCCTTTAATTGGTAGAAATATAATCTTGGACAAGTTTCAGGTTCACAAATTGCATATAAAAGTAAACCTTACATGCTTAAAGACTTCGTACAAAGATCTCAAAGTTCATGAACGTTAAACATAATTCCCCTAACAATTAATCTTACATCCATTTTTCTTGTGAGATAAGAATTTATAACAACAAATATAATACCATCATCAACACTTCCAGTCACCATATAGACTTGGAAAGCACATCGTCTTGAAGGTTTGCTTTCAGAAGATTAAGCATCTCAGATGGAAAGTTGATGTGGAAGCAACAAAAGGTCAAAGATAAACAGAGCCGTGACCGAGGATTACATCAAGAGATACAAACGTGGCAGCTGATGATCAATGAATTGCTTATTAAGTTCAATTGAAATACAATCCTTTTGAAAGACCACAGGCGGCAATTCGAGAGTAACAACAGAAGAAGCTAGAAGGAAAGTTGACTGTTTAACAGTTGATGATTAATAAAGCTAAACAAACTGAAAAATAACAGAATAAATTACAGGACTAAAAAAAGACGACATCAACTGTAAATAAAAAGTGACTGCAAACAACCGTCAGAATAGAATGCCTCGTGCTTACCGCTGAAAAGTTCCCTGCCTAACAAGGTAACAACACCAGAAGAAATGGTAATCCACTCTATTTCGGCAGCCCATTTTCAGGGCTTAAAAGAGCTTGACTTTCGTCAGATAGCAAAACCGGACCTCTTCCTGGCCTAGTGCAAATGAAATAACTAACATCTCCTCTAAATGTCTGGGTATTATTGATTTCCGGAGGTGGCTGCAGAGCTTCCACATCCTTCATTGTTTCAATCCCGGCATCTTTTATTAGTGATTTATCACCTAGAACAAAACTGGAGACAAAAACAAGAAAATTTGATGATCCAGAAAGTTGAAAGCCTCCTAAACATTATTTAATCATGAAATCAACATTGCATAGGACTTTTAACATTTTGACACCTGTCCAAGTCAGCATCTGAATTTGGAGGAAAATAGAAGAGCAGCTTCTGCAGCAACTGCGTGGCAGCCTTTCTGTTGCGTGCTATTAGAACTGCGTTGGGTCCAGCATCAAAGGTATAAGCCACCTGTCAAATTTCCACCATCAGTAAAGCATACAAATATGTAACCAGAAAATGTGAAATTATAAAAATAATGGGTACATAACATTCAGCAAGGTATTTGACCATTAGCTAGTGCTTTATTATTCTACTTTAAGAATTTTGTTGAAAAATGTAAGGATAATCGTGTCACAACAAATCACTACAACTGATGGAGCCTCGGCATACAAGAACGGATGCATGGATAGCTGCAAGAGTGAGACACATCACCTTCTGTTCTTGTTATTTCTTTGAAAGGATTGAATTATAGGCCCTTTCTTACATACAAAACACTCCGGAACGAGCATCTAGGACATGAAATTTGCAAGACTAGAAATTTATGGTAAGCAACACATCAAACAAAGGATAGGTCTGTTGTCATGTTAGATTTCGTAATTATTCAAAAAAAGAAAAGAGGCTCACATACAAAAGGACTCCATCTTCAATTCAAAATCTTTAAGGCATCTAGTGATGAATTCATTATTGAATAAAAACCAATCTTAATTTTTACTCCTAGTAATTTGACAGACTTAATCGTTTTAAAACAAGATTTTACTAATAACCATATTGGTTATAATTATTCACTGGTGCGATGCTCCTGATGAAGAAAGGGAAATTCAGGACTACATTAAAATATCCTTAAACAATAGAAGGGGGAAAAAGATAACTATATAGATGTCAATGACCCTATCATTATCCTTTAGAACCAGAAAAAAAAATGATACATATCAATCAAGAATGTTAGAATCTGTTTAATTCAAAGCCACATGCTTTGACTAAGATACAACAGCCTACTTTACAGATGAAGTCAAATCCTAAGAATGATAATAATCAAACTTTCCTAGGTAAAAGTGTTTAAGCCTACTAAAGAACATAACATGTAATTGCAAAACAATTTTAACAGATCAATTGTTGATGCTTTCTTTTCCAGACAGTAACAGATTTATTAACTTCAAATTCCCTGTTCAAAATTTTACCAAAAAGTAGGCAAAACAAACTCCATAACCATATGCTTTTATTAGTTCTTTAGATTCAAACTAGAGCAAGAGGGGAAAGGGGAGTTAAACACTTGAACTCCCCTCAAGATGCAAAGGCTTGTATTTTGGATCTGAAATTTCATATAAAAAATTTTAAGAAAAGAGATTGCCTGGTAGAACTAGCCGCTAAGTTATAGGAGCTATTAATTTCCTGATAATAGGCAATGTACCAATGTTAGTGGATGAGCGAGACTGATAATAGATGGCATCTAACTCTTGAGAGGCAGTTACAGCTTATTAAGATAAAGGAAGAGCGACAGTTTCTTGCATTATTGGCTTAATTCTGATATGTAACTCCTTTATCTGTATAATTAGATACACGTGATGTGATACATTAAGTATATACAAACATGATACAAATAAAAGATTTACAATTGTGAAAAGGAAAGCACAATTGTGAACATTAATTTTAATTCCCTCATCATGATTGAAAAGTGATTTTGTAAAACTAACAAAGCAATAACAACATACTACGGAAAAGCTATGAAAAGCAGTAGTTGGCAAGGAAAGTAGGATGGTCAATATCAATGAATTAAATTAACTAACAAGTACTATATTTCAGCTGGAGTTAAAATCGTTTGGTCTGATCAAATAAATTAAAATGCACCTTCAAAAATTTTTATTTTGGTTACTGCCTGTAAGAATATCTCAAACAACAATTGCTGACATAGCATTATGCTAACTTCCAATAAATTTCAAAATAAACAAACCTGAGGTGTTCCTTCGGCGCGATTCCATTTCTCAACAAGACTGATTATCCTGAAAGATTATCTCTATCATATACTCAAATCCAGATTTTAGGTGATATAACTCAATGAGAAAATAAAGAAACACTGATTCAGATTAAATTTTCAGGTTAAATCAACTGGTAACAAGATTTACCTGTGGGATGTATCATTCATGTAGAATATTGGGGGACATGTATCCAAGCACACTGCATGGAACTGATTACTGTCAGCACAGGTTAATTGGGAAAATGACTCAAAATTGCGATCTTTTATGGCTTCTTCCATTTGCATAATTCGCTTGGGAACAATTTCCTGTTAAGATCAACACAGTAAAAACAATTACCATTGAGAGAAAATTCCACTTTAGAAATTCTGAATAATAAAAATATCATGAAATCCAATGGCTGCTATACTCAAGCAAAATTGTGCACAATTTCCGTGAAAGAAGTAAGAATATGAAAGAAGAAAAGAGTAAAAAATCAAAAAGTCTGAGAATCAAACACACTTATCGTTCAATGGACTGAATGGGCCTCTCATACTTTTAACCCAAGCAACACAATTTGCTGAAAGAACATTAAGCAATTTAAGTTTTATTGAATGGAATAAGAAGAGTTTCGTAAGTTTCTGAAGCACCTTAGCTCTATGATGCAATAACAAACTAGTTTCAACACTTTCCCGCATTCCAGAGGTGCTGCTTGTTTCTTTCTGCCGTGAACTAACCTGTGAAGCAAACAAAGG
This sequence comes from Erythroxylum alaternifolium, assembly GCA_027478495.1. NCBI lineage: Eukaryota > Viridiplantae > Streptophyta > Magnoliopsida > Malpighiales > Erythroxylaceae > Erythroxylum > Erythroxylum alaternifolium. The sequence continues at coordinate 55,441,370 of JANIIA010000005.1, forward strand.
GTTACAGAGAAATTACAAACTGCCCAGTCGTGACAAAAGGCACATAATTCTGATCATTCAAGGAACATATATGTTTCTAATGCATCACAACTGTAGAGCAATAAAAATGCAGAGAAGAATTTTCATTTTAATGCCACCAAAAAAAAAAGGTCCATCATTACAATGGCTCAGAATTGGACAGTACTGCTATCTGCCAAATTCAACTAACAGATCCTACGTCAGAAACTTTGGTACATAAGACTGAGATCAAGAAATTTTGAGGTAGGTAGAATATTTTCTGAACTGGAAGTGACTGTTCTACAGTATAAGTGCATTAGTCACTAAATTTAGTGAATTTTAAGAATTAAATCACCTGTAATTTCTACGTTTGAGGACTATTTGGTAATTTATACTCTTGATAATTGTTAATCATTCATAGCAATTAAGACTATTTGGTAATTGATACTGTTTATAACTGCTAATCATTCACAGCTATTACGACTATTTGGTAATTTCTACTGTTGATAATTGTTAATCATTTACAGCTATTGAGCAAGTATTACAATTATCATCACTACATGCAAGTAGATATAAACAAGTGATTCTTCAAATTTCCTGTTAGCAACTCTCCTATTGTTCAGCCTATACTACCTAAGCAACCTAAGCACATTAAAACTTATGTTCATAGTAGCAAGTTGGGAAAGGGGAATCTGCCATGTAGGCAAGTTGTTATGAGTTTGTTATAGTTAGTTATGGAGAGAGAATGAGGTTGGGGGAGGAATATAGCTGAACAGGGGGAAGAGAGGGGCACGATTTTTGGAAATTGTGAAGTAATATTCAGGCTTGGATTTCACCAGGAGAGGGAGCTTGCTCCAGTTGTCTCTCTTTTCACATATCAATAATACAATCTCTAAAGCATCACCTATCAGTTGCACAATGGATAACAGAATATAAAACATACCACAGCAATAACAATAACAAGATCATCCCAGTGCTTGTCATCTACAAGTTGAACGGCGAGGCTATCACTTCCATTCTCAGCCTTTAGTGATTAAAAAAGAACTTCTTAGTAAAAGTTAGCTTTCCAATTCAAAGGCTGAAAATGTGGACCAAAACTAAATCTTACTTTGCCCATGACCCACTTCACAAATCCACCAAATAAACTGCGACAAGCACTGCCAGAACCTTGCCTAAGAAGCAAAGGGAAACAAAATCTGCTTAAAAGAGTCACTTTTATTCAACTCTAGTATAAATGCACATCACTCTATTATAAGCAATTCACATAAAGATGCTGCAACAGTAGTCACACACAATTATCAACATACTAGTATGTATTGCTTAGATCGTTCCAAAAATGACACATTTTACTCAAACCATGTATTTTGTAAACAGATGACGCTTAAGAATTTATTAACTAAAAGTCATTTCGTAGATAATTCAACATAAGCTGGATATAGCATTCCAAACCTCTATAACTAAATACCAGCATAGGATATTGAATACTCTAAAGGAAAAAGGGGAAGGTTGAAACCAAAAATCGCTCACTGCAAATATATAAGTTATGAGATAATACAAGTAAATAACTACCAACTATTCACATATTTTCCGTCAATATCATATATTTCTAAGCAAGTTTGAAACTCAATTTTCAATTAACCAAACAAACAACTTAAAATACCTGCTTAGAAAACATAGTTTGGAAAGATATAGAACCCAAATATTAGCTTAACAAAGACATATTTACCACACAAATTTTTGTTTAGTGAAATAGGTGTGACATCCCATCATCTAAGATCTTTGTTCAGACAAACAACACAGAAAAAGATAAGAATATGTATATAGGACATACCGTGCAATAGCTGAAAGCTCGCTATTACTTTCTTTCGCATTCATCAGCTTTGCAAGGGCAAAAACTGCATAAGATTTGACAGTTGGATGAACTCATGCTCAAGGGTTATTTAGTCCAATACAAGATTGCAGTTTGCAATTACTTTCTAACTTTAAGACTGCATAACAATAAACAGCAACATATGACTCAAGAAGGAAATGGATTTGGCAGATTGACCAAATTTATTGATAAAACAATGTCGTTAAATTCACAAACCAAAATGCAACTATGAAATTTTGAAAACCTTCTGCAATCATTCCTATTTTGAATTATGTGCCAAAAAGAAGCCATAAAACCAAGAAAATGGCCACAGATCATATTTCCTAACACAAAACTGTTACCGGCCATGCAAATTAGAAGGTGCACAACTTCTCCAACCATACAATTTATGCATTGGACATCCTACAGGAAATCATTTAGCTTTAGCATCAAAAAAACAGATAGGTAACTTAGTTCATTTTTTTGTAACTTAGTTCATTTAAAAATATTATCATATTTGAACTATCACACAGGATAAAAAGAATAACATCAGGCCACATGCGGAAGAAGATCAGTGACAGGTAAGAAGACACATGAGTAGAATGTTAAATTTCAAGGTTCACTTTTTAACATTTAAAAGAGATTGAAAAAAAATTGTGGCCATCCCTCTACGGCATATTCCTAAGATTTCCAAGCTTACCTAAGTGATTATATTTTGTATGCTATAAATGAAAGAACTGATACAATTAGAATGCACATTTCTAGCAAAAAGCTATTCATCAATTTAAGTACTAATCTTTACATTCAATAAACTTTGAGGTAAAGTTCAGGCACTTTTATTCATTGAACAGAACTACATTTATCATTTACCACCAAAACACATAATTGCATTTACAACTATGAACAATACAATCCGCAGAAGTAAAATTCTCCAGAATCACGAAACCACTCAATCACAAGTAAAATAAGAAGATTTTTAATCTTGAAACAGTAGCCCAAAAGTCAGGTTTAATAACAAAAAGAATAGAACCACAAAGAATCAATGATAAAATTTTCCAAAAATTATCTCTACCAAGACAAGCAAAGCCAGCTGCTGAGGAAGCCAGTCCAGCTGCTGTAGGGAAGTTATTATATGAAGCAACATGTACATGTAATTTCTCCCAATCCTTCTTTGCTATCTTGATTCCCTTTTCCTTATCCTCAACCTCACAAGCCCTTGCACGAATTTCCCTCAAACAATTTTGATACCTGCCTCCAGAAAGTGAAATTTCCTACACTAACCAGCAAAGAAACCATGCAATAGATCAACAAAAAGACAATGCTTCAATATAAATATAACATGTCACTTTTCTGAATACACGAAGAATGAGAGGTAGCATTTCAACTACCAGCGTCAAATAAAGAAACTAATCTAACTAGGGTAAAGTTGACCACATGCTATCCAAGATGACAAAAAAAAAATTGTTGTTTCTATAGAACAGAAACAATAACACCAATATCCTTACATTCCAGTTACCTTTCCTTGTTTCCCCAGGATAGTTAGAAAAAGATGATTGCTTTCAGTTTTTCTTCCATATGCGAAGAAATTTTAACAACCCTTTCTTTTAAAATCGTCTATCCTTGATAGGGAATATTTGTTTTCAGGAAAGTGAAAACAATGCCTTCGGAGACTTTGTTATTACCCTAGCTGACATCTAAAGTCCTTCAAGATACTTAGCAGTATCCTCTTAAAATAGTTCTCCAATTTACAGAAGCAGTTGACCAAAGTGGCAAATATTGTAAATCTCAATTATGTCATAGCGAAATAGTCAAAATTAATTTCAGAAGAACAAAAAGTTCTTAAGAACTCAATCATGATCGTCAAATGTAACCTTAGTCAAGAAAATATCCTTCCATCCAGCAACCTCACGGAAACGAAGAAAACGAACCCATAAAAGAACTTCATAACATTCAAATTCCAACTGACTCTCGGAAAAGCAAAGCATCAAATGCTTGAAATCCATACGATCACATCTAGCATTTCTTTCAACCGATCCCTCAATAATTAAAACCCAACAACAGAAAGCAAATTTATCACCCGAACACGAGAAAAAAGAAAAAGAACACGTACTTTTCCATTAAGCCACATGCGATCCTGGTCAAAGGAAGGACTAACAGCAACAGTAGTGGTGGTACAGAGGTGAGAGGGATCAAGAGTAACACTGATGCTATCATTGACGGGCAAAATCAGGGTCTCATCCCTCTTGCCCCAGTACTTAATCACAGCAATGTTGGTGGGGGTCTGAGCAGTAACTATCCTCACCCATGAAGAGTCTGCTGCCATTGTGAGCAAATAAAACAACAGGTACGCAGATCTGAAAACAAAGGGAACAACTAGAGAGGATAACAATAGGAGAAGAGAGAAAGACTGGGTATGTGCTACCACCTAATGGTGGAACATGGGAGGCAAATCATAATGAATTAAATAAATCAAATACTGAAAAGTTGTTGGGTGGTCTGGTGGTGGGATTTACCGGTAAGTGTGTGCGTACCAGATAATATAATATCGTTGTGTGAGACAGACACTCAAACGCCGTTTAGAAACTTTTTGAATTGGTTTTGTTAATAAATTAGATTTAATTACATTTATAGGATTTAATTACATTTAATTTACATTGTGTAGAATAAATCTATAAATATTATAATTTAATTATATTATATTATTTGAAGCACAATAAAAATAAAATTAACTATGTTATATGAATTTTTTATCCTTAACTAAAAATAATATGTTATCAATGTGCGTGTGTGTCTGTTTTGTAATAATTTATATATTTATGATGTGTATATTTGTAAAAAGAATTTTTAATATTTTGAAAAGAATTGACTCTTTAATTCACTCACCAAATTACACCATTTAAGATGTGAATTGAATTCATAAAGAAAATGAGATTTAATTACGCGGATGAATTCAAGTTATCCATTTTTTAGCATTCTAAACGCATGAATTGAATTCAATTATATAAAATTAATGATTTGAATCTAATTCATTGGATTCCAAACGGCCTGTGAATGAATTTGGGAGAAGAAAGTGAGATGAGAGAAAGGCAAGCACTTAGAGAAGAGTTTGTTGGGTTGGAGGGTTAGTAATGAAACAGAATGGAACGTAACACACTTCTATTGTTTAGTTGAGGGCTTCATAATAGAATGGGACGGAATGCGATAGAAGCGGAGGGTTTCATATTACGTTCCACTCCATCCTAAACAGTGAAAATAAGAAACTTCCGATTCGGAGGGTTTAGGATGGAACGTAAACTAATAAATACATATTACCTAATATACCCTCCATTTTTTCTTAATACTAATTATTTCTTTGGACTCTAACCCCCTTGCATATAATTAATAATATTTTTGCATTATTTCTCCTTACCTTAATAATAATATTTTTTATATTATTAATAAAATTTTGTTTATAATTCATAAAAATAAAAAATTTAATAAAATTTTTATTAATGAAAATAGAAAATATATAAAAAATATTCTTTAATTGTTTGTATATATATCTATATAAATAAAAATATAAATAAATAATTTTAAAATATAAATCTCAAATAAAAGAATAAAATTTATTAAATAATTAATAATAATATTTTATATAATTAATAATAAATTGTATATAATTAATAATAAAATAAAAAACTTTTATTAAAATTTTCATTATTTTAAAATAAAAATATATAAAAAATAATTTGTCATAGTTGTGTGTAACTTTTTAATTAGACATAATTTTTGTTTTAAAATCATAGCGTTAAGCTTTTTGTAACAACTATTTTAATATTTAAGATATAATAATCATTTATTATACATTTTATTCAATTTCATCAATCTTTCAAATAATATTTCACTATACTATATTATGAATCACTTCATCTTTTTAAAATAAATTTTCGCTATATTATATTTTAATTCATTATAAACCGTTGTTTTCCTCTTATTTGTTCTCTTCCCCCTATTTTATTAATTACCATTCAACCTAACATGCCACGACCGTCCTAAGTCCCAACAAATGGACAATTCTTTTGGTCCGTAAGACATGAAAAGGACCGACGCCCATCAATTTCAACATCTCATTATTCTCAAAAACCACAGACAAACTTCACTTTTTAAATTTTATATTTTAGTTCTTAATTAGGGTTTATGAATTACGACAGTTGGTGCGCTTAAGGGTATAAGAACAGCAGCAACAAACCAAATATGTACAACAGAAGCTTCAGGTGCCCTCTGTTCCTCACTCTCTTGGACTCTATGTACGTACCTACTAGCTTTATATACTTAATATACATATAATGTGTAAGGGTTAGGTGGCTGATCCCGATCGACTGCCGTCTTCGTATCTCGGTTCTCTTTTCTTCCTGGTCTTCATTAGTCTTCTGTTGGAAGCTCGGTTTGATTAAGTTTATTCGGTATCATTATTCTGTTTTCTCTCTTTTTCTGACCAATCCAAACACTGGAAAGGCTTGCTACACACTTAGGTACTTATCTTGGTGTTTTTAGTTTGAAGATTAGATTGTAAAGTGATTTCAAAATGTTATCTTTTGGGTTTCTTCGTTGTGTTTGTTTCCAGCCGTTTGCCTGGGGACGTCCTTTGCTTCTTCTGAAACCAACTCTTTTTGTCCAGAAATGAAAGTTTTAAACCTCGATCATTTCCTGGCATGGTTATGCCTGGAAATGCTGAAAGCTTTAGTTTCTGTTTTGTTATGTGACTATTTGCAGTGTTAATTTCAGTGGCTATATGTGCAAATTGTGCTTTATTTTCTAAATTCATATGGCATGTACTAAGCGACTACTGGCTATCCAGTTTGCTCTTAATGCTTGAAATTAACCCTGTTCCTGGCTTGTGACAGGAGTGAGCCAACCTGCTCTGTTTCTATTCAAATATAATTATATTGGTTAACTATCAAAATAATTGCTTTTGTCGAGTAAGTGCTCGAGTGAGAATCGTACTAGCGATTGAATGCATGTAAGCACCTGAAAATTTGCTACCTCAAGCAGGGTACGCTTCTTTCTCTTATGTATTGTCTAGTAATGGAAGGAACTATAATAGGAGATATACCTTGTGTATCTAGCGTATACATCGGATGCTTAATTTAGAACTGCCTTTTTGGTAGCCTTAATGTAAAATAAAACACAATTTTTGTTACTCCTTTCACTCGTCTTTAACTTATTCAAAAATATCAATGGTTTATTAACTGATAAGGACACATTGAATCGTAACTTCTTCCTTACTGGTTTTATATCTGCAGTAAGTTTTCAATTGGATGGGAAAAATGGCAGCTACGGCTAGTCAATTTCGTTGTTTTTCTATGGAAAGGCAGTGCCTGAATTCTATTGAGAAAAGGAATCCTCGTAAAAACAATCCTAGCTGCCCTGCTGCCCCTTTTTCATCTTCCAGTCGTCAAATGTATCCTCTCCATCTTCAGCACCCAAAACTTTCTAAACCTGAGCTTTGCAATGCTGGAGGTAACGGCAGCAATGGTGCTGGTCAAGGAGGTGGCTTTGGTGGTGGGGATGGTGGAGGTTGGGCTGGTGACTCAAATTTCAACAATTCATCATCCTCGTCTTCATGGCAAGGTTTTGGGATTTTAGGGCTCTTCTTGAATGGATGGAGGTCCAGGGTAGCTGCAGACCCACAGTTCCCTTTTAAAGTTTTAATGGAGGAACTAGTTGGAGTCTCTGCTTGTGTTCTTGGTGACATGGCTTCACGACCTAATTTTGGACTTAATGAGCTTGATTTTGTTTTCTCAACCTTAGTTGTTGGATCCATTTTGAATTTTACTCTCATGTATCTCTTGGCACCAACTGCATCTGCTTCCGGCGCTGGTATTCCTGCCCTCATTGCCAGTTGTCCAAAGAGCCATATGTTTGAACCTGGTGCATATAGTCTCCTGAACCGGTTTGGAACTCTGGTGTATAAAGGAACAATTTTTGCTGCTGTTGGTTTTGCCGCGGGGCTTGTGGGTACTGCAATCTCCAATGGGTTGATCAATATGAGGAAGAAGATGGATCCAAGTTTTGAGACTCCAAACAAAGCTCCTCCTACTCTTTTAAATGCAGTAACTTGGGCCATTCACATGGGTGTTAGTAGCAACTTAAGGTATCAGACTCTGAATGGAATCGAGTTTGTGTTGGCCAAGGGGCTTCCTCCACTGGCATTTAAGACATCAGTCATTGGGCTTAGATGTGTGAATAATCTTCTTGGTGGTATGTCCTTTGTCATATTAGCAAGGTTAACAGGATCACAGAGTGTTGAAGAACCCAAAACAGCGGCTGTTGATGTCGGTTCACCTTCTGCAGTGAAGGAGAAATTGTTTGATGGGGAAAAGGACTTGCAGAGTGGTGATTCCATTTCCAAGTGAACACCAAGTTTCTTTTCTTTTAATATATTCAATAAGATCCAAGACGAGTCTGTCTAGGTTTGTAGGTTTTCTTGGGGATTTTAACATATTGAGGCAGCCATACTCGTGGATGTATAATACTCACCTTACAAAGGAACCAGATGTTTCTTTTTAATGCCCAGGTTTAGACAGCTGTTTTATTTTACCTTATCAACAGCCAACCTTGGTCATTGCACAGGTATTTCGGACAAAGTTATTGTAAGGCAGTAGACATAATATGAGGGAAATGTACATCAAATGTGCAACATAAGATCAAGATAACCATTAAATGTCAATTTGGCCAGACTGTGGGAATGATTTGTCGGAGAAAAATGTATAATTTTGATTATGTTAATTATTGATTTGTTATCGCAAGTCATTTTTAAATGCCTTAGTTGATTGTGATGTGTTGATGAGCTATATTCGATGTCCAGCGAGACCAACGATAAAACAAGACAAACTTATGGAAGGCGACGAAAATTTTACTAAAGAAGAAAAGTAATAATTACAAAAAGACAAATATATCTAAAATTATAATTCTCAAGACATTTACAGATGTAACTCACAAAGTATACTCAAATATTGTATCATTGGCATGTAACATTCTTCGGATGATTTGGATCAATTTCATAAGCCTTTTATTGGCTGAATGTCTTAGCAACTAAAAAGACAAATTAATGATCTTAAATATTTTTAATACTCAAGAATATGGATGCCAAAATGTTATGCCTATTGGCAGCCAAGCGTTATGTTTAATGTCTAAATAGTGACAAGTGAAAAGCCACTTCACAAATATCCACGTTAGCTTGAACTTTCATTACAAGTTAATTCACTCCACATAATCCAATTAAGGGCGTCATTGTTGTAGATAGAAATCAAGTCTCATTTAATGCTTGAACTTGATTACTAGAAGAGATTTTATTAATATGTTTGTTGGACAATCTTCGGTACCGCTCTTTTCTACCATAACATTTCCTTAAGAAATCACATCTCGAATAAAGTAATGCATGATGTCAATGTGCTTTGTTTTTTCACTAAACTTTTGATCTTTAGTCAAATGAATAACATATCGATTTTGACAAAAGATAACTGCAACCCTGGACTTAAACTGAGCTCACCATACAAGCCTCGCAACCAAATGACTCCTTTGTTTGATTCAATCATCGTCATATATTCTATCTCTATTGTAGACAAAGCAACTGTAGCTTGTAAGGTTAAATTCAACTAAGAACATAATTTTTTTCAAGCAAAATACAAAATTATGAAGTGATACCTCCTTTTGTTGAGATTATTAGCCTAATCTAAATCAATATAACTAACCAGGTTAACATTGCATTTTCTAAGTTCCAAACAAGTAGCAACTGAACCCCACAAATATTTGAGGATCTATTTCACTATCATGATATGATGCTAGCTTCACTTACATAAGGAATATGTGTCATATCACGAATCTCTTCATCTATTTGAGATTAAGCGACTAAAAGCTTGAAATGAACAATGTAGAGTAAAAACATATTTATCATTTTTCATCCTAAAACGCTTTTAAGACTCTATTAATATAATTTCTTTTGAGTTAGAAATAATTTTCCCACTTTCATGTCTCTGTATATCTCATTACTGAGAATTTTCTTTGCTGCTCTCAAATCTTTCATATCAAATTCATCTTTATCTAATTGACAACATACATTATTCTTGTTGTAATGATTATATCATCAACATATAGGAGTAAATAAATGAAAGAATTGTTAGATAATTCTTTAAAATAAACACGACTATCATACATGCTTCAATAAACATGCTCTTCGAATAGCCATGGTGGGTCTTGAATGAGTCAAATCACTTATACCACTATCCATGAGACTGTTTTAATTTATAAAGGGATTTCTTTAATAAATGAACATGGTTTTTCTTATCTTTACTAATAAATCCCTCAGGTTGATGCATATAAATTTGCTTCTTAAAATCATCATATAGAAAAGTAGTTTTGACACCTAAATTTGCCAACTCCAAGTCAAATATGGCTAATAGTGCAAGTAAAACTCAATAAAAACAATATTTTACCACAGATGGAAAAACATCATTAAAATCTACATTGGGTACCTGATTGTATCCCTTTGTAACTAAATTACCCTTATACTTGGCTCTTTCATCTCCTAGAGAGGACTCCTTCCTTGTGAAGACCCATTTGCAATTAACTATCTATTTCCCTTGTGGTAGATTGATTAATTCCCAAGTTTAAGTTTTATGTAAGGATTCTATTTCATCTTGCATTACCACTAGACATTTTTATGTATTAGTACCAAAAATATCATTTAAAAATGTGGATGGTTCACCATCACTATTAATCTCATTTACTACTGATAAAGTGTAAGAGACTAGCTCCACATAGTTTGCATATCTTAGTAATGGTTTGATTTCTCTTTGACCACCCTTACTTTTAGCTATACTATAAAAGGACTTCTTGTGAAGTTTGCTCCACTCCAATTGAATTGGATGGTGAATCCAAATGAGAGTTTTTTGTAGCAACATTTTTTTATCCAACTTTGCTTAATTATTCTCCACTGGCTTTATTTTTGAAGGGACAATAGACTCTGAGTTCGTATTGAACATTGATTGCTCATTTAAAGTCACATCTATACTAATTACAACTTTTGATGAAATAGGATTTAGACACCACAACTTGTAACCACCAACTTAGATGGATACCTAAAAAATGTATTTCTTAACACTTGATTCCAATTTTTCATCATTAACATGTATGTATATTAGATAACCAAAAGTCTTTAAATAAGAGAAATTAGTAGGATTCCTTCAAAGTCTTAGTATCGATTGCAATTGAAGATCGATTTATTAGATAGTAAGTCTTGGATGCACCCTCTGGCTATAACTACTTTGGAAAACCAATATTAGAGCACATGCATCGTTCTCTCTTAATAAGATTCATATCCATACATCTTGTAACTGTATTTTGTTAGAGAATCTTTCTATTTGTTTAATGTTGAATTATCCCCTCATTTTTATAGAACTTATTAAACTCTTTTTTGTGAAATTATAAGTTATATTCTATTTTGAGCCGCTTAATTTACCTCGTCATTTACTTTTTAATCAAAATTTTCCATTGCTTGAAAGTAAAAAAAAAAAAAGATTTTGTGCTTTAAAAATAAACCAAAACTTTTCTTAAATGGTCATTAATAGAAAAAGCATATAAATGGCACTATTAAGCAAGTTTTATGTCTAATAATAAAACTCTCAATACTCGCAAGTATATGCATCGTATCTTGTATTATCGAAAGGTATCCTTCCCACGAGGATTATGCAATAGCTACGATTTGAACCTAACTTTGTCTAAAGCAACAAGAAATTGATTTTAATAAAAATAAATAACAGAAATTGAAATAGAATAATAAAACAAAGTAATTAAATCAAATAAGAAGTTAGCTAGTAATTAATTTAGGGTTTGATCAAGGATGAATGCTTAAGACTTGTTCTTCCTTTATTTTGTTTCCTTAACTATTATCGATCTAATTATGTGTTGATCCTAGATTTTCTAAGGGATCGATTACTCTCTCAAGACCTAATCAATTAACCCTAAATGAATCCGAAATTGTAGATTTTGTAACCTCTCGATTCTTAAAACTTCTTAATGTTTTCAATTAGATTTGAAGTTATCTATTGGTTAATCAAGTTCTCACACAAGATCTCTCTTCGAATGATCGTTAATTTCATAATTGTGTGTGTATTAAATCGCTAACTCTTATTGCACAACCTAATCTAATTACTTTTGACTCACTGTCTCGATTTGTTATCAAAGTATGAGCATAAACATTTATCATAATAACAGAATTTTGTATTGAATCAATAAAGATCAAAATCAAAATAAATTTGAAATAAACCCTAAGAACATAATAAAAATCTTAGAAATCCAATTTCACATCAATAATAATGAAAGAAACAATAGAAAAAGAATGAAAACTCAATTTGCTCCTTGATATGGAAAGCTGGAATTTCTTGATGTTGATATTAATCTCCCACTTTAATTCAATGGTTGCTACGTTTTTTGTGTCTTTCACGTTCTAAAATAGTTTTTTAAGGTCCTAGGGTAGACCCATTTAATTTCATTCTAAAAATAGCCCTTAAAAGTCAAAAGATCGAAGAAAATTACATGTTGGAAAAGCTGAAATTTGTTGGAATTGTTGTCTGATAGATGCACGGTATTATGCACGATTGTGCATCAAACTGTGCATCACCAAAATTACTAAAAATCACGAATTTGTACAATCTAAAAGACGTGAATGGGATGATGCATGAACATGCTTCTCTTCTCTGCTTTGAATCTTCATTTTGTGCAAGTTTTCATCTGATTTCTTCTCCTTTCTTCAATTTTCAGTTTCCGTACACTCACAAACAAATCAAACACCTCATAAAACATAAAATTAAGATTCAATTCTTGCTCTATACTAAAAAACAATTATTAAACGCTCACATTAACACAATTCTAAGCCTATACATACGATAATCATCTAATAAACACCTAAAAACATACTAAAACACCTATCAAAACATGGTATAAACTACACCTATCAACATCCCCATACTAAACTTTTAATTGTCCTTAAGCAAAAACAAAAACATAAGGGCCCGTTTGGTTCTACTTCTGTTTTTCTGTTATAGTTTTCAGTTTCAGTTTCAGTTTCAATTTCAGTTTTAGTTTTTAGCTTTCAGTTTTTTGTTTTTGTTTTTCTTTCAAATAAAAACAAAAACCTGTTTGGTTGTTAATGTTAATGTAGTTATATTTTTATGACTGATAATAATTATATTTTAGATAAAACTTAAAAATAAATTATTTTGAATTAAATAAATTTATTTAATCTCTTATATAATATTTATTAACAAATTATTAATAAAATTATGTTATTTTAATAAAA
>JANIIA010000005.1:55454653-55466051 GCA_027478495.1 Erythroxylum alaternifolium
CTACTGCTTTTGGTATTAATGAGAAGAAGAAAAACACAAATTTCATGAAAATATGATTATGATATGAAATATGTAAGAATCAGGAATTTGCTTGTGTGGGCAAGAGAGATACCATTTTGTTCATAACATGCACGTTGACCTATAGCCTTCTCCCGGCTGCCCGCTTATAGCATATGAACACTGAAAATTGGACTAATTTCATTCATAGTGTAAACTTCGATTTCAGCATTTTGCTCTATGGGATTCTCTTAAGCCATTACATGTGTGCATTTTGCTTTAAATTGCTAAAAACGACATATAATTGAGTGTTATGTTTTGATGATTGAAAATTTTACCTAATTCAATTTGTGTAAGAATATGTTTATTTGTGAGCCTGAATCGTGATAATGCATATTTAAATATGATATAAATTTATGTATATGTTTGGTTGTGTGTGTGTAGTTCGTCGCTAATGGATATAACCGTATTAGCCACTGAGCTTCCCAGCTCACCCTATTATCTTTCCACTCCTCAGGTGCAAAAATTGCAGCTTGACATTGAACCTTGCAAAAATTTCGACTGACTCCAAGAATTTCTATTTTTGTAGTTAAGTTTGTTCAGAAACTTTTGGTACTTTAGAAGCATATCAAGCATAGGCATTCATGATTGTAATTTTTGTATTAAGCTACTGATGTGGCTTTTGTTTATAATTGAAGTTATGTATAAACCTTGCAATATCTGAGAGATGAAATTCTTTCTTGTGGAGAAATGAATGAAAAAAGGATTGAAGAACTTCTCTTTGAATAAATGGAGAAATTTCTTTTTCTATTAGTGTCAATTGTGTTGGGAATAAATTGTTAGTTGTAAAGTTTATGGATAAATTTTTCTTAAGTAAATTGTTGGGTTAGGAGTCTATTCTATTAGCAGTCTTATATGTATAAATTGTGCTTGTTGGATTCAGGTCTTCTGTTTTTGTAGAAATGTATATTGATATATGAGAGAAAATAAGAGAATAAGGGGATAAAAGTATGTTCTAAAACTTCAATGAATAAAATATATTGATCTAGGTAGAATTAAACAAAATTGTCTTCATGAACGTTGTAGCTCTTTCTCTTATCTTTCTAGCGACATAAAGTTTATAATTTTTGGAATTTGGGATTGAAAGTGATGATGATTTGAAATTGGTATGTGCAGCTACACGATCGCTACAATCCCTATATTTCAGGAAAGTGGCAATTGTGCACAAGGACGATCGCGACAAACCCCTATTATTCACCAAAAGTCGCGATCGTGCTCCCCCTTCTTATGCCCGTGACATTTTAAAAGTCACGCTTGTGACTTTTTCACTTCTTCTTCTTCTTTTTTATTTTATTTATTATTGGTTGTTTATTTGTTCAACTTCCAATCTGATTTATTTTTATGTCTATTTTATTTTATTTGTTTGTGTATTTGTTTTTACTACCACCATGAGTTCCTTTTATCTTTATCATATTTTTATTTATTTTATTTTAAAATTGCCACAATTTTGGCGCCTTGTCTCCATGAAATAAGAATCGAGACCTAAGGCCAACAATACTTGAGTTGGAAAAGCCTAAGAATGTAACTGAAGTTTGCAACTTTCTGGGATTAGCTAGTTATTATCAAAGATTTATTAAGGGCTTCTCAATACTTGCAGCTCCTTTATCGAGGCTTATCTGGAATGGGGTAAAATTTCAGTAACATGACAAATGCGAGGCGAGTTTTCAGGAACTGATGAAATTATTGACTTCTACACCAGTGCTTGCTCTATCTACCCAAGGGCTTGGGTATGAGATATACAGTGATGTTAGTCGCCAGGGACTTGACTGTGTGTATATACAGGTTGGGAGAGTGATCACATATGCTTCTAGACAGTTGAAGAAGCACGAATTAAATTATCCTACTTATTATTTAGAGCTCGTATCGGTGGTGTTTGCACTCAAGATTTGGAGACACTATCTTTATGGGGAGACTTGCCATATATACACTGGCCACAAGAGTCTGAAGTACTTAATGACACAGAAGGAGCTAAATCTCAGACAAAGGAGATGTTTGGAATTAATTAAAGATTATGACTTAGTGATTGACTATCACCTGGGGCAAGCAAATATGGTAGCCGATGCACTGAGTTGTAAGTCCTATTCGGTAGTAACTGTCAGGAAAAATCCTTACATGACTCATTTGAAGAGTGTATGGAGCGTTGGGATTGGACTTTTAGTGAATAAGGATGATGGAACACTGCTAGCACGGTTTGAAGTTTGGCTAACACTATTTGATGAGATAGGGAGATCATAGGTCGATGATCCCGAGTTAAAAGTCATTTGACAAAAATTGCCATTTGAAAAGGATGAGGGGTTTCGATTGAGAGAAGACAGATTGTTAGTATTTAGAGACAGAGTTTGTGTGCCAAATGACCAGGGTCTCAAACAAGCAATCTTAGAAGAAGTTCACAGTTCAGCTTATGCTATGCACCCTGGTAGCACCAAGATGTATCGAACTCTTAGAGAGAGTTATTGTTGGCCAGGGATGAAGAGAAAGATAGCGGAATTTGTGGCCAAATGCCTTCCTTGTCAACAGCTAAAGGTAGAGCATCAGAACCCAGCAACTATGTTACAATCTTTACCCATTTTGGAATAGAAGTAGGAGCACGCGATAATGGATTTTGTAGTTAGACTACCTCGTACATCTACGATGCTATTTGGGTTATAGTGGACAGATTAATGAAGTCTGCTCATTTTTTTCCTGTCCACTCAACCTACTCTTTGGAGAGGTTGGAAAAGCTGTATATCAATGAGATTGTGAAGCTACATGGGTTGTCAGTTTCTATAATATCATATAGGGATATGAGATTTACCTCCCGATTTTAGTCAAAATTTCAGGAATCTTTGGAGACTAAATTAAAGTTTAGTACTGCCCTCCACCCCCAGACTGATGGTCAATCAAAGAAGACCATTCAGACACTGGAGGACATGCCAAGAGTATATGTGATGGAGTTTCAAGGAAGCTAGAACCTGCACTTACCTTGGATATGCCAAGAGTATATGTGATGGAGTTTCAAGGAACCTAGAACCTGCACTTACCTTGGATAGAATTTGCTTATAATAATAGTTAATAGACAAATATTGGTATGCCACCATATAAAGCACTTTATGGGAGAAAGTGCAGGACACCTCTATGTTGGGATGAGGTTGGTATAGCCAAAGTCGAAGGACTCGAATTGATAGAAGTTACCACTCAGAAAGTAAAAGTCATCTGGGAGAAGATGAAAATCGCCCAAGATTGTCAAAAGAATTATACAGACAAGAGGTGACAACCATTAGAGTTTGCAGTTGGTGATATGGTTTTCCTTTAGATATCACCATCGAAAGGTATTATCTGATTTGAGAGCTGAGAGAAGTTACACCCTAGATATGTCAGACCTTTTTGTATTTTGGAGCCTATCTAGACTGTAGCGTATCGGTTGGAATTGCCATCGGTTTTGGATAGGATCTATAATGTATTCCATGTCTCGACGCTTAAGAAGTATATATTAAACCCATCTCATGTTTTGGAGACACATCCAGTGGAGCTGAGAGAAGACCTGAGTTTTAAGGTGAAACCAGTCCAGATTATGGATTGGAAGATAAAGAGTTTACACAGCAAGGAAGTTCCCACGGTCACAGTTCTTTGGAAGAGCGACAGGGTCGAAAAGATGACATCGGAGCTTGAGAATGCTATGAGATGTCAGTACCCCTATTTATTTATATCCTCGACTTACGAGTTTCGAGGATGAAACTCTTTTGAGGGGGGTACTTGTAACGCCAAATTTTCTGAGCCCTTTTGTATTGATTTGTACTTAGAGATACTATTATATATTGATATATACATGGTTGTATATGAGTTCAAAAATATATTTAAATCCTTTCAGTATATATGCCAATGATATATAATGTTATATGCCCTTATATGAACTTAAAGTTCATCGATATATGAAATTTTGGAGATTTCTGACATATAAGTTTCTAAGTGTGTAAAACCGAGTCTATTGGATGGATATAGCCATGGTGTGTGTTTTAGTGCCTTAGAGGTGATTAGACATTATTTATAGGCTTATTGGACATTTAGAAAGCTTAATTTGAACAGTTGATGTACATAAGGGCTTATTTATAACTTGTTAAAAGTTAAGGGACATAAATGTAATCTGTCAATTCTTGGAGGACCAATATGTAATTTTATAAAGTTAAGGGGCTTAATTATAATGTTTAAAGGTCCGGGGACTAAAATAAAAATAAAAGTATTGGTTATTCTCAAATCTTGTGCTTAATTGCAAATTTAGGAAAAGTTAGAAGGGTATAATGGTAATTTCATATAAACTAAAGGTAAAAGGGTAAATTCACCATGTTTGGTGAAAGAAGAGTAAAAAATCTAGACCCTTCTCCTTGTGTGGCTTTGCATCCTACCATAAAACATTAAAAACACTTCGTTTTTAATTAAAAGAAAGGAGAAGAGGAAGAATTTCGGTCATCATCAAACTTCCACCATTTTTTGATTCTCCAACCCAAACCAAGGTGTAACAGCCCTATACCACCCACCCACAGATATTGTCCTCTTTGGGCATTGGCCCTGCTAATCCTACACTTTAGGAAAACGCGTCTATGAGGGAGAGGTATCCATAACCTTATAAAGCATATTTCGTTCCCCTCTCTAACCAATATGGGATCTCACATTCCACCCCCCTTAGGGCTCAGCATCCTCACTAACACACTAGTTTGGATATTGGCTCTGATACCATTGTAATAGGCCTAGACCACCTACTCACAGATATTGTCTACTTTGAGCCTTGGTGCAGCCAAGCCCTCATAGTTTTACACTTCCCACACTTTGGGAAAACTTGTCTATGAGGGAGAGTTATCCATACCCTTATAAGGCGTATTTTGTTCCCCTCTCCAGCCAATATGGGAACTCATAGGTCAAATTACAAATATTGTAAAATTCTTTGAAGTCTTAGCAACATCTATTAGACAAAAGGATAATCAAATGACCTTTGTCATAACCAAGTTACAACAATTAAAGGTTAAAGATATAGTTGACCTAAAATCCAACATGCTAATAGATCAATCTCCTCAAAAACTTATTGAAGACTCAAATAAAGTTATTAAGTCCAACCAAGCTTCTATAGAAAATAAGGATTATCATAGTAATTTAATTATTCTATTTAATTAAAAAGGTTGCCAAATACAAAACTTGATAATGAAGCCTAACTATCATACTCTTACACGAAGTCATACTTTCAGTAAATTGATAGGTTTCATCAAATTTGTAATGATCCAATTTTTTTTAATTACTCATAATAGACAAATAAGGAGAAAAGCCTATAAAAGTATATGTTGAGCTTAAGAAAGCTTAAGTTCATTTCTCTCTTAAACTGTTTTCCTTATAGGTTACTTTTCACTCTCAACTTTCAACACTCATAACTTCACTGCTTGGCTACCATTTGCAACGATCTAGGACTTTATAGAAAGCTCTCCAGATGCTCTATAAAACCCCTTAACTTATTTCATAAAAAATAACCAAGATTTGGAGGAATCAAGACCGAAAATTTTAGTTCATTTTTGTAAGTCACTGATCTCCTATTTCTAGTACTTTTTGGATGAAACTAACACTACATTGTGTTTAACGACCCTAGAAACATACAAAAGGAGGGAAACCTAACACCAATCGACCCATTTTATCGATGAATAAAAATAGATTACCTTTAAGTTTTAATCCTTCGATTCTCGCAAATCGAGAGGAGTTTCAGCACAAGACCAATGCCCATTGGATTCCTGGAGGTGAGCTCGTCATTTTTGAGTGGGTGGTGAAGATCATTGCGGCTCTAATGTACCTCATGCTTTAATGATATGGTGATTTCATAGCCAACCCATAAATGACTGGAAATAATTTGTTATAGTTGAATTATAATTAGATTTATCATGAATTTTACGATGTAAATGTGGACTCAATTAGGCATAGACATGTAGTTTGGAGGTCTAAATTGAGCTATGGTCACTGGTAGATATAGAAGTGCATTTTCATTGTAGAAGTGACGGTTCTTTCAGAAGGGGGATGTTGGGGATGTTCGTTTTACAAGGAAAACCCTGCCAATTTTTAAATAGACTCTTTATAAAATGTGACATTGCTGTTTTTAAATAAAGATAGAGCTCCTTAGTATTGAGTCGTAGTCTTATTCTTGAGGTATCTAAAATTGGTTTAGGTATTAAAATCCTAATGGTCATTGCTTTTTTTGTTGTTCAATGTTATGCTTGCCTTGATATATGATGATGCGAAGGATTGTTCTGGTATGAGTTATTTGGTGGGCATCACCAAGCTATACGCACAGTGAGCCAGTTGGTTAGGTATAGATTTGGGTTAGTCGTTAATCTATTGATGTGTCCATTCATTGAGATACGACACGATAAGGGGTTTAGTCAAGCTTGCTCTTAGATGCCAAATGATATATGGTACATGATATGGTGGTATGATTGTGGCATTTTGGTTGAGCTTGCTCGCAAACGACAATCATGTTGTAATGAGGTTGTGGCGGTTCAGTTGAGTGTGGCTCTTGGATGGCAGTCTACTACATTTAGACCAAGTGACCCATGTGGAACAAGAAAGCCCCTAGGGCTATAGTCTATGGGTAAGGGGCATGTCATAGGGTCCTTCGTTAATCCTCTGCTATTATTTTTTATTTGTGATTGTGATGATTATGTGACATGATATTGATATGGTAAATGCATGTATGTTAATGGAAAAAATCATTATGTTATAAAATTACATTTATAGATGTAATAAATTATAAATATATACATATATGTATCATTTGAAATCCTTAGGAGTGCTTAACATAACCATAGTATTAATTCACTGAACGAGGTCTGACTCCCCTCAACTATTTTTTAAGATCTTTTTTCTGATCTCTTCTAACAAGGTACTTCCCCAGTTTTCTTCCTCTCCTATGATTCAATGTATGTTTGTTGGTGACCTTTGACTTTAAAGCCGTAGTAGTCTTGTATAGGTTGGATTTCCCTTGTATTAACTATCTCAACATTGTAACTCATTGAGGATTGTATATTGTTAAAATTGTTTGATTGTGATAATTATGAGATTGATCATTTTAAAAACTCAACTTTGTTATGGATATAGAGATTTGACGACATTTTAGGCTTGCTAACGGTCCAGTAAACCTTAAGTTTACTGTTCTTTTAGTGCCAATCACGGTCCAAGGTTGGGGTTGTGATAAACTAGGTATCAAAGCTTTATGTTTAAATTAAGTTATTAGGCCGATCAGAATTGAATCAAATTTCACTTTGAACTACTGCAACGTTAGGATTAGATTTGTTTTAAATTGTTGCCTTTACTTCCATACTTTCGTAGTACAATTACGACCTTCTCAATGGTATCGAGTGTCAGACTAGAATGGTATATACAGATTCACAAAGGATTCATATTGTTGAGTTAGCAGCTGGGGCAGCTATATTGGATTGGATTATCCAGGTTATTCAGCTAGTTATGAGTACCTTATCTTAGGAGGTGTTTAAATAGAGATTCATGGGAAGATTTTGTCCACCACCATAGAGAAATGCTTATAGGTGGCAATTGCTACAACTTAGGAGAAGTGATAGGTCGGTTAAGGAGTATACTATAAAGTTTTATCGACTGATGAGATATGCAGAGGATATGAATGGTTAGAGATGGATAGTGGGACTTTACATTATCGATTTAAGTCCCACATAAGTAGGAAATTATTCAAAGGGTCAGACTTTGGAGGTTGCCATAGATAAGGCTAGAGAGATGGAGAGCTGACACATCATGCAGGGCATCATTTTTTGTCCTTACCATATTAGTGGTTTTGGGGCAGGAAGCTATAGTTCACCATCACCGATGCTATAGATAGGTGTAAGTGAAGAGCAACATGGACAATCTCGATGAGGTCATGGCTTACGTGGGTATAAGAAAAATAGACATGGATGCAAGGATCCAACAAGATCAACTAGATTTGGACTTAGAACAGGTAGTAGTCGCAGTGGGCAGAGCTCTAGATCTAGTAGTTCTTGCTCTGGAAGCATTGCCTATTAGAATTATGGTAGAGTCCATAAGGGACCTTGTCATATTCCTCTAGGTTCTTACTTTCGAGGTGGTTAGATTAGGCATTTTGCTAGAGAGTGCTATAATTATAGATTTTCAAGACAGTTTTCTTAAGGTTCCTCTGCTAGTGTGGTACAACCAGTACATTAGGTTCAGCCTTAACATTAATCACAATATTGAAGTGAATCTCAGATTGTGGGTCAGCAAGGCTGTGGATTAAGAGGTAGGTTTGGGGGTAGATTATGGCCTAAAGTTAGGTTTGGTACTAGTAGTTTTGGTTCGGCTTTGACCTCTCAGTAATCAGGAGGAAGGCAGGCTCAAGTGTTCACCCTCACCCCACAAGATGCTCAAACCTTTAGTGTAGTAATACTAGGTACTGTATTGGTTTATTATGTTGATGTTAGAGTTTTATTTGACCCAGATGCTACCCATTCATTTATATTACTATGTTTGCATTAAGGATTGGTTGGCAAGTAACCAAATTAGTAACTCCTTTATCAATAGCCGCCCCTCTGAGTGAATCCCTAAATATTGATATTATTTTTCCTTCTTTTCTGGTATTGATCTAGGGTAGAGAATTAGTGACTAATTTAGTATTGTTGGATATGATAAATTTTGATGTGATTTTGGGTATAGATTGGCTGTTAAAACATTTTACCTTCGATTATCGGGAGAAGTTAGTGATTTATAGGATTCCTAATAATGATGAATTCTAGTTTAGAAGTGATAAAGGGGAAACTCCTTAAAACCTTATTTCTATCATTACTACTAAAAAGATGCTTCAACAAGATTGTTAAAGGTATTTGTCCCTAGTGAGGGATACTTTAACAGAGAGAGGTTCAGTTGATGATGTCCTAATTGTATGTGAATTTCCTTATGTGTTTCTTGAAGAGTTGCCAGGTTTGCCATCAGAGAGGGAGACTGAATTATGCATTAATGTAGTGTCAAGTACAACTCCTATTTTGATCCCACCTTATAGGATGGCTTCCACAGAGTTAAAGGAGCTTAAGGAGCAATTACAAGAATTGTTAAATAGGGGATTTATTAAACCTAGTACTTCTCTGTGGGGTGTATTGGTATTATTTGTAAAGAAGAAAGATGGTAGCCTCTAACTCTATATTAATTGCATGGAATTAAATAAAGTGACGATAAAGAATAAGCATCCATTTCCAACAATCGATGATTTGTTTGACCAACTTTAAGGGGCTAGATGTTTCTTTAAGATTGATTTAAGGTTTGGTAATTGTCAATTGATAAGCAGGGGAGAAGATGTTCCAAAAACTACCTTTTGTTCTAGGTATGGTCATTATGAAATTTTGGTGATGTCATTTGAGTTGACTAATGCTACTACAACTTTATGGATTTGATGAATAGGGTATTTAGACCTTTTATGGATAGGGTTGTTATTGTATTCATCAATGAAATCTTGGCATATTCAAAGAGTGAAGAAGAACATGCGGTACATTTGAGAATGGTTTTGCAAACCTTGAGGGAGCATCAGTTATATGTTAAATTTTCTAAGTGTGAATTTTGGTTGGGTCATGTAGTCTTTTTGGGACATGTGGTATCTAAAGATAGTATCCAAGTGGATCCTAAGAAGATTGAAGTCATCATAGAATGGCCAAGACCTACTACTGTTACTGCAGTTCGGAGTTTCTTAGGCTTCATAGCCTATTATTGTAGATTTGTTTAAGATTTCTCTTGAATAGCTGCACTTTTAACTAACTCAAAACAATGCTAAATTCATTTGGCTAGAGGCGTGTGAGGATAATTTCCAGTAGCTTACGAATAGGTTAACATTAACTATAGTTTTAACCGTACTTGTAGAGTTGGATGGATTTACAATATATTGTGATTCTTATAGGGTTAGTTTAGGTTATGTTTTTACACATCAAAGATGAGTAGTGGCTTATGCTTCCTGAAAACTAAAAAAGCATGAGTAGAACTATCAGACTTATAACTTAGAAATGGCAACTGTAGTGTTTACACTTAAGATTTGGAGACATTATCTATATGATGCGACTTATGAGATCTATACTAATCATAAATGTTTGAAATACATTTTTTTAAAAAAGGGATCTGAACATGAGGAAAAGAAGATGGATGGAGCTTTTAGAAGATTATGATAGTTTCATTTTGTATCACCCAGATAAGCTAATGTAGTAATTGATGCTCCAAGCAGTAAATCATCTGGTAGTCTTTCTCACATCAAATCTATAAGGAGAACTTTAATTAAAGAGTTGCACGAGTTAGTTTATCAAGGATTAAAATGGAAGATATTAAGATCAAGATGTTTGTTAGCAAAATTCAAGGTTGGATTAATGTTTTTGGGGAGGGTCAAAGGCTACTTAGTCCTAAATGGAAGGAAGTAATCAAATAGGCTTCTAAAATCAAAATGGAAAACAAAATAGACTACAAAGTGTCTAAAATGTGCCTAGCTTCACTAGTTTACAATCTAAGGAAAGAAGGAATGTCAAACTCTTCATAAAGGAAGCTAAAATTTATGAGCAAACTTTCCAAACAATTGCACTTTAATGTAGATTAAACCTACTGACAAGAGAACCAGTTAATGTAACATGGAGTGTTTCATTCAGTAGACATACTTGTATTATTGGTCCTAGTTAATAGGAATTGTATATATTACTTTATTTCAATGAATTAACTTTTGAAAAAAAACATTTTTTCTTTTTATAAGGTCAAAAAAAGGAATTTATGTGTAAAACCCTATATAAAAGAACCACTATAATTAATTAAGATATATTTTAGTTTACAAAATTAGATCATATTTGATAGTTGTAAGTGTTTCTATTCTTATCTTTCATTGAATTTCAGAACTTATCAAAGAATTCATTCTTTGTGGTATTCAAAAACATATTATGAACCTTATTTTTTATTCTTCATAATTAAAGGGTTAAATTTTTTTAGATCCCGTTTTTAGGATTTTTATATTTTTACTTTATTATATTGAATTTATTAAATTATTAAGCATAAAAAAAATTAGAATTTATGAATTAGAAATTTTTGGAGTTTAATATGGTATATTAGGAATTTTATATGATGGTATGAATTAAAAGGAGTTAGTAGGAATTTCATTAAAAAAGGAAGGGTAAATTGGTAAAAATAAAAAGGTTTCCTTAAGTTAATAAGACAAAGAAGAGAGGAGGAGTCGTGTGTGTTAAGGAAGAAAAGAAGGAGAGAGTTTTGGAAGAGACTAGAAGGAGAGAAGGAGAAAGAAAGGGAAGAAGAAAGAAAGAAAGAAAAAGGAGAAAGAAGAATGAAAAGTTTAGGTGAGTTCTTC
>JANIIA010000005.1:55499630-55510596 GCA_027478495.1 Erythroxylum alaternifolium
CTTACTACTCTTAGTAAGCATCCACATGTTAACTCTAAACAACTCATGCTTATAGTTTATGAGATCCACTGCTTGATCAAATCAAGGAGTATAACATGTGCTAGTCTATCTGTATTAATAATGTCCTATCTTATTAATCCTATGAATAGGGATTATTTAGATACTAACATAATTGCATATGATAAGAATCTAATTATCATGATCTCATCATGATTTCCTTTATGCTATGTTTTGTATCATGGACTTCATTAATTCAATTTAAGATCAATATCAATTCACATATAAACAAATATCAAATTAATGAAAAATGCCTTTCGATTTATTAATCAAAATAAAGATTGTACAAAAGTGTTAAAGGTAACTACCTTTAGAGCACTACTCTAAATCAAAATAAAGTTTGTATAAAAGTGCTAAAGGTAACGGCCTTTAGAGCACTACTCTAACACTATGGGCACAAATTTGGATCAATCTCCATCGGTGGGGCATAGAGGAACAAGATTAAGACTCATCACAATAAAAGGGCGCTAGAATTTTATCCAAATGTCCACCAAGATGGTGTTCTCTGGCCTCTGTTAGAATTATTGTATGTGAGAGCTAAGGCCTAGTTGATAGCATTTATTGGGATTTTCTGGTCTAAGTGTCCGACTTTCCTTGTTGTTAATGCATGGGCAAAGGCTCGATGGGATAAAAAAGGCCTCGAAAAGTTGATGCTAAGGGATGATGGCATGATGCTACTCAAATTCTTTGATGCTTCAAACCTCTGTGAAATCATAAAGTAGGGCCATGGCAAATCGGGGACCAGCCCTTGTTTATACAATAATGGAAGCTGAGGGTGGCATTGGATAGGGGCAAGATTGACCTTATCCTCGTATGGGTAAATTTTCACAACTTACTTATGGAATTCTGGATGGTAAAGGGTCTGAGCTTTCTGGAAAGCTCCTTGGGTAAGCTTGTATGCATGGACTCTCAAATTACTCCACGGAGAGGATAGGATATGCAAAATTATGCATTAAAATTTCAAAGAATGCTCTTATGCCTGAGTCCTTACCTATTCTTCGGCTTGGAGAATCAAGTATGTTGGAAATGGATAAAATAACAATCTCTTATCATTGGAAAACTAGTCAATTAATCAAGAAATAGGTTACCACAGGTAGATTATTCAAGTCAGAGTGACATGATGAATTATTGATGATTGATAGTCCTTCCTCGGGTAAGATAGTATAGATAAACAATGATAAGACTAGAGATGCGGCAGTGGGTAAACTGAATAATCCTAGTTTGAATAAGGTGGTCCAGGCAGAAAATGATAATAATAGAGATGAGGCAGTGGGTGGCTTGAATAATTCTTACATTATCTCCTACTTTAAGCATAAAAGTGATGGGGATATCGTAACAAGTGAAAGCAAATAAGCTCTCCCACTAGTTTGTTACCACCTGCACAATTGGAACTAGTGGTGACTGCAAGAGATAGAGTTATGACAAAAGTTTGTTCGAAGACAATGGCAATCATCCCACCACTATTGACAGTTGTGCAAGAGGATGATCAGGATTTGGAACGTGTTTTAGGTAAGGTAAGGAAACCTGAAAATTTCACTGTGAACATTAGTCTCATGCCACTAGATAGTATGGACCAATTTGAAATTGTGACTGCTAATATTGAGAATGTACTAAGTTTGCAATGGATGATGGATTCTCAAAGTCTAGGTAGAAATAACCTAGAGAACTTTATTGCTTTTTGTGCTAACAACATACATGCCACTGATAATGTTATTCATGATTTTGTTATTTTAGGAAAGGATGCTACTGATAATACTACTTTATGCTCCCTGCCAAACTCTTTAACAGAAGAAATGGATAACTTTAGAGTGTAAGCTAAGTCCTTTAAAAGAAAATCCGTATGGAAGACAAAACAAAACGCCAAGTATCAGGGGACTTCCCCCTCTCATGTTGGTCTTTATATGGAACACTAACGGCTAAATGACCCTCTGAAAAAATCAGTCATTCCTTAAGTCCCATAGGTTTGGTTTGATCCTGTAGAATCGAACCCATTTTCTTATTAAGCGAAGGGTACAAAAAAATCATATTGATTTTTTGATTAAAAAAAAGTACTATGTGAAATCTTCACAGTTGAGGAACATATAATGACTATTTATACAGGAACGAATGGTTATCTTGATTCATTAGAAATTGGCCAAGTAAGGAAATTTCTTGTTGAGTTACGTACCTATTTAAAAATAAATAAACCGCAACAGATAATGACTATTTATACCGGAACGAATGGTTATCTTGATTCATTAGAAATTGACCAAGTAACAAAATTTCTCGTTAAGTTACGTACCTATTTAAAAACTAATAAACCGCAGTTCCAAGAAATCATATCTTCTACCAAAATATTCACTAAAGAAGCAGAAGCCCTTTTGAAAGAAGGTATTCAAGAACAGATGGAACGTTTTCTACTTCAGGAGCAACTATAAAGAATTGGGTTCGCTATCCCGATCATGATTTTCCTACCTCTAGAGGGAAAGGTCCTTCCTTTAGTGAAAGAGTTGGTATGGAATAAGAAGCCTTGTTTAATAAGACTTCTAGAAACCAAAATTAAAGACCCAATCTCCCTTTTGGTTCTAAGTTTTTAAGTGCTCATTAAGAGAGAAAGGCTATTCAATCTTGGGTTGACTAAGGAGTTGTCTACTTTTCTAGCTCGGATGGACTTAGTAGACCTTACTTATACTAGACGGCTACTTACTTGGACCAACAACTAGCAAGGCAACTTGCTCATTCGGGAGAAACTGGACCGTTCTCTATTAAACTCTCTTTGGCTACATCAATATCTTAACTCTTTTGTACATTTTGGTGAAAACTTATCTTTGGATCATTCATACATGTTGATCCAAAGGCTGGTAGAAAATACAATAGCAGGCACACCTTTTCGATTATTCAATGACTTAACCTAAATGGTAGGTTTTACATAATTAATTGATAGTTGTTGGAGTACTAAGATAGTTAGCTGCAAAGCTCTCCAGTTTATGCGGAAACTCAAGATCGTGAAGTTAGCCCTTAAAGGGTTCTTATCTAGGTGTCACCTGCCCCTCACATCTCTTAAGGAGAAACTTATACAAACTCAAAGGGAATGCTATGATTATCCACACAATTCTACACTAAGAACTGTGGAACATAAATACTTCAAAAAGTATTAAGAAGCTCTCAATTTTGAGAACTCCATTATCAAGAAAAATCCAAGCTTAATTGGATAAAAGATGGGGATGCCAACACTAAATTATTCCACTCATCTTTGCTAACATGATAGAATGTCAATAGAATAAATATGCTCCAAGATAGTGAAGGTTGGGAGTTTTCTTATCAGAATTAACTTCAAGAGATTGCTAGACACCACTTCTTGAATTTAATGGGTTCAGATAATTCTACAACCCCTAGCCCATATTTTTTACAACTGTTTGATTGTCTGGTTAATCAAGACATCCAGGAATTTTTGGTTTTTCCAATTACTGCTGAAGATGTTAAAAGGGTTCTTTTCAACATACATCCTTCTAAATCCCCTTGTTCGAATGGTTTCACAACACTTTTCTTTCAAATAACTTAGGACATCATAGGTAAGCATCTCATGGATGTTATGATGGAGTTCTTTGCCTGCTAAAAAATGCTTAAGGAAATGAATCATGCATACATTTGTTTGGTGCCTAAAAACCATCATCCTCAGAGTATGAATGATTTTTGTCCCATCTCTTGCTGCAACATCATTTGTAAAGTAATTTCTAAAATTTTTGCTAAAAGATTGAAACGAGCTATCACTAGTGTTATCAACTTAGCTCAGGGAGCTTTCATTCATGATCGCAATTGATGTTAATAGAATAAATATGCTCCTCGATAGTGAAGGCTGGGAGTTTTCTTATCAGAATTAACTTTAAGAGATTGCCAAACACCACTTCTTGAATTTGATGGGTTCAGATAATTCTACAACCCCTAGCCCAAATGTTTTACAAGTATTTGATTGTCCAGTTAATCAAGATATTTTAAGAATTTTTGGTTTCTCCAATTACTGCTTAAGATGTTAAAATGGTTCGTTTCAACATACATCCTTCTAAATCCCCTGGTTTGAATGGTTTCACAACACTTTTCTTTCAAATCACTTAGGACATCACTGGTAAGCATCTCATGGATATTATGATGGAGTTCTTTGCTTCCTAAAAAATGCTTAAGGAAATGAATCATACATACATTTGTTTAGTGCCTGAAAAACATCGTCCTCAGAGTATGAATGATTTTTGTCCCATCTCTTGCTACAACATCATCTGTAAAGTAATTTCTAAACTTTTTGCTGAAAGACTGAAACAAGCTATCTCTAGTGTTATCAACTTAGCTCAGGGAGCTTTCATTCATGATCGCAATATTGGAGACAACATTCTTCTACTTCAGGAATTGCTGATGGACTATAACTTAGCCAAGAATCTCAGAAGTTGTCTTATTAAAGTTGATTTCTATAAAGCTTTTGACACTATTAGTTGGTGATTCATTCGAGTTTGTCTTATAGCTTTGCAACTGCCTTCTAAATTTATTGAATGGATAATGTCATGCATTCAAACCCCATCTTTAAGCATCATAGTGAATGGGATTCCTACTATACCTCTTCAGATTACTAAAGGGATTCGATAAGGCGATCCTTTTTCTCCTTATTTATTCACTTTTATGATATCTTGTAACAGGGGTTTTCAATATTACTACAAATGTAAAGCCCTCAATCTCACCCATCTAATGTATGCACATGATCTTTTGATTCTATGTGGTACTGATCCTCATTTTGTTACTATAATGACGCATGTTTTAGAATTATTTGCTGCTTGGTCAGGTTTAAAGCACAACTCTGGGAAGAGTAGTCAACGGATGTCAAAAATACTACTAAAATTTCAAGAATCGTGGGGCTTAAATCCCCCTTTTTGTTACTTGGGAGTCTGAATTAACTCATCCAAACCAAAGTATCATGATTGTTTACCCCTTATAGAAAGAATCAAGGCTAGGATGAATGCTTGGCAAAACAAATTCTATCCTATGTTGCTAGGCTAACATTTATCATTTTTGTCTTAAACATCTTACGTCTATACTGGACGACTCATATTGCATTACAAAAGAAAGCCCTAAAAGAGATTGACCGAATCATTAAAGCATTTTTACGGTCAGATATAACTAAACATTCAAAGAATGCAAGGATAAAATGGAGTAAGGTTGCGATTCTGAAAAAACATGGAGGCCTCGAGATCATTTCTATCTCTACCATGCAAAAAGTCCTAATGTGCAAGAGACTTTGGAGGTTATACACTGATCATAATGCACTCTGGGTTAAGTGGATACATGAGTACCAAATTACAATTGTTAATTTTTGGCGAGCTTCTTGTACTAGGGAGTTTTCTTAGATTCTTACCCAGATGATTAAGATGTGAGATTTTGTTTGTCCTTGTATTAAAGACGTGATTCAATGGGGACAAAACTTGGCTCTAGTATGATAACCGGCTTAACTTACGCCCCATTATTCTCAACCTTTAGGTATAACACTTGAGAAACAAAATTCCCCTTAATCTTAAAGTATCTTCTTTGATTTTCAATGGTCAATGGAGAGGGAATTTCAGAGGCTTTGACACTTTGGCTCAACATTTCCCTAGCTTAGATATGAGTAGATGGAGGACTCCATCATTTGGACTCCATATTTGAGTGGAAAATTCTCCAACAAATCATGTCATCAGATCCTTGTAAGAGGGTTAATTGAAGTACTTTAGTCTTCTCTTTTATAGACTAATTCCGTTCACCCCAAAGTCTCCTTTATCTCCTATCTTACAATTAAAAACAGACTCTAGACTAAAAGTCAATGGCAAGGCCCTGTGGATTCAACTTGTATGTTATGCAAAATAGTAGTCAAGGATAAGGACCGTCTCTTTTTTCTATGTAGTTTCTCGAAAGTAGTCTAGAGTAGGATCTTGCACATGATACCTGGTAATGGTTATAATTAAACTTGGAAACATAAATTGACTTGGGCCTTTAGAAATTCTCCAAAGATATGCCTAATGTGATTCGCTACAAAGCTGCATTCATCACTACCATCTACTCCTTATGGAAGGCACTACTCCTTATGGAAGGCACATAACTGTAGGCAATGTTCCAACCTTAAAGAGGATCAATATCAGCTTGTGGACAAGATCATTAATTGGATTATAATGGCCTTATTTGCCAACAATGTAAGTTTTTTCTCTCTACAGACATGAGACATTGGTGAAAGTTTTAATGCGGATTACTATGATATATCGCTAGTTTCCTCTTGTAATATACTAGTCTGTATAATGCCTGTCTTGAACTCACTATAATGTTGTAATAGTTTTGTCTATAAAAAATGCATTATTCATTTTCCAAAAAAAATTCTGATTTTAATTCAATTTGATTACTCATCCAACTCGAATTCTCAAAATATTGCACAAAATTGTAATATATTGTTGGAGAAAAATAGAGAAGACAATAGGGCCTGGGCTCAGCCCAGCCCCATACAAGGTCAATGAGCCAGACCTAGGTTAATCAAGCCTCAAGCCCCTTTTTGAAAATTTCGACCTTTTGTCGGGCTTGACAAGTAATAACAAAACATCATTTTGTCAAAAGATGTCATTTTGACATTTTAATTAAAAAATAATTTGGGTCAGCCTTAACCCAACTCATTGCCATCACTAGGCATAATTTTTATTTAATTAGATTATTTGTAATTCTAATTTATTTTTAATTAAATTATTAAAATATCCAAAACTTAGGTTTAAGCTCAAGTTGGCACTTCTTACTTAACCCTCTCTGCAACAGTTGCCCAGTTCTCTCAACCTATTTTGTGGATATCATTGAAGCCAAATATTTGTGCAGCAAGGGATACGACAAGATTATGATCAAGTTTCATAATAAGATATTAATAAAATTCTGTTCCATTATGATTTAATTGTAAATCATTTTATAGCATTAAAGTGATCTTGATTTTCGGAAAATCAAAGTACGGAATAAGTTTCGTAATTGTTTTTCTACGATATGGATCAAATTTTGTCCCCATTTTTCAATAATTTGAAATAGAAAAAGATATTGTCGACATTTTCGGTGGATATTTTTAAGTTTTCATTTTGAACTCTAAGTGGGAAACGAATGATGCAAAGCACATAGCTTGAGAGTAACTACTTAGTTGGACAAATTAACACCTACCAAAATTCCTTGCAGGAACAAAATCCATTCTTGATATGGTGAAAACGGTTCACATCTCTCACGATGATTTCCCTGCGTGTAATTCTTGAAGCAAGCTTCATAAATGAATGGCAATCCCCACATATTCTCAGATTTTTCATAATCCTGATTGGAGCTGTGAAAGGTAAGCACATTAGGCCAAAAGTAAAAGCCAGCTTCTCGCTATGATGTCTCAAAAGCTCCTGCTTTTTGTTATCTTCCAGGTCATGAAGGTCATATTCAGCTTGAGACTTATAACCTAGTTTCTTCATCACTTCAAACAAATTATCCAATTCTATATATATATCATTGATTCTAGGATGGTTCCTCTCACCAACTACAAATGTATGAACTCTGTTTTTAATCTCAATCCAACTCTTACCCGTCTCCTTCTTCACCTCATTTTCTTTGAGGAACTTCCTTGCGTTGGCAACTTTCCCCCATCTTTTATGGGCGGCATAAACGTTTGTAAGCAAAATATAGTTTCCTGCATTATCAGGTTCCATTTGAAACAGGTTTTTGGCCGCAATCTCAGCTAACTCTACACTCCCATGACTCCTGCAAGAGGCCAAAAGCGAACCCCATATAGGAGGTGTGGCATCAAATGGCATTTCCTTAATCAACTTATAAGCCTCATGGATTAGTCCTGCTCTCCCGAGAATATCCACCATGCAGGAATAATGAGTGATTTTTGGTGAGACATTGTGCTCTCCTGTCATAAGGTCGAAATATTTTCGACCCTTGTCAACCAGACCCATGTGACTGCAAGCTGATAATATCGAAACATAGGTCACTTTATCCGGGAGAATGCCCCCCTGTTGCATTTTCTCGAATAAAATCATCACCTCGAAGGAGCAACAATGTTTTGCAAATCCAGAAATCATAGCATTCCATACAACAATATTCTTCCCTTCTATATCCGAAAACACAGTATACGCCTCTTTGACACTACCACATTTTGCATAAACTTCTATGAGAGAGGAAGTAACAAAACTATTTAAACCAAACCCAGTCTTGAAAATCACAGCATGCACCTGTTTCCCTTCTATCAAAGCTGCCAAAGCAGCACAAGCACAAATGACGGAGGATAGAGTAAACTGGTTATTTTCTAGACCCTCCTTTTGTCCTTTGGTATAAAGAACAAGAGCCTCTTCATAAAGCTCATTTTGCACATAACCTGACACCATTGAACTCCATGTAACAGGATTCCTCTCTGGCATGTTTACAAAAACGCGACTTGCGTCCTGTATCAAACTGCATTTTGCATAAACATCAAGCAATGCAGTACCCATAAATACATTCGTATCCATGGCAGCCTTAATAGCAAATGCATGCAATTGCTTACTTTCAGAGATATCACCGTTTGCGGCACAAGCGCAGAGCACATTTGAAAGGGTGAATTCACTGTATTTGATTCCAGAGCTCTGCACTTCCAGGAAAAGCTGAGCAGCCTTCTGCTTCTCCCCATGCTGACTATAAGCAGCAATCATAATATTCCACGATACTAAACTTCTAACGGGCATTAGGTCAAACACTTTGCGAGCAGAGTCTAATAACCCACATTTGGAGTACATATTAATGACCATGTTGCACGTAATATTGTCAACGTGAATACCCATGCGTAAAACTCGTGCATGGCATGCCATTCCAGACAAGGGTTCTCTTTTCTTTGCACACATCTGTAAGAGGGAATGGCAATTTGATAGGTTGATGGCATCTTTGTCTCTCCAAACGAACCCCTTTTGTGTGGGTACCTCAATGAGTATACTAAGACCAGCTATTTGCTTGTAAGTGACAACAAAGGAGCGATTAAGTGTCTTGTAGTAACAGATCAAGGGTTTCATATAATTACCTAATGGCGAGAGACAAAAAGAAAATGGCGGCCAAAGGCCCTTTGCTATTTTCAGACTTCTAGATTTCGACAGATTATACCCAAAGCTGCGAATACCTACCGAATTTAATATCGGATTAGGTTCTAATATAGTACTATATTAATATTGGTCAATATTGAGCATCATTTCGAGTGATTTGTTAAATTTATCAAATATTCTCTGAAATTTTAAAATTTGCAAAATAATTCATTGATAAATTGTATAGTTGTACTGTATACTTTACAAGTTTACATTAACCTTGTTTCTAAAAATTATAATAACAAATAATAAACACAATTAATATGAAATAATAATAATTTTTAAATATTTCACATATAAATAATAACCGCAATTAATATGAAAAAAAGAGAATCATCATAATACAAATATAAAATTAAGAATAATACAAAGTATTTAAAATATTACAATAATATAATTTCATCATTTTAATAAATAATAATTACATCAAAACATCCAATAAAATGAATAATAAATATCCTTAATTATTACAATTTACAAAAAGAATTCATGACGAGGAAACAATCAAGTAGAAGCTAAACCTGAAACAAAAATATTACAATTACATTACATATATATAATTTAATATAAATATCAAATATAAGTAAAATTAAAAGAAGAAAAAAAACCTAGAACGAAATTCAATCATCAACGAGAGGATACTCGCTATAACTACACTGACTCCAGTTATCATTTGGTACAAATTTCTCATCATTGAGAGGAGTTTCATCATCATTATCATTCAAATTTAATGCACCAAATGACATGTCAATGTTTTCCTATTCAAGATTATCTTCCAAGTCATTGATATCTACCAAATGCGGTCCTTCCAAAACTTAATCCGCCAAAAGATCAATATTATCAATGAAAATTGGTTCAGTTGAACTACGTGTACTATTAAGACTCTTAGTAAACAATAAAATTTAATTATTAAAAAATTATAAGAAATTATATCAAAATTAATAATAATAATAGCATACCTTTCCCGAAACTTTAAATTATAACGAACAAAAACTAAGTCATTCAACCTCTTATGCTCCAATCTATTCCTTTTTTTAAAGTAGATAAATTAAATGTTCTTTAGTTTCGTTCACAACCTATTACACTCACACATTCACTTAAAATCTTAATTGCAAACTTTTTCAATTTTAGAACACCATTTCTAAATTAATCCCATCAAGAAACTATAAGTTATAAGATAACAAAAGTAACGTTATAAACAAAATAAAGTGATAATTAATTTTCAATAAATAAGAAAAAGGAAATAACTAATAACTAGAGAACTTTTGCTCTTTGTTGAATAACAATCAACATTCCAAAATTTCCATAAGACAACTTATAAAGCTCCATTTATGAGCTTAAGAGATCTTACATCGCGTCAATGCTAACAATTTTTATAATAGTTAAAAAAATTTCTCTATTAACTTCAACTTACTTAGTAAGATCTAGTCTAAAATAAGCACTAGGATTCAAAAAATGCCCCGGCTGCAAACAATGGAGAAAAAAGTTGTCTTTCCCTTCTCTCATTAATGATTGAAAGATACAATTTGTATAAAGAAGGCCTATGTTTTATATTGGCCTTGATTACTTTCGTCGCTCTCTCCATAGCATGAAAATCACTATCAGTTAAGCGAAGTATCCTCATCAAAGGCTCATAAACTCTGATAATAAATTGACATTGAGACTAAAATTCTCTATCTTTCAGTATAATATTACAAACCTCCACTACATCATTAGACCTAGCATACTAAGATGCAATCCACTTATCACTTGTAAACATTTGTCTTAACTCTTTCTTCATCGAAACAAAAGACTGAAGTGATAAGAAATTT
>JANIIA010000005.1:55520038-55533426 GCA_027478495.1 Erythroxylum alaternifolium
AATGATGAGGAAAATGAGTTAGGAATGTTAGATATGCATAAGATGGGTCCTAGGTAGCTTAAGGAGTTGGAAATGTGAAATTTGACCCGTAGCTGTCCGTTAAACGGACTTGATGTCTGTTAGGCGGACCTTCTCGGGTTTGAAAATATCCTAGCTCAGTTCATGTCTCTTTGGAGGGACATCATGTCCGCTAATCGGACCTTCTCGGGTGAAAAAATGGCTCCCAAGCTCGCTATGTCCGTTTGAAGGGACTTTATGTCCGTTAAACGGACACTCTCAGGATAACTACAGTAATTTACGATTTTGAACCATTTTTGAAGCATAATCTCGCTTTATGGTCTTCATGAAAGTTGTAGATATAGAAGTCTTCTTTGAAATGGTCTAAGAATGGTCTCATTCCAAGATTTCTAGAGAAAGTTATGCTAATTCTCCCAAGATAGGTATAATATGATTGAGGATATAAACATAGTTTAAATGTTTTAGCCATAACTTGATTGTCCGACCCCCAAATGAAGTGATTCTTAAAGCAATGGTCTCCTACCACATTCTTCTATCCCTACAACACAACTAGAGTTTGGGAGATACAATTGTGTTAAAGAAGTCAATTATGATTTTAGTGATTGACTATTGTGGGCACACCACTCTTATGAAAATGGCTAATACGGGTTCATAAAGATAACCCTCAAGGTAATACGCAAGCTAACGTTTTATGATGATTCCGAAAGTTGGGCTTCAAAAATAGGGCCCAACAAAGGTGGTATCAGAGCAATGAGTTGGACTCCGAAAACGGGGTCTAATATTTTAATTCTTGTATCAAAACATTTGCTCTAATTTGCTTGTATCCAAAATTACATTTTTGACATATTGATCTCATTTGTTTAGTTGATTAAATTAAATTTTCTTTTTAAAAAAGAGTATTGATATTTTGAGTCTCTAACTTGTTTGAGACTTTTGGTGATCATAGACGACTTTTTGTTTCATGTCTTGACTTACATGACCGTGTAGATCAACTGTGTAAATCTCTATAAATGTGTAAAGATGCACGACCATGTATGGAGGTCATGTAACTCTTTGTAGTCGTATATGTTTGCAAATAAGGTGGTGTTGGAAAGATACACAGTTATTTTCAACACTGTGTAAGTGACCGTGTAAGTGGTAGAAAATTTTATTTTGTGGTATAACAAGACATAGGTTTTTAGAGTGAGTGCGGCCATAATGTCAAAAAGTAACAAAGAACAAAGAGAGGGTAAAGAGTGTTTTATTCTCACCATTGTTTTATTGTTTTAAGGATTTGTTTGAATGATTGTTGATTGTGATATCAACATTAGTTTCAATCCTAAAACTCTGTTAAACAACTTTTTGTTTGGCCGTGAGAGATAAACTTTTCTTATAAATCCTTCTTGAATTTAATGGATTTATTTGTCAATTTGTCCCTTCGTTTTTCCCTCTACATTGGAGGATTTTCCACATTAAATCTTGGTATTTGTTTCATCATCTAGTTTTTTATTCTCATATTTTTCTACTACTGCAACTTGAAGAGTTCTTTCTTGTTGTTAATATTTGGTTGACATTTTAGAGAGTTATGTATTTGTCTCCCAAAAAGTGGTGTCAGAGCCATCGTAACAGAAGGATAGCTTTATGGTCAAATTAACATCATTAAATTGCTCAATTTGGAGGCCTATGATGGAGCACCTTCTGTATAGGAAGGATCTCTTTAATCCTATATAAGTGGACAGAGATGTGAAAGATGATGTTCCTTCAAAACATGAGAAGATATAAGATAGAAAATGGGAATGATGAAGCAAAAAAATCTTGGCACTATCAAACATTAGATTGATATTAGCATATTCAAACATGTGTCTCAAGAAACGAATTCTTTTGAGTTATAGAAGAAGCTAGAGGGTCTATATGAAAGGAAAACTACTCATAATAATGTCTCTTTGATTAAGAGGCTTGTGAATTTGAATTTAAAGGTTGGGAAACCAGTCTCAGAGCATCTAGGTGATTTACAAGACATAATCAACAAAATTACCATAATGAAGATCATTCTTGGTGATGAGCTTTAAGCCTTATTCATGTTGAGTACATTACCAGATAGCTAGAAAATGCTAATGGTTACGATTAGCAACTCATCTCTTGAAGGAGTGATCTCTTTGGATGTAAAAAAATAGAGCATGTTTAATGAAGAAATAAGAAGAAAGAAGATTAAAGTTGACAATGTGTAGGCTTTCATGAAAAAAACAGGGGTAGGAACAAAAGTAAGAGTCCCAAAGGTCATGGCAAGTCTAAGAACTGTTCAAAGTCTAGAGGTGACAAAGATGTAAAGACATGTCACTATTGCAATAAATCATGACACATTAAGATGTTCTAATACAAGTAGAAGAGAGATCAGAAACAACAAGATCCTCAAAATAATAGTGATGATAACAATATAAATGTAATTGCTTCAAGCACGAATGATGAGGTGTCCCTAGTTTGTGCAATTAGTGAATGCTTTTATAATAACAATGCTAGTTCTAAATAACTGATCAACATAAGAGAACCTTTTCACTATATTTTAAATAAGGAGTACTTCTCAAGCTAGAAGAGTAGTGATTTTGGAAGTGTAAAGATGAGAAACCAAATTCCTACCAAGATAGACTATATAGGTGATATCCGAGTTCAGAAAAATATCAAATGCTTACTAACCTTGAGAGATGTACGAAGCATCCCTGATTTAAAGTTGAATCTGTTATCGGAGAATGTGTTATATCAATAAGGTTTTTAGCACAGTTTTGGGGATAGGAAGTGAAAATTGTCCAAAGGCACAATGACGATTGTCTACAGAGAGTTATATCGCTCATTGTACAAGAAACATTTAAAGGTGTATGGTGGTGTAAAAGTACATACAGTTGAAGAGGAAACTTCACCAAATATGTGACGTCGACGATTGAGACATAGGAGTGAGAAGAGATTAAGTTGTTAGCTGAAAAATCCCTTATTCTAGTTAAGAAATACACGCCTAATCCTTGCAAGCATTGGTTGACTGGAAAGCAACACAGAGCCTCTTTCAATAGAAGATCTACAAAAAATTCAGAGTTATTAGAGTTAGTGCATTCAAATGGCTATGGTCCTATTGATAAGGAGTTATTAGGAGGTAATAGATATTTTGTTACATTTATTGATGATGCTTTGATAAAGAATTAGGTATACATATTGAACTCTAAAAGTCAAATGTTTGAAACTTTTAAGAAGTTTAATGTTAAGGTAGAAAAAAAGCTGAAAGGAAGCTGAAGTGCTTGTGAACAAACAATAGAAGGAAGTATACTTCTAAGGTATTTGAAGAATACTACATATTGCATAGCATCAGACATGAGAAAATTAAACTAGAGACTTCACAAAATAAATGGGGTTTTTGAAAGGATGAATATAACCATTATAGAGAAGGGTCCTTGCATGCTCAGAATGTCTATATTGCCAAAGACATATTGTAGAGAAGCAGTCTGAATAATGGTCTACCTGATAAATGGAACTCTTTCAGTTATGTTGGTTTTTGAGATTCCTGAGAGAGCATGGACTAGCAAGGATCCAACATATCATCATTTGATAGTCTTTAGATGCAAGGTATGTCGACACGTACCCAAGGATCAAAGAAAGAAGCTTGACTCAAAGTTGATACCTTGCATCTTTGTTTTATATGGCGGTGATCAGTTTGGCTTCAGACTTTATGACTTAGAGAAGCAAAAGGTGGTCAAGAGCCAAGATGCAGTGTTCCAAGAGCACGAGATAGAAAGGGAGAAATATGGTACGTCCTCTATTCCATATTTATTTGCAGTAGGATTTTTGATGTATGCAATCGTGTAAAAAAGGCTAGATATTGCTTAAGTTATTTGGATGGTAAGCAGATTCTTGTCAAATCTAGCAAAAGTTCACTAGGAAATAAGGAAATAGATTATGAGATACTTGAAAGGCACATCGAAGTGGAGTTTATGATTCGGTAATGGTAAACCAACTCTAAAAGATTTTACATATGTAGATATGGATGGAGATTTTAATGGAAGAAAATCCACTTCAGGTTTTCTATTAAAATTTACGGGGGGAGTCATCTCATGGCAATCCAAGCTATAAAAGTATGTGGCTTTATCTATGACTAAAGCAGAATACTCCGCTACAGTGGAAGCTTGTAAGGAGATGCTCTGGTTGAAAAGGTTCCTTCAAGAGTTAGATGTGAAGCAAGAAGATTATGTAGTATTTTGTGATAGTCAAAGTGCTACTGAATTGAACAAAAATACTATGTATCATTCCTGTACAAAGCACATAGATGTCAAATACCATTGGTTGAGGTCCATGATAGAAAAGCAACAATTAATGTTTAAAAGGTTTATACGAATTTGAATGTTGCTGATATGCTAACTTAAGTGGTTCCCAAAAATAAATATGAACTTTTTTGTAAGCTTTTCAGGGTGTATCTTAAGTAGATGATGTAGAATAACATGTCTTCCCTATATTTAGGCTGAAGGGGGCAGATTTTTAAGTGTCCAACCATATTTTAAGACTTTCAGTGATCTTAGACTACTTTATGGTTCATGTCTTGACTTACACAATCGTGTAGATCAACCGTGTAAGTCTCTGTAAATGTGTGAAAATATACGATTGTGTGTAGAGATCATGTAACTTTTGTAACCATATATGTTTGCGAATAAGGCAGTGCTAGAAAGATACACTGTTACTTACATAGTTGTGTAAGTGGAAAAAAAATTTATTTCATGATATAAAAGAGAGAGCGACGTACGTTTTTGTAACCATATATGTTTGAGTGATTGTTGATTGTAATATCAACTTTGGTTTTAATCCTAAAACATTATGAGAACTTGTTGTTTTGGGGGTGAGAGATCAACTTTTCTTATAAATCATTATTTAGCTTAGTGAATTTATTTGTCAGTTTGTCTCATGATTTTTCTCTCTACACTAGAGGGTTTTTTTACGTTAAATCTTGGTGTTTTTTCTATCGTTTAGTTTCTTATTCTCATATTTTTCTGCTAATGTAACTTGAAGAGTTCTTTCTTGTTATGAATATTTGGTTGATCTTTTAGAGGGTTGTGTATTTGTCTCCCAACATGATAGTGTAAAGTTCCATCTTTATTAATTTGCAAAATCTATAGTTTTTTTTTGACTCACATTAGAATATATATTTTTTAGTTAAATTATCCATTTGATCAAGTTATGCTTTCACAAAATTTTTCTTAAATTTTTATATAAGAATATTTATCCATGTTTTTAACATATTTGTATAATATATTTTTAAATTATTATAAGTTAAAAATATGAACTCAAATAAATCCACCCAAACCAAATTATTTTTTTTTAATTAATATGAATTTTTATAGAATTTAATTTAATTGAAATAAGATAAAACACCAACCCAAATTACCAGTTACTCTATTAAATGTAACTACATGTTTGTACATGTATACTTCATAAATATGTTATCAATAAGTATAGTTAATAGTTGATTAAATAATAATAATCAAGGATAACGATTACTTTAAATTAATATATCATGATAAATGTTTAAAGATTATTGATACTATTGAAATTAAATTTTGATCCTAAAGTTGATATTGATAATGGGATTCTTAAATCTTATATTCAAAATTATAATTGTAGTTAGAATATGTGAAATTATAACAAGTTCATTTACTAAAAACTTAAGTTAGTCATACTTAAAAATTTATAATTGTAAGACTTTTAAAAAAAGCCAATTCCTTATAATAAAAAGATACAATTCAACTTGATAAATTTAAACATTAAAATTAGACAAACATTGAAATTGAAGGATTATGAAAGCTGAAGGAAAATTCTGTAATTCAAGTCGTACAGGAATTGTTAAGGTTAAGTAAGCAAGCTGACTTGATATTTCACTCCTAATCATCTACTATAACCTAGTTATTCCAATTATAATACTGTTATATACGTCTTCTAGTCCTAATATCATATTGTAGCCTGAAATTGGATGGCATTGGTAAAGCTCAAATTGTAATACTAATTTAAGCAGTGGTTTTGCCGTATCAAACATATTTATTTGCTAAATTGAGAAGATACGTAAGTACATCATAAACCCCTCTCAGTATGTTGACAGTATTCAAAATCCTACCCGATAATTTGAGGACTAGTTCCACTTGATAAATTTTGTTCCCCGAAGAAAAGTGTGATGACCTAGTATGTGTGTATATGTATATATGAGAGTAAATAGTAAAGTTAGAAGAGAAAATCAGAATAACAACAAAATCATAGAGATCAAGAAAAATGTTGCACATTGTTACTCCATATTATATTCTAAGTTTAAAACAATACTTATCCACCGTGTTGTACAGTAATCAAAGCAAAAGAGTGAGATACAACATAAGCCCACTAACGAACAGGTCAGATAGAAATAGTCTTCAAGAAGTATAGCCAAACCTCAACCTAAAGCAAAGAAAGATCCATAATAAAATGTAGAACGCAATCATGGATACTAGAAAAAAGAATATGTATTGGAAATTAAATACCTAGAAGAGTGATAGAAAATGATTGATGGTCAAACCATTTAACGTAGAATACGAATAGCGAACTGGATAGACTAGTATTGGAGCTAGATCTATGCAGCCATGCGTTTGAAGAACAGCATTGAGACCAAGCAAAATGCTGGAGATAAGTCTCCCTGGTGCGAAAAATTCGAGAGAACTATATGCTGAGCTAATATGCAAAATCCTATCTGATGAGTTTACATTCTCCAGAAACAATTTCTAAACTTTTCTACCACATGATTACATTTAAGCAAACTTGCTGCTGCTGCTAAACCGCACCGATTCCCCTAATTGGACGACATAGAAGGGGAAAGAAAAAAGGGGGGGGACCACTCCGAACTTATTCGCAAGAGATGTTTGTCTATTAGAAATCCAATCTCCCATCAAAACTAGTAATTAATTCCATAATGCAACATTTATCGGGGTTTTATTCAGCTGATGTAATGCATCCATCACATTTCAACACTTTTACCTCAAGTTATACCTAATACCCGTCGTTGTACAATTCAAGCAGCGGTTTCCAAGCATTTTTTTAACAGAAGCTCAAAATTCATAAAACTTATAATCATCATTACAATCTATAACATAGAACATAGATCAATAGGAAGCCTGCCATGAAACAGAGAATTCAACAACATTAGATAAAAGAAGATGAACCGAAAAAGTTGTGCAAACTTACGAAATCTATCTGGTTCAAAATTACCCCCTCCATCCTGGCTTTGAAAGTTTAGCTACTTAAACCCAGATTGCAAGTTGGTTGAGGTAAATGTAAACCGACAGCAAAACTTTTGCCTCTCGTATTTGTTGTTGACCAACGACAACCAATCATGGCTTCACGGACAGAAGAAGCTCGAAACATAACCGAACAAACGCTTACCTCCGGTAAGTGAGTAACGAACCTAGAAGCATAAAGATTGGTTCGACAAGGAGTTAGATCTTCCTCTAGACAAACAAATCACCTCCTTTCATGGGTAAAGATTTAATCTTCAACGTCAGCACTACTTTATTCATCCTAGTGAATCAAGCATGGTGGAACCAATGCATAAGCAAGACGTTTTGCCCAAATACTACTAGTATCCAGCCATCCTGCCACCCAGTTTAGCCTCCGGAGCT
This sequence comes from Erythroxylum alaternifolium, assembly GCA_027478495.1. NCBI lineage: Eukaryota > Viridiplantae > Streptophyta > Magnoliopsida > Malpighiales > Erythroxylaceae > Erythroxylum > Erythroxylum alaternifolium. Next base: position 55,527,697 of record JANIIA010000005.1, read on the forward strand.
ACGGAAACATAGATTGTTGAACAATGCCTTAATGCAACTTCCCGGGCTAGATTGAATAACAAACAACGATAATTTAGTAAAAATAACGATAATTTAGTAACAATTTCACTGACACGCGAAATTTGGAAAGATCTAATAATACACGACCTTATTCATAACTAATAGAAAGACTATTTTCAAATAATCACAAGAAAAAAAGAAAAACTAAAACAAATAAAAATAAACAAACAATATTATTAAAAATAAAATAATAATAAAAATAAAAACAATTAAAAATAAAATATGAAATAAATAATAAACTAAAAAATTACCATTGAATAGCAGCAAGTAAAACAAACAGAAGGAAACAAAAATAGAGAAAACGATACCAAGCAAAATAGACATGAAGGTGGATATAAAAAAGCCGGAGAATTAATGAATTCACATGACTGCAATAAAACAGCGCAAATAGAATTTGTATTGCTATAAAAACAAATTGGTTCCTAAACTGCAAACACTAATTGGATATACCCACCACTATCCCGATTCTCAATCAAGAACTTCATGACCTATCTATTCTGTTGCAATCAATGCACAGTATGCCTAATAGCCTACTCCTTAAATGAACAAAGATAAGCTATACAAAATGTACTTTAATTTATGCAAACTTTAATCCACCAAGTAACTTAATGTACACATTATCCACTAGAAAAAACGGGAAACTCGGAGCTTGATATGTTAAAGAGGGCCTTGATTGGGCATGTGACTTCGAATAGGCATACAACATGCGGGGTGCATTTGCTGCAAGATCGAGGATTGTTGAAGTGGAGCAGCAGGGCAAGGAGCCCAATTGTCATCAACAGGAACGGTAATTGAACTAGCATCTACAGACGTGATGTCATGGATACTTGACCTTTTTCTCTCTTTCTTCACAGCGCTCTGGCGAAGGAAGTATTTTTGGGCATGGCTAGCTACCTGAGTTGGTGTTCTTGTCATCACCACATTTCTTGATATGCTTCTCCAGTCACCCTTTCCATATTTCTGCAGCCCTATCAAAAATAACCTGTAACAATCAACAATATCATCAATTACCAGGTCATAAATGTCACACAGCAGGGAGACAACTTTAACCAACAAATTAACTCAACACAAACCTTTTCATTGTACTAACATTGTATAAGCAAAATAAGCCATAGTTATGCAAACATATTTATATAGCTAACATAAAAGGGGGAAGAAAAACAATTTCTTTCCTACTAAGGAATTCGAAGGAAATTATCTGAATTAAATATACCAATATGAAATCAAAATCAACACCAACTAAATCCTAAAACTTTCACTATATCAAATATTGAAATTAAGATATTTAGATTGGAAAATTTAAAATTTGGTGATTATTTAAAAAAAATTGCAAAAATTTGAGCTGAAATTTCCATATTAACATATAAAACACTCACCTGTGCTCTTCCTCTGACCACGGGTTCCCTTTCTTTCTGTCAGGATTTTTTCCTACGTTCCCAATTTCAGCGCTACTGCTAAAAGAAATTCGACCGCTTCCTAAATCCCAATCCGAATCGGGTGACATGTCGTCAGCATAAGCCGGCAACTCAACCCTACCCGAATCAATTTCTTCCACATCATGAACCAACGCGTTGTAGTGTTCCACGACCTCCCCAATAGACTTGCCGACTTGTTGCGCAATTATCTGCCAGCGATTCGCAACGTCCTCCGGGAAACTAACGAGCTCGTCCTCGAACTTCTTGTCCTCTTGCCGAGTCCAGCGAGTTATAGCCGCCGACTGAATCAACGACCGAGTCGACAAGTTGTCCTGGTGCATGCTGCGCTGTCTCTTTCCTTTCGCTTCTTAGGTACGAAATCTTATGTCGGCCTTTTTATATATAGAAACAATTTTCTTGATTAAGAAAACCATTTTTACTGATGAGGTGTTACGTATAGGTGTGAGGTGTTTTGGCAGACGAATTATAGAGGGTTTGGGATTTCAGCGAAGTCATCAATTTGTTGGAAATCTTCCCTTTTTAAGGCTTCTTCACAGCTCACAGTTCAAACATAACACTATCTTTTTTAGCTTTTATTGGCGTCTGAGTTGTACGCTCAATACTTAAAATTTTATTTCGTTTTCTCAAAAGAAAGAAAGTTCTTATTCAGTATATTTTTCACCGCTTACACTGATTGTCATTTGTCCGGCAATTTCAGTGGATCATATCTTTTCCACCGCTTAAGCTGTTTCAATTTTATTTTGATATGAAGACGATGTAATTTTATTTGTAAAATAAGTTATCTTTGTAATTTAATTAATGAGGTGTTTAATAATTGGAATTATTATTCTATTCTTGATCTATTTTTATTAATAAGTTTATTCTTTTATTTGATTAAATAAAATATATAATTCAAGGTTTATTTATTCTTTAATTTTGGAGAATAAGTAAACACATATTCTTCTATTTTTATCTATTCTAAATAAGTTGGAAATAAAATTAATGATATTTTGGATAAAAATATTCTTAAAAAATTTACATAATTACTTAACTAGAAAATTAATAATAATAAGAAGAAGAAGAAGAAGTTGAAGAAAAAATCGGTACTTATATCGCTGATTCTTTTAGATTTTGGGGAAGTGATTTGTTTTAAAGGTTTTAGAGTTGGGATTGACTTTCGATAATCTAAAAGTAGATTAATTAATGAATTGTTTGTCTTCACCTATTTTTTTCTTTTTGGATTTTGGTTTTTATTTCATAATTTTGATTTTAACTTTTATTTAAAGGACTATTTAATTTTACTTTTTATTTTTATAAAATATTTTTGGTTTTTATTATTTTTTTACAAAAAACTAACTGATTATTAATGCCAATATAATTATATTTTATTAATAATGATTAAATATTAAATAAAATTAGAGATAAGTTAATTTTGTTAATTAATTAAATAAACTTATTTATTTTAATCTCTTGTATGTATAATATATCTATCAATAAATAATAAATTTATCGTATTTTATTTACCAATTTATATATTTTAATTATTAATACTAATTTTATTTCAGATTTATGTTATTATTTTAAAATATATTTATATTTTGAAAGTATTTGTATTTTCAAAAAATAAAAATAAAATTGTATTGATTATAATTATAATTATAAATGATATCTATTAAATAATTAAATAATACATATTAGGTTGATGGTAATCAAATTATGACAAAAATAAAAATAGATAACAAAACCCTTCTAAAGTTTTCATAAATTCATGGAAATTCAAAGAAACAAAAACTAAAAATAAAAATCATAACTTAAACAAATATGTTTTTTTGTTGCTAAATTTAAAAATGAAAATCAAAGGCAAGAAACCATATTGAAAATCAAAAGGTCGTAGAAACAAAATTTTGTTTAACTATTATTACCGATGTAATTATATTCTTGTTAGTAATAATAATAAATTTATTAAAGAATAGTTGAAGACAAATTTCTTGTTACTCAAGAGTGACTCTCACAGCGTAAATCCAAAGCAAACATTTTCAATTCTTATACTAGTACATTGGAACATCCCTCTTTTGTTCACACCAATAAACTAGTATTTATTTATGATATATATACTTTTTAACCTCTTCAATCTCTTAGCAACCCTCTGATGTATCAAAAGTTCTTCTCACAACTCAATCATAATATATTTGTACCCTAAACCAATTCAACTAGTCGTTAAACTCATAAATTAGCTTTTAAAATGACTACCCAATCACTTGTTTTTTAACAAACCAAACATTCTTTTTCCTTTTTTTTATAAAGAGGGAATAAAACAAATTACACGAGGAATCTTAGGAAACAGATCCCTGACATATCTTTTAGAAGGAGAACATGACACTCAATGGGTATAGTATCAAAATAAGTGATTCCTACATCAAAATGCTCAGCATAGTTCACTAGCCAGTCAGCACATCTGTTACTCTCACGGTAGATATAACGATGTACAACAGCCGAGGTTCCACGTGAGCGTGAGCCCTGTATATATGCCCCAGAGTTCTGCAGAAACCGATGAGCAACAGCAGAGATTCTGGATGAAACCTCCAATCCAATTGCCTATACTATCACGGAGGATCCCTCCTGTTGTGGCTGAGAATGTGGAACGTTTGCATGCCCCATCTGTGTTTAACTTGACCGACCCACTAAGAGGTTTGCACCATCCTATGAGTTGCTCTTGTCGAGGGCGATGTCCCGGAACAACACTCCTCTGCCAAGTAGCTGACTTGTGGATCTGATCTGCATATGACAAAATAACATAAACGAATGAGGATGGCCAAATAAAATGTTCGTCAAAGAGGGTCATATTTCTCCAAAACCATAAGAGCCAACACGTAGCCCCAAATAGGATCGACCAATCTTGCCCAAATACTCGGCGGTGGTGTTGAAGGTTTGTAAGGAGCCAATGTCGAACTGGCATAATGAAAAAGTCACTATTAACTAGGTGAGGAGGGAAGATGTTCCACACTTGGCGGGCTTTGACGCAGTCTCTTACTATATGTTGCGAGGATTCTTCGAGTCCACAGTGATAACAAGTTCCATCCATAGTGAGGTGCCTTCGGACCAGATTTTGGTTGGTGAGTAACCGGTCTTGGGCGAGGAGCCAGAGGAAGGTTCAAATGCGTTAAGGGCCATTCAATTGCCAAATTGCCTTCCAATTTCCAGTAATTTCGATGTCCTCATGATCTATTAACATGGAATAAGTGGAAGCAACAGTGAATTGTCCGGTGTCAAACATTCCCCAACTTAACTTATCCTACCCTAGGTAGTTCTTCGGGGGGAAAGTTCCTACAAGTGATCTGCAGATCAACGTCGAGAGGCAGGCTTGGAAGGCGTTACAATTCCAATTACCGTCAGTGTCCACAAAATGTTGGACATTGAGTTTACTAGAAGGAGCAGGAATTGGGGTGGTTGTACGGTTAATAAGAGGTCCCACTTCTTCAACCCAAGGGTCCAGCCAAAATCTAGTCCTAGCGCCATCACCGATCACCCATTTCATGCCCTGAAGCACTAGGTGCCACGTAGTCTTTATGCTCTTCCAGATCATTGATCCGGTTGTGTCCATAGTGATGGGGGGAATATTCACATCAAAGTTATATTTCTCCGTGAGAACTTGAACCCATAAAGCATTAGGCTTGGCAATCAGAGTCAATCCTAATTTTGCTAGGAAGGCATCATTGGTTTCTCGGATTTTTCGTATGCCAAACCCCCCATCTCTTTTAGTTTGCAAACGTCCACCCAGTTAACTAAGTGAATCCGCTTGTTACCATTAGACGAGTCCTATAAAAATTGCCGCATTAACTTCTCTAGTGTATTGCAAAGACTGCAGGGCAGCCAAACCGTCTACATAGTATAGCTGGGGAGTGCCGCAATGACGGATTGAGCTAAAGTGATACGCCCTGCAAAGGACAAAAATTTGGAGGACCAGTTTGATAAGCGTTGGTGAACCTTGTCTAGAATGTATTGATACGTTCTCTTGTTCACTCGTTCATATAGAAGTGGAACTCCAAGATAACGTCTGAGATCTTTCGTCTGTATGAAACCCAGTGCACTGCTTAAATAGTGGGTCGTTGAGGTATGAATATTCTTAGAATAGAAGCACCTAGATTTATTTTGGTTGACACATTGTCTTGAAGCAGCGTAGAAAGAATTTAAGGTATCCCGAATAATGTCCACTTGATCTATAGAGGCTTCTAAGAAAAGGATGAGATCATCAGCA
>JANIIA010000005.1:55592802-55614295 GCA_027478495.1 Erythroxylum alaternifolium
GGAGTTGTAGAAAGGAAGAACTGACAACTGGCGGAGACATGTAAAAGCATGTTACACACCAAGAATGTACCAGCACATTTTTGGGCTAAGTGCATGAAGAAAATAGCATACATCACTAATTGATTGCCTCCGGCAAAACTTGGCTTTATCTCACCTCATGAGAAGTGACCATAAGGTGGAGATCTTGGAGCAGACAAGGATTCAGGACAACACATCACTACTGGTGACCATCAGTTAGATCTAACAGAGGGGTTAGTCAGAGTTTTAGAGGATCTTTTAATAGAGGAATTGGAAGGTTATAGAGTTGTGCTACCTATGGGAGAGTTCACAGAGGACCATATTAGGGACCCACTGGGACCAGTCAAGCATGCTATATTTGTGGAGAGCAGGGGCACTTACAAAGGATTTGTCTGACAGTTGGGAGGAGTTTGGGAGTAAGGGCAAAGGACCCAGTATGTGGTTAGAGCAGTGCCTTTGGTTTGGGTAGAGGTTCGGGTAGAATTGGTAGTAGAGGTAGTGGTAGAGGATTTGGACGCGGACTAACAGTGGGTACAGATACTTATGAGATATCTTCAATAGATGGTCAAACTCAAGCAAAGATATATCATAAGACAAAGGAGGAAGCACTCGCAGCTAATAATTTCATTTCTAGTACGATTTTATTGTTTGATATTAAAGCTTATACATTAGTAGACCTAGAATCTACATAATTTTGACATTTAGTTAAAGTTTCCCTCTATATCTTCGGGAGAGGTTTTTCCATTAGGATATGACCTAAAATTCTAGTTTCCATTTGGAGAGTGTGTGGTAGTAAATAGTGTAAGGAGGTGGATATCAGTGAGGATTGGTGGATGGAGTTATTAACTAACTTGATAGTGATGGATTTAAGAGAATTTGATGTAATTGTCTAGATGGATTGGATAGCACAACATCAGGCTATAGTGGATTGTTATACGAAGGAGGTGATGATAGAGTCTTTAGGTAAATCAAAGGAAAGTGGTTCCAATATGTGTATCTCAGCCATAACTGCTATACAAGTGATATTGGAGGAATGTGAGGTATATCGAGCTCATATTATAGATATGAGGGAGGTGAGTCTTGGGTTAGAGGATATTCTTGTGGTAAGGGAACTTCTGGAGGTATTCTTAGATGACTTATCAAGTTTACCGCCTTAGTGAGAGATAGATTTTACCATTGAGACTATGTTCGAATTTGCACCAATTTTTATTGCACCTTATAGGATGCCTACTGTTAAGTTACATGAGTTGAAAAAACAATTAGATGGGTTGTTGGAAAAAGGGCTTTATTAGACCAAGCATATTACCCTAAGGAGCTCCAGTTTTGTTTGTGAAGAAAAAAGAAAGTAGTAAAAGACTTTGCATGGATTGTCGATAGTTAAATAGGGTGACCGTGAAGAATAAGTACCCGTTGACTAGGATAGATGATCTTTTAGATCAACTGAAGGGAGCTATCATATTTTCCAAGATTGACTTGAGATTAGTTGAGGTTAGTTAAGCTAAGTATTCCAAAGACAACTTTTTATACTTGGTATGGCTACTCTGTGTTTCTAATAATTCCTTTCGGGTTAACTAATGCATTAGCCATATTTATGGCATTGATGATTAGAACTTTTCAGGAGCATCTAGATCTTCATGTTATATTGTTTATTAATGATATATTGGTGTATTCATAGAGTAAAAAGGAGCATGAGTAGCATTTGCGAATTATGTTACCAATTTTAAAGGAGTGACAATTGCATGCTAAGTTGAGTAACTGTGATACGGATGGAGCAAGTAGTTTTTCTTAGAAATGTAGTGTCCCGAGAGTGAGTTATGCCTGATCCTGCTAAGGTAAAGGCAATTATGGAGTAGGAACTGCCTAGAAATACATAAGAGATAGGGAATTTTTTAGGATTTGTTACGCATGATCGAAGATTTGTAGAAGGATTTTGGATAATAACTAGTTCATTAACCAACCTACTGAAAAAAGAGTTTTAGTTTAAGTGGACCAATTAGTGTCAAAAGAGTTTTCAGCAAAGATTGACTTTTATTGCAATTTTGATGCTACCATCGAGTGGTGGAGGTTTTGAGGTATATTCTGATGCTTCAAGAATAAGTTTAGGGTGTATATTGATGTAGCATGAAAAAGTGATAGCTTATGTCTCTCTTCAGTTGAGAATGTATAAGTTGAATTATCTCACCCATGATCTTGAGTCAACAGTGATTGTGCATTCTTTTAGGATTTGGAGACATGATTTTTATAGGATACATTACAAATACTTACATATCATAAGAGCCTTAAGTATATCTTAACTCAGAGGTAGTTAAACTTAAGTAAGAGAAGATGGGTCGAGTTGTTGAAGGATTATGCTTGTAATATTGATTACCATCTGGGGGAGGCTAATGTAGTAGTTGATGCTTTAAGTTGGAAAAGCTTAGGTGTAATGGCTGGTTTGCCAGACACAGTATGACAACGTTGGTGGAGTTGAAAGTACTGGACCTGAGATTAGAGATTGATTATGTGAGTGATTTATTGGTGACATTATAGTTTTAACCAAATTTGGGAGATATGATCAGAGAGGCGTAAGTTCGAGATTCTTATCTAATGTGGATGAAAGAGAATGTGCAATAGAGTAGGGGGACTAACTTTTCAGTAAAAGTACATAGAGTGTTGATGATTGAGAGGCGAGTTTATGTGCCGAATGTAGATGGACTACAAAAGGAGATTTTGAAGGAAGCTCATAGTGCTTCATATACTATACATCCTGGTATTAAAAAAACGTATCGAAAACTGAAACCTTACCACTCGTGGCCATCAATGAAGAAATATATAACATAGTTTGTGTCGAGGTGTTTGACTTGTTAGTAGTTTAAAGCAGAGCATCGTGCAACAATAAGGAAATTAAACCTTAGCCATTCCATTGTGGAAGTGAGAGAAAATTATGATGGATTTTATGGTAGCATTACTGAGGACCAAACCTAGACATGATTTAGTTTGGGTGATTATAGATTGGTTGCTTAAATCAGCTTATATCTTACTTATATAACAAACAGACTCCGTGAATAAGCTTGCCAAGTTGTATATTGATGAGATTGTGAGGTTACACAAGGTTTCGGTTATACTAGATCAAGATCTATGGTTTACTTCCTAGTTCTAGATGAGTTTACAGATAGCTTTAAGGACTATGTTGAATTTGATTACTGCATTTTACCCTTAGTTAGATGGATAGTCGAACATACAATTTAGACATTAGAGGATACGATGAGAGCTTGTGCAATGAACTTTAAAGGTGATTGGGATAGATATCTACCTTCGATGGAGTTTGTATATAATAATAGATATCACTCCAGCATTAGTATGGCACCATTTGAGGCATTATATTACAGGAGGTATAGAGATCCAATATGTTGGCAGATAGAAGGTGCTAGATTGTTAGAGGGACTAAAGTTGGTTCAAGAGACGATAGAGAAAATAGGGGTGGTAAGGCAATGCTTGAAGGTAGCTTGGGATCAACAAAAGAATTATGTCGATCAACATCATCAAAAGATAGAGTACAATATTGGAGATATGATATTTATATGGGTATAACCTTGGAGTGGAATTATGAGATTTGATAGGAAAGGGAAGTTGAGTTTGAGATACATCAGACCATATGAAATTGTACATTGTGTGGGGACATTAGATTACAAATTAGCATTACCGCTAGAGTTATTACAAATTCATGATATGTTGATGTTGAGACGATACCGATTGAATCCGAGCCTTGTTATATCGATGCTTGAGATTGAAGTTACAAATGATATACTTATAAAGAGGAGCCGATGGGGATATTAGATAGACAAATTAGGAAATTAAAGAGCCGTGACATTCTGATGGTGCAAGTTTTATGGAGTCATCATTGTTCTCTAAGAGAGGTGACTAGAGAGGTAGGGGACGAAGCTTGACATCAATATCCTCATTTGTTTGGATCCTCAGGTACATAATTTAATTTCAAAAATGAAATTCTTTTAAGGGGAAGAACTATAAAGCCTATAATAGGGAAAAAAAAGCAAAGAGCCCAACCATAACAACTAACCCAGCCTATAAAACTACTAAACATAAGGGTATAAATACAAGACAACAGCTGTAAATTATAACACCAACAAAAATGAACTTGTTTTCTTCATTTTCCTCTCCATTTTTTCAGCTGGTAAGTATGTAAATTGACCGTATTTCTCCTGTATGTGAAAATTTTCTTATGTATTCCCTTGTTTTGTTTGTTTTGCAGCAAATTGTAAGAAAATTGTAGAGGTTAACAACTCCAAAATCCCTTAAAAAGGCATAGAATTCACATAGGTAAAATTCCATCAACAATTATATGCTTTTTATTGTGAGTTATAGTTATCCCTTTAGTTTGTAGTTGGAATGTATATTATGAATGGTTAGGAAAATAAATTGAAGTCATAGGAAAGATAAAATGGAGAAAAGGTGGCTAGAAAATGATAGAAGAAAAGGAGGTAGGAGAAGAGGAGAGGGTGAAGAAGATGACAATTTTCGAAAATTTCAGTTGTATTAAAGGCCAAAATAGGAAATGCAAAAGTTAAGGATAAAATTGTAATTTAATTTCTAGAAGGATATTTTTGTGTTAATAAAAATAAATGAAGATAAAATAGGACTTTTAATAGTTAAGGGTATTTTAGTAATTATGGTGGTTAGGTTTAGTAAGCATATTTTTTATAATTAAGAATAAAGGAGAAAAGGGAATAATGTTGGATTATTATGTGTAATTGAGTTGAAAATTTTTCTTAAATAAGTCTGATAGAATTTTATAATGTCTAGGTCTAAAGGTCAGATTAAAGAGTAAATCGGACCATCAACTAGTTGAGTTCGAAGTTCAAGTAAGGATAATCTTAGACTATACTCTTATAAGAGTGTAAGTTCTTGAAACTTTTAATTTTGTTATTAATAAATTATTTTATAATGAATCATATTTTGAATTAGTCATTAATTAAATTAATGATTGACAGGTATTTATGGATTTCTAAATTATATGAATTGTGTTTATTTTATTTCACAAATAATTAACAAAGTACAAAGTGTTTCACTTTTATATATTTTGTTACTTATTATGAGATGTATCGCTTGTTAATTACAAAAAATATGTTAATTAAATAAAGACTAGCTGATAATAGGTTGTGAATAAAAGGTGTAATTCGTGAATCTATGGCTTGCCTAGGATAGGCTACATTCGATGTCATAGATTGATAGGTTGTTCAAATATGAGTCGATGGCTAGGTATTTATCTGTGGAGCAAATACTGGGGCATCTTGAGTCCCGAGGATGTCTTGTGTCGATAGCTAGGTATTGGAGTGGTACTAAGATATCCTGTGTTGATAGGTAGGTACTGGAGTGGTACTAGGGTATCAACTTAAATTGAGAAATTGAAGTATCATGTGTCGATATTTATACATCTAATTAGGTTTCTACTTAGTGAGAGATTATGATGAGTAGACCATTGAATGTAAGTCTACTAGGTTAAGCAATGCCTAGGCAATTTAGTTAATTATGCAATAAAACATAAATGTAAGTAATGAAAAATATTAGTCTTAGTCATTGCTTTGATAAAATTTTGGATGTTTGTTAATTATTTAGATACGCTGAATAATGTTGTGTATTTTAGTATTATATGTATGTTTTAATCACTTGACTAATTTCTATATTTATATACTGAGTTATTTGATTTTAATGGTACAGTTAGTTACCCTTATTGAATAGGTAGTTCACCCCTTGCTACTATTTTTTTAAGAGATAGAGAGATTGTCGATAACTCCTCTGCACGTGATTGAGAGAGTGAAGATTAAGTGGGGCTAGCAAATTAATTGAGCAAAATTTTTTTATTGTATATATATTTTAATGTGACGATTCGAGTAGTTATGTTGTATAAAATATTTTTGTGACTGACGAGCAACATTTTTCTTTGACCTGTATCTATAGTTTTAGGCCTGTCCCACTTTTCTTCTCAAATCCAATAAAGTTACCAACTATATGTGGAATTGCAATAAAGCTACGAAAGTGAGATGTTATCTAAAAGTTGTTAAAAGTGGAAATACTGGTGTATGAAATGAGGGTTTCTTGCTGTTTCATTCTTCGAAAGACCAACACTGAATAGGGATCTCAGCAAAACGACTGGAGCCAGACCAATTCACACCATCAGAATTAGAAATCTTATGTACAAACGCCAGCTGATGTCAACTTCAAGAGAAAAGTAGCCGTAGACGAAACTCCATAGCTCTAAAGAAAAGGAAACATACGACAACAATTAAACAGTGTAATTAGCTTCCATCTTTATTCTAGCATTTCTCTTTATTTTAGACTTTTAGGGCTGTTGGCCAACAACTCCACCTATTATATATTAATATACCCAATGTCACATTTTGGAGACTCTAATGATTACTTTGCGAAAATAAGATTTGAACTCACCGTGTTGTTTACGCTTTCGGATTGAGAAGCGGCTTATGTTTTAATGAAAAGCATAAAACCAATGTTCTGCCTTTTACCAAATCAAAGAACGTAATTAGAATTACTTAAAACGTTGTTGTTGAAAACAACAATCACATGGGGATAATCCAACCAAATAATAAATACATTAGGTAGCTATCTTTAGAGCTCAAACAAAAAAAACATATTTTTCTTATATTTTTCTTGTGTACGATCACACATATTCAATTGACAAACTTATTCCTTATTTTATTTTTATTTATATATTTTATTCTGTGAAGAGAAAACAAAATTTTCTTTCCTCATTTTTTCTCTAATATCATTTAATTATGAGATCTTGACATTATTTGATAATAAATACGAGGAACACTCAAACTATATTTGGGTAGTGTCTTTATTTAAATATATTAATAAAATTATAATTAACACTATCAACATGTACAAAATAAACAATTAACATGATTTTTTAAAAAAAATTAATGCATATGAAAATTAATACTATAAAACATGTGATTATATCTATATAGCCAAATTCCTTTAATATAATTAAATCACTAAGTGAAAGCGTTAGTGATAACATGATGGGGACATTTTTCATTAGAGAATAATTACCAAACTAGCAAATAAAAAATGATAGCAGATAGAAAAAATAATTTTATTGTGATTACTCAAATGTATTAATATGGACAGGGAATCGCTTCTTTTGATAAATGATATTACAATTTGACTGTCTTCCTATTTTATTTATTTTTAACATTATTGAACAAGAAAAAAATAAATTATGTACATATTTTTTATAAGAGAATCAATAAAAAAGTATACTCCCTACTAAAAAGTATACTCCTTAGCCTAAACTTTTTCTTTTTTGTCTATAAAATCTTTTTTCTCTTTAATGACCATTAGAAAGGGAAGACAATTTCTTGCTTCCTTCCTTTTTTGATTCTTTTTTAGTTAAGGAAAGGAATTAGGCGTTCCCTTTCTTGCCCTTTCTTCCCAAAGCTCACTATTGTTCTTCTCTTTTTCTCATGTTGCTCTCTTCATCATGTCTCAGATTCAGCTTTCCTTTGAGAACTTTTTTTGCCTAAAAATACATGATTTTTCTTCTTCTCATCCAAACCTTAGTCTAGTTCATGCTAGTTTAAATCCACTACTTGCTACATTCCCAAGCTCTCGTTTTGCAAAAATTAGAAAAACTTGGATTCAAGTGGCTGAGAATACCACCTCTAACTTTGAGAAGTTGACCTCTGCTTGTCCAAGAGTTGTCTCATGCTCGTTAGAAATTCTCAAGCAAGGTGTTATGACGTGGTCTAACACATTGGTTGATTTCATTATTGATAAAAGGTGAACTTTTCTTCTTGTTCAAAGATGGATACAAAGTAATTGGTTGAAACTTGGACTTGAGGATGTTCTTTTTAATGAAGATGATCTCTTCCTCTTCCTGATGGCTGAAGAACACAACTTGAAGAGAATCGTTAAGTCTGGTTCATAACACGTTCAAGGAAAACTTCTTTTCCTAGTTAAATAGAAAGGTAGTTTATATCTAATAGGTATGAAACTCAAGCACGTTCTACTATAAGTTAAAATCCATAATTTACCTTTAAAATATTAGTTGTTTAAATTCCAGGATTTATATTGAGATAGACATCAACTCTCAACTTCTTAGGACCCTCAAAATAATGAAACCAATAAGGAATGATCAACTTGTAAGGAGGAGATCCAAGTTAGCTATCAATGGAAACCCACTATCGAAACTGAGAATAAGTAGTGGAGAGCTACTTGAAGGAAATTTCAGATAGGATAAGCTAATGAACTCCAATATGCTAGCATTAACCCTCCTCCTGGAAATTTGTTGGAGCAAGTAATACCTACCCTGGAAGGAACCAACTATAACATTGTGAAAGAGCCTGACAAAACAACCTATCCTTCATGAATTATTACAAATTCTTACACTCAGAAGGCCTAAGTGAAGGAAGTTACGAAAATGACTTAAAAAGAAAATCTTCCCAATATTAACAATAAGTTTAGCTTACTAATCAGTCGATTCCACAATATAGTGTATCAAAATAAACTAAAGAACATAATGAAATCTTAAATTCTCCAAAACTAGCTATGATTTTCTCAGTAACACAAGAAGACTTACTTTGATTAAACAAAAAGAATAGTGTTCAAAAGGATAGATCATATGAAAATTCAATTTGTGGAGACCCTTTTAGGGCATATTCAAAAAAGGAAACTTGGCATAAAATCCAAGAAGAAAAATCTCATTACCCTTGCGTCATCCCCATGAATTTAGCATGGAACATAAGGAGCAAGAATTTTTCTAAAAAACTGAAGATGATTCACCATTATCTATACTCAAAATAATTCTAACTAGTTAGCCTTATGTAGAAAAAATTAATATGGATAAAATTTAAAACATCAAGTGGATATTTTGTAAATACTAAAAGGTCATATCTAATCATCAATCCCACTTCAATGGAAGAATCAATATAGCCTATGATCTTTGTATAACAATTGTAAACTAAGTAGTTTCTTTTGAGCAATTACTCCATTTGGTGATCAATAGAAATCAAAATCCATATGCCATTGATGTCACTTATGTATATGCAACCAATCTTGAATTTTATAAAAAGTACTCTAGAGAGACCTCACCTTATTAAGCTTCTCTATACATATCCCTTAGTTTGTGTTAGGAAATTTTAATTACACATTGTTTGCACAAAAAAATAAGGGTTACATATTCTTATAAATAGAAATGAAAAATTTAGAGATTGGTGGATCGCTTCTAAACTTTTTAATTTAAGGTTTGATGGTGCTTTCTTCAGTTGAAGCAACAAACAAAAAATGAGTTGGTTGATTAGGAAAAATCTAGATAGATCCTTGGTTAACTCTCTATAGCTTACTAAATTCAACCTTAGTATGGCTCCCTTCCATAACATTCTTTAGTCTATCCATTCTCCAACTGAGGTTATGTTAGGTTCCACGTCTACCAAATTCACTATTCTTTTAGATTCTATAACTTATTAGCAAATTTGGAAGGATTCAAGGATACAGTCTTGAAAGGACTTAATGCCAATGTAGAGGGTTAAGACTCTTTTAAATGTGTGAGGAAGCTTAGAGTTGTGAAGAATGAATTGAAAAAGATTTATTTTTATTAAACACTAAGTTTGATATCTCTAAAGAAAAAGAAGATTTGTGTGTGGCTCACAATCAAATCTATCTCTTCCTTAGGGATGATGCAGTAATGTTCATTAAAAAGAAAGCTTTCAATGTATATAATGGGGCATTGGATAATCATTATTCTTAACTAAAGTAAAGACTCAAGATACATTGGCCAAGAGAGGGAGATATACTTGCTAAATGTTTTCATAATCCCATCCTTTGAAATAAGAATATAGATAAAATTTAATTTTTAGAGAACAATTTTGGTGATATTAGGGATCAAGATGAATTGAAAGAATTGACAATTCAATCATTTCAAAAATATCCTATTTATTACTAATAACTATGATTCTTCTTTACTAGATTTAAAGTTATTCATTTCTAACTAATTTTCTCAACTATGTAAGGATGCACTATCAAATCCTTAAAACTTTAGGGATCAAGAAAGCCTTATTTCATATGAATCTTAATAAAATTCTTAGCCCCAACGAGTAAAATTCTTTCTTTTTATAAAAAATATGGCATATCCTATTTGATTATAAAAGTTGTTATGGAATTCTTCTCAAAGGTCAGAATTCTTATTAAGATGAACAATACTCATGTATGTTTAGTTCTTAAAGTTTCTAAGCTAAGTTCCTTAAACGATTTCAAGCCAAAATGATATTGTAATGTTATCTATAAGATCATTTTAGAGATGCTTGCTATAAGGCTAAAATGTGCATTAAAATGCTTCATTATTTCTACTCAATGTGAATTCTTAAGTAAGAGAAGCATTAGGTATAATATTTATTAGTACAAGAATTATTCAAGAGCTACAAAAGTAAAAGGCCCGTAAAAAGTTGCTCCTCAAAGATAGACTTCATTAAGGAACTTGAGTTTGTAAGTTAGAAGTGCATACTTAATTCTCTAAATGCTTTTAGCTTCCTGATGATTTTATCTCATAGATTAAGAGCTACTTATGTTCCCCTCATATGCAATTGTAATTAACGGGGGAGCAAACAAATCCTTTAGAGGGGTAAAAGGCATAAGCACTTCCTAGAATGATTGCATATATGATTAATTATAGGAACACTTTCAAATTTTACTATAAATAAAAAATATAACTATTCAAATCTTATTTGAAGATGAACTTGTTTCACTCTATGGTTCTGATTAAAGGACTTATAAACACTATAATAAAGTCCCTAAATCACATCAGTATGATATTTAATCTCCACATTAACAAAAATTAAATTTGTTTATACATCTAATTTGGTTATATGGATTATATTTGCTCACTCTTTACAATATATAGCCTAAGATATCAAGAACTTCCCTTCAAGTACCTAAGATCCCTATCTCGTATAAAACACTAGCTTACCAAGATTTTCAATCTCTCTTTAACTCCAGTCAAAGAAGGATTGGCCATTAGTCTAACAAATATATTTCATATATAGGGAGACTCTAACTTATCTCAGTTATCCTTAATAGGATCCACATTTATTGGTGTTGTCACTTATTTTTACCACATAAGTTAATCAAGGACATATAGATATTAATAAATAATTATTTATGGACTGGTTCATTTGGAAATAATCAAGGAACCAAAATTAAATGTTTAGGAGTTTGTTAGCATCAATTCAATCAGAACAACAAGTAAAATGTTTTTTTCGAAAAGAATAACAAATCACTAATCCTAAAGCGATTAAGTTAAGGTGGATAGACACCAAAATTATTCAGGATCTTAGCTTCTACAATATCAAATGCAAATAATCCCACGCTTAGACTTTAAATTAGATACTAAATCTAAGGAGCTTAATGTCCTAAATGATCAAATTCATTGTTGGTAATGATGAAAAAATGTTATTTTTTATACTTGGAATAAAATTAAGACCTTAAACACCATATTAGGCTTGATAACATAATAATCGTAATTCCTTGAAAAGCTAAAGTTTGCTTAATAATTATTAAAGGGGAGTGGCATTGTAGATTAAGTGGCTTCTCAACTATTATAACCTGTGTCCTTAATTAAATGCCTAACTTAATGGTTGAGGATATAATAATATTGACTTATAATATATGTAAATGATTTACCAAAAAATCATGCTTTAAGTTATTAAGATCTCCATTTAATAAAGTCCCATATAGAAATTAGTTTAGTTCCCTAATAGATGATCTAAAGCCTCCTTCACTTTATGACTTATAATAAATAAAGCTTAAAGGCGATCAATAGAGTGAAGGGCATCCCTCTACTATCACTGTTTGCAAAATCTATAACTATGTTCTAGTTAATCAAAGCTACCTCCTCTCAATATATCACTACTTTGCTAATTATTAAATTCAAGCCCTAGAATTATTTAAGCTCACTGACCATGAAAGTGATTAGCCCATTTGGTCTCCTAGGATGAAAATGTAAGATTTACATACCAAGGTGATCTAATCGTCTTTAAGATTATGATCAATTGTGAAACATATGTCTTATAGAGGGAGAAAAATTTGAGATTATTTTAGAACCTACCAATCTATGTGTTCAGTCACAACTCTTTATAATGGATCAAATAAATGATCCCTGCTCAAGACATTCAGCCTAAGTTAAGTCATGTTACTTATGAGTTATAATTTCAGAGGAATCACTTTTGACTAACATCCTTTAATATTGTTGTGGATATCTAATTCAAAAACTTTATATTAGTCAATATGAGGTGCCTCTATTAGTTAGTCATTTGCCTTGTATATACTTTTGAAGCATATGTTGAACTTATTTATCTAGTTCTGTAACCAATGTAAAGCTTTATTTTCAATTCATTCTTTTAAAAAAACAATATATTTTAATTATGTCTCTTACTTTATCATTTGTTATGTCTATAATATATTTCATGAAAATAGTTAATGAATCATCCATTTGTAGATTAATAACTTTTTAAATAAAAATAAATGTTATGAAAAGATATTAATACTTTATACTCTCTCTTTAATGACTAATGCTTGTGGTAGAAATTAATTAGCGAAAATGGAAGGTTAGAATATGGTTAAATAGTTCTTTGTATTTTAAATAAGTTATATCTCTCTATTATAATAGTTTCTCATTTTAGAGGCTTAGTTATCCCACTTTTTAGAGGAGTTGCATCACTTTTAAGATTGAATTATGCATTCTTAAAGTTGGAATGAATTCTAAATGAGTTTTTTCATTTTATATTAATTAACATTGAAGTTAATGTAAGTATTCTTAAAGTGGAATTGAATTACAGATAAGTTGTATCACCTCCTCAAAAGCAATTTTTTAATTTCTTTAAACAAGTGCATCATCTTTAAAGTTGAGTTTTTTGTTCTTATAATGGGAGTGAGTTTATATAAGTTTGATCATTATATAGAATAGTTGTTTTATTCTCTTAAAGTAGTTACATCACCTTTGGAATTGATGCAAGTCTTCTTCTAGTGGGAGTGAGTTTTAGATGAGTTATATCACTTTAAAGAAGTAGTTATTTCACTCTCTTAAAATAGTTTCATCACTTTTGGAGTTGGTTCAAGTGTTTTTAGAGTTTAAATAAGTTCTAGATGGATTGTGTCATTCCATACGATCAGTCACTTCACTTTTTCAAATAGTTAATATGTATTTGGAGCTTAGTTATACGTTTTTAGAGTGAAAGTGGGTTCTATATAAGCTGCATTACTTTACAAGAATAGTTGTCATATTCTTTTAGGGTGATTGCATTATATTTAGATTCAAATTGTGCGTTCTTAGAGTGCAAGTGAGTTATAGATGAGTTGCATTATACAACACAAGTAATTGTCTCACTTTCAAAGGCTTAGTTATATCACTACAATAGAGTACTTGCACCATATTTAAAATTGAATTGTATGTTCTTAAAGTACGGATGAGTTCCAAATTGGTTGGATCACTCTACATAAGTTATTGCGTTTTTTAGAAAACTTAATTGCCTTATTTTTTATATAATAGTTGTATCACCTTTAGAGTTAGGTTATCTATTTTTACAGTGAGAGTAAATTATCCTATTGGAGTAGTTATCTCACTCTCCCAGATAAGTATTTCACACTTTTGTAATAATTGCATCACATTTAAATTTAAGCTATATATTTTTAGAGTGAAATTGAATTCTAAATAAATTGTAGCATTGCAAATGAGTGGTAGGTACCGCACTTCATAATTGCCTCATTTTCCTAGAGTATTAGTAATGGCTTCGAAAGCTTTGAAGTTAAATTATATTTTCTTAATAAAAAGATGATGCAAAAAAAGAATGAGATAGAGAGATTAAGGACAAAAAGGTATTTTCTTTCAAATCATTCACATATTAGAAATAACATTATACTTTAACTAACCAATATTAAGTAAGTTACTAATCCATTTTATAAAGGAAAATATATGGCAGCCATTATTTTGGTAGGCATTATGGCCGTCATGGTCAATATTGATTAAATTATTAATATAATAACAAAAGATTTATGATATACAATAGTAATATAGTCAATATGAACTGTGACGACCAAAAAGGCCATTAAAATAAAATGACGACTATGTACTTAGATAGGAGAGAACTCATCTTTGATTGCCCTCTCATCTTTTACATTTTAAGCAAAAGGTGTATTTTTAACGTTGACATTTATACCAAAATATATGTTATATCCTAATATTTTGGAATGTTAAAAAAAATCATAACATTTTAAAACTATTAAAATTTAATCCTAAAATGATAGAACTCTTAATGCAGTTAAGGGTCAGTTAGTTTAAGGGCCATATGAACACTGACATGACACTTTTTTTTATTTTTAAGTGGCACCTATCATGTCATTCACTTAAATTAAAACTAAACTATAACTAGCTTTGTTAATCCTAATTTTAGATTAATCCTAATTTAATCTTAATTAAAATCTGTTTCATATAATTCACTCTAATTTCATATTAACCCTTAATAACTTCAATTAAACCTAAATGTTTTCCTAAATAAATGAAAACCTAAACTTCTTGTTGGGCCTAATAACTCTTTTTTTGACTTTTGTGATCCTAAACAATGTTGTTTAATTGATTCAAGTCCATTTTCTTATAATTATGATGAAATAGTACCTATAAGGAGAGGAATTAGAAGGGAAGAAAAATAACGCCAGACGGAACCTTAAGAGGTAAGAGAGAGCCACGAAAAATCGAGAGCAAGACAAAATAATGAGAGATCTAAGTAAAAAGAAGATAGAGATAAAGATAGACAGAGAGACAAGTCAGGAACAAAAATCAATAAGATATGGCTTGCTAGTTTTATGTAGCTTCCATCTCTTTCATTGTCATAGAGTACACTATAAAGCTTACTCAAGTACCAACCTTTTAAAATGTTGTCTATATTTTTGTCTATCTATTAATCTTAAATGTTTGTATCTTCCAATATATTCTTTGATTTTCTTTAAATTTATTAGGCTCTAGGTGTATAAAACCTTTTTGAACGTTCACACTCTTATTTAAAACTTACAAGGTCAATATATCCTAGCATTTTGGATTTTAAAGCATGATAAGAGCTTTTCTTAAATGGATAATGCATTTGAGTTTTTAAATACTTAATTTAGAAGCTTAAGGAATTGGGATTAAGCCTTTAACTAGGTTTCATAGATCTAGGTTTGGCATCATTGATAAATTCTAGGATATCATACTCAAGCAATATTAAAGGTACAAAAGAGCTTTCCCCTTTCTCTTCTTTGTCTAACATTAGTTAACATGTAAGAGAATCATATTGTTGTAACGTAACTATAATCTTCTACAATTATCCAACTAGGATGGAATAGGATGCACAAATTCACATGTGACTTTCAAGCAATTCATCTCCAATCATCAGTAATTTAACCTTAAGTTTTACTCTATTTGAGGTTTACAGATTCTTCTTTCTCTTAGTTTTGACAATGGTTTATAGTATTGTCCAGCATTAAATTGAATGATCACTGCCCAAAGACATCTCATCCTTGTTTGCTTTACATATTTTATACATATATAATTTTCTCTATTAATGGTGGTTAAAGTTGTAAGGTTTGTTGAGCTTAAAGGCGGTAGAGTTGGGTGAGAAGGAGTTCTTAATGCTTCTTCTAATGTTTGATCTTGGTTGTTTATTTCCATAAGCACATGATATAGCTAATAGTTAACACAGGCAAGTATGGGTCAATCATATAAGTATTGTTAGTAAATTACCAACTATTCACAAACTTAATAAGCTAGACTAATATTTATAGTTAATTAAAGAATGAAAATAAATAAATAAAAATAAAGAAATGATTAAGAATTAAATCAATCTATGAATAAACTAGATTTAGTTGAGGTTTTTCCTAGGACTTCACTATATTTGATTTCATTCTAACTTAATGAATTATTCTAGTTTCTTGGGTATGTTTAGATTATATTCTCTTTTGAGACATAGAACCCCTTTTCTCAGACTAATAAACCTTTATAATAAGACAAATTAAGAATGATTTAATTTGCTTTATCAACTTTCTTGATAGGAATTACCCTAGGAAGATCTTGTGGCTTTCTCTTAAATAGTTTTCATAGAACCCTCTTTATCTATTTTGGGATCTAACCACACATCTCATCTCTCGAATTATAAATCAAATAATTTAATCTTCTAATTTCCCTCTTTTAATTTAATCAGCTATAAAAATACACATAAATCTCAAGAAAACTAGAAATTCATTAAACCAAAGATCAAATCAAATATAATACATCTTAGACTTATGCTATTAAGACCAATATCACAATTTAGTTCATAATTAGACAAAAATAATAAATAATAAAGAAAACAAGAAAAAGAAATCATTGTTCTTAAATTTTGAATCTTTAAAGGATCTTATTAGAATCTTTTTCTATCTTTAAAGAATGATGAAATCATGATCAATAACATTTGTAATATAACTTATCATTAACTTTCCACTGCTTTCCTACAACATCTCCTTTTCTTTTCTACCTTATTTTCTATAAACCTGAAACTTTAACTTTTTAATGAGCTACATAACCCTTATTTAGGTTCGAATAACTAGCCATATTTCACTTGTGATTCTCCATATATCTTTAATGTTAAAACAAGACCTACATGGGGACTTGTAAGTTGTCGATTTCTTGATCCAGGGGTAAAATAAAGATGTAGAGGGCTACGAAGGAGCAATAGAAGCGATCACTTAATAATATACCCCCTAAAGCATGTAGGTTCCATTTTCAAGGATCCTTCTCTAAATCATCCAAATTTACTCTAAATCAATCCAATTCTTCTCAATTTCAGTCCTCTTCCTTGTACAGGCATAGATAAAACCTAAATGAAAATACTTCTCAAATTTTAAGTACCAAATCATCTAAAATATAAGCAATACACTATGAAAATAGTGATAAAATTAATGTATGACTAGCATTCATAAAATCCTCAACAATTAAACAATTCCTTATCCTTAAGAAAACTAACTCCATTATTCAATCTCAAATAGAAAATAATTTTAAAAATATTAAACAAATCAAATATAACCATTGAAAAATTGTCATTATTCATTCAATCATAAGGGTTATCAAAATGCCATAAAACCAACTATATACATTTGTTCATAAGTTGATTCATTTCACTTCATGATCCTTAAAACTTCAACTTGAATTACAAAAATAAATTCCATACAAAAAATGAACATACCTTAGATATAATGCTTCACCTTTTAAGCATATCCACAATCATTTATTAATAATACACAAAATTTAAACAAAATTAGAGCATTATAAGCATGTTTGAAAAGTCACATAGCTTTTTAACGTGATAATAAATACTTTGTTATAAATGCATATGATTACTTAACTAGGTCACTATCTCAAATAGCTACTAGCACCATACTTAACTTCAATATTTTTATTAGTACGAGGCTAGCAAAGTGAAATTATTTTTGCATATTTATTCACTCTTTTTTTGAGACAATAAAAATGCTAAAAAAATGTCAAAATAAATAAATGCATGTACACTTTACATAAAGAATATCATAATACTCATTAAGTATTCATTCTCTAAATAAATAAAACAAATTGAACCCACTTATTCACCAATACTCATAACTAGTCACATATACATTATAAATTACCAAAACAATCAAATTCTAAATGAATAGTCTCCAATAGTATGCTTTTAATGAAAAAATTTCTAAGAACTACTTCTTATTGAGAAAGTTATGGAAAAATTGATAAGTTCGAGTACATTTGTGTGTGTGTGTGTGTGTGTGTGTTTGTGTGTATGTATGTATATATATAAGCACGTGGGAGGGAATATGGTGGTTATGAAGCCAAAAGAAGGAGTTACGGGTGAAATAGGTTCAAAATGTCTACATAAAGGGAGAAAGCATATTGAGCCTCAAACCTGAGCAGAATATGTCATAGAATCTTAGGCAAATCTTGGGATCCAGACAATGGATGCAAATTTTGATAAATCATAAGATTCGAAATGATGAATCAACCTACTTTCGGTATGATAATTGGTATGGAAGAGATCCATTGTACAAGAAAAAAGAAATTCAACACCTGAAGTCAGTTATTAGTCCAACCATAAGGGTAAGCAAGTTGATTGCAAACAATAAATGGAAATGGCCTTACCATTATAACAAAGGAGTGGATATTATAATGAACAACATGTCAAGATGTTAAGGAGCAAGACAGGATGAAATCCTCTAGATGACCAATGGATCAACAACATTTAACACAAAGGCCTGTAGAAACTTCATCTTAAATGATTCTAACAGTAGAGTTAAATGGTGTAAGGTAGGGTGGAATAATGAAATACCCCCTTACATGCCTTTATCTTATGGTTTAGGGATTAGAAAGAGGCTCATAACCAAAGATAGGCTTAGAACTCTCACAAATTCAATAATTTTTTAGCTTTGTAACTCTCAACTTGAAATAATAGATCACTTAATGGTAAATTACAAGTACACCCACAACATCTGAAGGAAAAGAGAGTGTTGAATCTTAGGAAACTAGTCCAAAACTGGGAGGAATTAGTTAATTGGCTAGTCACTATAAAAATAGGACACAAGGCAGACCTTAAAGCAGTAAATATTAGCCTTGCAACCATAATGTACACAATTTGGCAAGAAAGGAATAGAAGAATCTTCAGACAGGAGCAAAGAGACAAGGAAAAATTATACTAGAAAATTATAGTCCAATTTATATTAAACATGATAGCAAGGGGAATAGGGGCACATCTCTCAACTGACGTGAAGAGAAGATGGTTTCTAGACTAGATACAATTGTAGCTGAGATTGAACATATGCTTCCTTATTTTGTTTATATCTCTCCTTTTTGGCAATTTGATCCTTGTAAAATTGTAATTTTGACTAATTAATAATAATAACTCATTAATTTTTTAAAAACTAAAATTAATTAATAAAAATAAATAAAAAATGAATATAACCATAAAATAATACTAGTAAGTATTGGTGATGGGTTTGGTGTTGCGTGGATCATTTTTTGCTAAGGCTGAATGATGCGCTTTTGTTGTTGGAGTGCTACTTGATGTGCTGGTGCTGTTGGCTGCATGGTGGGTGATTTGTGGCTTACATTGGGCAACTCTCTTGTTAGCTGTTGTTGGTGGAATTATGCATGCTATTGCTTAGACATGAGCGAATGTTTGGAGGAGGTGTGTGGTGTACATTTAGATGAGATGCAGGGTGAATGTTTCGTGGCTTACGTTGGGCGACTCTACTGCTAGCTACCATTAGTGGAATTATGTCTTCTATTGGCTAGTGCTGAGCAAACATTTGGAAGAGCTACGAGGTGTGCATCTAAAGGAGGTGTATGGTGGATGCTACATGGCTCGTCTGTTGGCTTAGGTATGTATGGTTTGCTGTGGAGTTGTGTTTGCTATAGGAGTGAAGTGTTTGTGGTAGGGTTGTGCTGGGGACCTTTAATGTTGCCCACTAAAAGAGAAACAAACAAATTAAGGTTGTTGCTTTTTTAATTTCTATTTAAAAAATAATACAAAAATATTTAATTTTGTTTTTTATTTTTAGTTATTTACTTTATTTTTAAATTTTTATTATTTTTATTTAAATAAAACATTAAAAAATATTTAAAAATATGACAAGTTCCTTTGAAACCCAAATAAATTTAAAGTGTGATGACACCTTATAAATGTTAGTATTTTGGTATTTTAAGGGTTCCATTCTAGAAAGCTAAATCACATAAGGCACGATCTCACTTTATGAGATTTGGTATTCTTGAATTTTAGGACCTCTACTATTGAGAATTGAATTACATAAGATATGATCACGCCTCATGAAATTTAGTATTTTGGAATTTTAAGACCCCTTTCCCCCTAAAGCCAATAAACTTATTTTTAAAAAACAATCAAATGAAAACTATATATGACTATATTTTGGGTTATCTCCTAAAAAGTGCATTTGTTTAACACCATTATGCTTAATGGAGCAGGTTCTTCTCAAATTTCTACATATAATGGAAGTTCCAAATCAATATTCACCACACTGGAAACTGTCACCTCCTAATAAAATGGTTTTAATTTATGTTAGTTCACCTTAAAAATCTTCTCAGTCTTTAAACTTTTTATTTTCACTGCACCATGAGAAAATATATTAGAGATAATAAAAGGGCTTAGCCCTCTAAAACGTAACTTACCTAGCATAAACTTTAATTGAGAATCATATAATAACACTTTCTATCCCACCTCAAATTGCTTCCTTAAGATCATATTATCATGGAACAATTTGGTTTGTTCCTTATAGATGTTCAAATTCTCGTAAGCATCCAAACATATTTCCTCCAGCTCTAGTTTTAGCTCTTGCAATTGTAATTTCTTTTCCTACCTAGCTTTAGCCAAATCCATGTTACAATGTTTCATTGCCCAATAAGCTTTATGTTCACCCTACACCAGTAGATGACAGGCTTCACTAAAAATTAATCGATAAGGAGACATTCCTATCCATGTTTTATAGGTTATACAGTACACCTAAAGAGCATCGTCTAGTTGTAAACTCCAATTCTTTCAACTAGGATTCATAGTCTTTCCTAAAATGGATTTCACCTTTCCATTTGATAATTATGCTTGTCCATTTTTTTGTGGACAGTAGGCAGTAGCTACTCAGTGATGCACTCCACACTTTTTAAACAACACTTCCACTGCTCTATTTTAAAAATGACTTCCTTGTTCACTAATAATAGCTCATGCAAATGAATTAAAAATGTTGGAATTTATAAATCCTACAATAACTGTAGAATCATTAGTTTTGATGGATTTTGCTACCACCCACTTTGAAACATAATCAACCACCAAAAATATGTAAGAAAAACCACAAGATTAAGGAAAAAGGCCTATAAAATCAATACATTATACATCAAATATATCAACTATAAGAATTGGGGTTTTAGGCATTTCATTTAGAAGAGATAACGTACCTATCTTTTGACATCTGACATAACTTTTACAAAACACATAAACATTTCTAAATAAAGTCTCTCAATATAATCCACTATCCAAAACTTTTCTAACAGTTCATTTAAGACCAAAATGATCACTACAAACATAATTGTGACAAAAAACTAAGACAGAATATTGTTCATTTTCTGGCACACATCGCTTTACAATTTGATTAGAGTAGAACATTCGTACGTATGGTTCATCTCAAATATAAAATTTTCCCCATTTCTTATATTTTCCTTCCTAGACTTACTAATGTGATATCGTAAAGTTCTAGTAACTAAATAATTAACAAGATCAACATACCATAGAACCATATCTTTTATTTGGAACAATTGCTCATCAGGAAAAGCTTCAGAAATAGGAAAAATATCTTCATCTCTTACCAACCTACTCAATTGGTTTGCTAGTAAATTTTTTGCACCTTTATGGCCCTT
>JANIIA010000005.1:55642037-55660123 GCA_027478495.1 Erythroxylum alaternifolium
TGGGTATGCAAAAATAAAAAAATGATGTTAACTTGGATTTCTGTATTAATACCTAGAGGTACAGAACAAAAAATTTCTTCATTGATAAGACGCGATAAGACAGGATGAGAAATTGTAAGAAATTGTAAGGCGATAAGGAAATAAAGAGGATGATAAGGCAAAGTCTCGAGATAAAAGAGTAAAAAATAAACGTTATAAAAATTTAGATTGGAATGAAAACTCAATACCCACCTCCTTAGTAGGTTTAGTAGATTCTCAAATTTAATGGGATAAATCTATTTTCCTGGAATTGAAAACTCCAAAGCAAACATTGTTTTTTACAATTATTCCATTCCTTCGTTCCCAAACCTTCAAATCAAACGCCCCATTAATGTCTATCATATTTTGAGTTCAATCTATTACTTCTTTGTTATTAGCGATTGATTTAATTAATGGTATTTGTAAATTATTTACAAAGCATCATTTTATCTTAGCCAAGAATTTTCCGAATCAATACTAATCGAAAACATTAAAACATTTTCTCTAATTACTTTAGGGTGATGAGTTTTATCTTAATCACTTAACTATCTCCATATAGTTCGTACTATATCTAATAACTACCGGTTGAACTACCCATGATTATAATAGGTCATAAGTAATATCAAAATATAGCAATCCCTATACAAGATGACTTTGAAAATCTCAAGTTAAATGATCATTTGTACAATCTTCACAATGAGAATTTGCATAAACATATAAGTAATGTTCCAAATAGATTTCTTATATAAGATCAGTTCAGTGAAGTGTTCTCTAATAAGCATCCATACAGTTTAATCTATGAAATCAACTACTTTATTCGTAAGGAAAACACATGACATGTGCTAGTTTTTGTACGTTCTATTAATGTTCATTCTTAATAGATCATTGACTAGAAACAATATAGAGATAATACATATATACAATATGAATCTCTTAATTATAATATAATTATAATTTAATTTACAATGTATAATTATCTCATAAATTTTATCATATATATCTAAATATGTATAAGATAAAGACTATTTTAAAATTATCTTATCACTAACCTACAATCAAGCGATTGACTATAGGACTTAAAAAAACAATTTGTTCTTGTAACTTTACCCTTAACACTTATTTTAATAACAAAACAGATATTTAAGATTAATATTTCTGTTGTCATTTGCTTCACTGGTTATATCTAATAAAAATGTCACTATTTCGAGTAGGAGCTTCATTTAAGCTTATATTTATTTGGAGTTTATATGAACAAGTCTAGTCTTGATAAGATTCCTTCCCCCATTTCATAATGCCTATTATTATTTTCTTCAACGCTCCTTAAAACTAAATTCATTACTGAAAGTCTAATAAGATGAAACAGATCAAGTCTTTATACACTAGAGAAGAAAATACTACTTATGATGTAAAATTAGTTAAAAACCAAATCTAAGTAATGATCCTTAGAGACCAAATCCAAGTGTTGGTCTTCACCATCCACTGGAGGTCAAACTGAAAATGATTTATCCAGATGATTTTCCTTTCATTGAAAAGCTAAATGATTTAGCTATGTAACTAAAAAGTAGCTCAATCCATGAATTCTTAAACCTCAAATGGGTTTTCTTTCAATCTCCTCGTAGCTTGCTTCATTACAGGATGGAACTTTTAAGGACTGTATGGAACTTTTCATTTATGCCTCGTTGTATCAGTTATGTGAGCCCTTAAAACGATTTCATGCTTGCAAAATGTTTTTTTGAAAAAGGAAAAAGGAATGAATTAATAAACGATGAAAATTACATCCCCAAAAGGAGCTTCATGGGATTTTCCTTAACACAAAGATAGCACATTGGACATACTTACAAAATTCTATTTTGTAAGTAGTACAAGAATTAGAGATTCGATGAAAGGAGTAAAGAGGAACTATAATCAATTGCAAGATTCCTCAATAAAATAATTTCTCGAATTTCATTGATAACCTCATTGATAAGTGCTCCTACGATTTTGCATTTGGATTCAATCGTTTCGCATTCCTTTCTTTCCTAATTGTTTGCACACATAGTCCCATAACTAGTAAGTAGATCAATTTGTCAGGCTTAGGAATATAAACTTAAATAGCTAGCCAATGAATAATGATAGAGATGGAGTTATTAGAATTAGTTTATAAGCATTCTAGTTTCACTTGTTCTCAAATAAACTTAGAAACTGAATATATGAAAAATAGATGATCTCTAGTTTTATCATGTGTAGAACATAGAGAGTATCTTCTATTTGTCAAGTGAGAAAGTCTGTCTGTAGTATTAAGCTAATTCCTGATAATAAGTCATAGGGAAAATGATACCTTGGGAAGAAGAACTTTGTGCTAAATGATTATATTTGACTTTTGGATTCTCAATCTGAACATATCCCTACTAATCTTATTTGATAGTTTGAAAGTTGGAAGATCTTTCTAATAAAATGTATCCTCTCCAGATTATGCTTGCAAAAGTTAAACTAAACAACTCTGTTTTAGTTTTTTAAGATATAGTGTATACTCTCAACAATAATATTATGAATATCGTACTATGATATAATATTAACAATGATCAATACTAGATGTCTAATTTTAAAATTATAAAATATTTCTTCAAATATACATTAATACAAAATGGATATATTTCCAATTATATTACTTCTTTAATTGAATTCCCCATAAAATCCTTTGAACCACGTTAGTATTCTATCGATCTTTTTTGTAGTAGTTAAGGCCTTTCAAGATAGTGATGATAAGTAACACCAAATCTACATAAAAAGCGAAAGATAAGGGTAACAATTTAGCTCTAAGTTCAGGTATTTTTAATTAATCATGAGTTTGAATTGTTTAAGCTTAGACCAATATGAAAATTAACTCTTCTTAGTAAAATAACATTTTTTACATTTTTAATTTAAAAATTATTAACAACAATACAACGGAATCGGCCAATTGCCACCCTTGAAAACTTATCATTCTAATCCAGGTATCATGTTAAACACCTAGTCAAAATGTCAATGCATACACTGCAATGCACAGTGCACACTGCATAGTGCATAATTATTAAACAAAGTCACAACTCATGATACAAGCTCTTTTTTCCTTTTTTTGTTTTCTATTTACTCTTTCCGTTCTTGCTTTTTATTTTTTCTTTCGATCTCTAGTATCAACAAAACAAATCTCAGCTAGCCTCTTAAGCTGGATCAAAATTTATACAGTAATAGCATCTCACAATCAAGACAGCAAGTTGGAGAGTGATGGAGAGAGGAGCTGATGACGACGGTAAAAAGATTTGCTGACGAGCGATGGTGAGAAAAGATGGGGAGGGGACGGAGGAATAAAATTGTGAGAGACTGGAGCAAATTCGACAAGTTGAGGTTAGTAGGATAAATTAGTTTTTTTAATTTAATTCTTATATTTTTAAAAAATTTTACTTCCTACCTGATATTACTATTACTTCGCGTATTTGGTACATATTTTAAGAATTGGAACATTATAGTACTCAAGTCTTTGCTCAATTGTTATACAAAATGGACGTGAGGTCCTCTGCATCAAGTTTTAGTATGTCCTATGTTCTGGTACAATCTTGGTCATTCAATTTTTGTAGGCTTTATTTATTAAATGAATAGGTTTTTATAGAATAGAGATGGAACAGAATAATAAAAATTTCGAAAGGGTTCGCTCATGCTGGAGGGAGTATCCCCACTTAGTGATCGGTCTGCTAGTTTACGCAAATCCGAATCAGTTATCACGGACGAGCCACATGCGGGAAAACTTGCACGTGTGGTTCTGGCCGAGTTTTTCTGAGATATCTAATAACCTTGCTTCTGCTCGTCGTTGGCGCACCTTTCTTAACTATTGCCCATTTATTCTGATTTTACAAAAATGAAAGTTTAACAGAGGCTATTTTCAAAAAAAAATTTATATAAATTAAAAATTTCATTAATTAAAGGGAAAGTTTATTAGTTGTTCTTTTGTAGTTATAAAATTATATGTTCGGATCATGAGAACAATTTTTTATAAAAATTATAAAAAAGAGTGCATAATTCTTGCAAAGCAGATAGTCGTATTATATTAACTTTAGAAATTTCATCAATTAAATGATTAATTTAAAACATTAGGATTTTTTTTAACATTCTCAAACGTTAACTCTTAATATAAGTGTTAGAAAATAAAACGTATTCATCATTCTTTATAAAAATTTAAAAATATTATGGTTAAAAAATATGCTTTTCCCTTTCCTCTACGTTTCCGAAAGCGAGTGGAAAAAGAAAAAAAAAACCTCTTTCTTGCCTAATTTAAAACACTTGCGATTTATTATAAAAAACAGCAATTTTTGTTTTTTTTTAACTTTTTTCGGAAAGAACTCTTCATCTCTATAATATAAACCTTGAGGAGGCATCGAGCTAAGATCGTTGACATTGAAAGAGCAGAATTGGAGTGGTGGGATTGTTTTTGAATTGGGTAATTGAAGGTGGGCAGGGAGTGGAATAGTTTCTGGCTGCCTTTTGTTGTTGTTGGTGCTAGATTATAGAAGAAAATGGTGTCGGCAAATAGGGAAATGGCAGTGTATTGCTTTGACATTCTCGTTGCCCACTACAACAGCGATGAAGCTCCCCCTCCTGCCTTTGACGAGGGCCAACAGTATTTTCTCTTAACCTCTCTTTTGATGCTATTTTATGCTGTCAACATATATATCTTATGTGTACTTTGTATGTGTGCAAGAATCAAAGCCTATAAGTTTATTACTTTTTATGCAGAAACGTCTGTTGTTTGCTGAAAGTCAAAATTTTTGTTTTTGGTTCTTTCTGGGTTTGAGGGTTGAATCTGGTTGCTCTGTGGATGCGGTGTTTTGATCATTCTCTAAACTTCTTGATGGCTTTAGCTTCTTGGGTGGGTCGGCGTTTGCAAATTTTTGATGTTTCCTTAATGTTGTTTTTACTTTTATTTTCAAGTGGTTGCATGTGATGGAAGAATGCTATAAACTTTTGTCGATATGTAGGCACTAATACTTTTACCTTTACGCTTGGTTAGCAGATTTTTTTCCTCGCTGAACAAATGGCTTATATGTTCTAAGGTTGCTCCTGTCAAACAACAACAAACTTTTAAATTTTATTTATTTTTCCGTGTGCCTGAGGATTAGCAGGGAGATGGAGTTTATTTTTCAAGCAATGGAAGTTGTAATTGTTAAAATTTCTATGATCCACGTGTGACTCTGCATAGTGTTTAGCGGCTTTTGTCAGTATACTTTCGACAAAACGTCTGTAACTACAGGTTCCTTATCTGGTTGATGTGTTTAATGAGCAATTGAGAATATGGTACTTGGGTATACCGACATGAGGATGCCTTAGGGTAGAATCTGTCAAGAACCTGCACCTAATTCCTTGAAACATGCAAAATATGCATCATGAATCATTCTTCTATATATGAGAATAAATAATATTTTCTATTGAATGTATTTGCCTAAGCAAGAGAAGGAGAACTTATACCATTTACCGTCACTTACAGCAATTGCGTCTTAATTTTTTAGTGAGACTAATATCTTTCATCCTGTAACAATGTTTGAAGGCCTGAAAAATCGGATGTACAGATGAATAGAGTTTCTCATCACAAAAACTCAAATTAAATTTTTAATGAAATTTCTTTTAGTTCGACTAGTGAAATAGTGGTCAACTTTTCCAAATGCTTCTCAAAGATTCTCTGTATTACCAACAGGAATAAATTCATTCTAGGCAGGTCATAAACAGATGAACAAAGATTTTATATCAGAATAAGGCTTGATCCGCAGTGAGAACAATATTAATCAGATTTATATCTTGTTTCATAAAGATGGTTGATGAGTGTAGATCTTATTACATTTGCTGGCCTAAAAAATGGAACGCACTGAAAGATACTAAGCGTGTAATTTGACTTGGATAATATTCTGGTTTTTAGCCCTTTATTTGTCACATGGAAAAAGGTGGTAAATGGTTGTGAGCCTCGATTACGCGGATGCATTGGAACTCTAGAAGCTCGGTACTTGATTAATGGCTTCAGAGACTATGCTTTAACAAGGTATTGCAATAGTTTGCATTTTTGTCCTATCATTTGCATGTCCATTCAAGATTGACAACCTCTGTTCTTCCATCTTCTGCTTCTTTGAGAAGAATGTTTTCATGAACTTGCCTTTCCACTCTATATGTGTCTGTGACTTTGCTCTGGATTTTGATTGTGCATAGTGTAAGCTTGGGAGTTATATGTAGATGTAATTGGTGCTATTTTCTCTTGGAATTATGCTGTTGTATTTTGGCTAAACCAAAGTTGAGACTCTATTTCTGTGGATGTGGATGAAGATGAACATTGTCAGTTGAACTAGAATGATAACTATTTATAGAAGAAGAAAGGGAAAGAGAAGCAACTTCTTTTGTGGGTAGAATTATCCAATAATTAGACAGTGAATCTGTATATGCCACAGATATCTAAAGCAACTCCTTTTACAGCTAAACAGTCAGGGTTGAATTACGACAGTGCTCATTGTGGTTTTCTAAATACCACAGGTCTAATAATTAACAACACAAGGCCATTTTTGTTAGCATTTTACTATGTAATTGATAAAATAGTTAGTATAACCATGCACTTTAAAGCAACGTTCATATTACTGTTCAACTCCGCTAGCAGAGCAAGTAAAAACAAAAATTCAATGACGAATATAATATGCAGAAAAGAGCATATGGACCTCTGAAGTTAAATTCATATCCACATGGGTGTTTGCAGAAAATATCTAACTGCAAGAAGTCTTGATGTAATTAACCAAAGAATCAATTATGCAGTCAGATAATGCATAAGTGACGGACTATTATCCCTGAATGCATACAGTCACCTACTAAACTGGACATGCAACCACCTCACAGTATTTGAGTTTGCTGAGGTCATACTTTTTATAATAGGGTTTCAAAAGAGATGAGTTATGATATATATATGACTAGGTTAAGATCCTAACTGAACAATGAGTCATAATGAATAATTGCTTTTACATCGTCTTGATTTTACTAGGTACATAAGATGGTTACGTGTTTTGTATTGTTCTATGTTTATAAATATATGAATGCAGGCCCAACGTATGAGCTTAGGACTGACACTTCCAATTTTTAACTGCATTCATGCAATAATCATGACTGTTATTCAAATATTCCCCTAAAGTATTTAGGATATTGGTTTTTTGACAAGTCACTGATGCTTCAAAACTTTTTATAAGTGTTTTAAAGGTTAGTAAGAGCTTAGGACTGACACTTCCAATTTTTAACTGCATTCATGCAATAATCATGACTATTCTTTGAATATTCTCCTAAAGTATTTAGGATATTGGTTTTTTGACGAGTCACTGATGCTTCACAACTTTTTATAAGTGCTATAAAGGTTAAGGGTTTAAAATTTTCGTTTTGATGCTATTAGATGTGTATGGCTTTTTCATGGTGTTCTTGCATGCTTATTAAGAAATATACGTCATGCAGGCTTCACATCAAAAGATTAGAATGTGGCACTTAGTGTAGAGTTGAAATCTTAGCTTACAAAAACTGGCTATATTTTAAGTTGTGAGAGTAGCTACTGCTTAAGAAATTCTACACTGGACTGGCCAAAATACTTTCTGGACCCTGTTACTATTGGCGGCAAATTAGCTTAACGTTGCAAGTCCCATCTTTTGTTCTCTGTATTTTTCTAACTTTCTCCTTTGATATTTCTGGAGTGAAAAATGCTCACTTAAGCTCTCTCGATTATCTCATAGTGCTCTGAAGGACCGTAGGTTTCCTCCAATACAGGCTAAAGAATTGCCTTCTCTGGAATGTACAGTTTCCATTCTGACTGATTATGAAACTGCTGACAACTATCTTGACTGGGAGGTATGCAACTTTTGATTTCCTGTAATCCTTGAAAAGTAGGTTTCAATTTGTTGGATCTCTACGTTGTGGTTATATTCTGTAGGCTGGCTCCCTGTTCAGTAATTATATTTTATTCTGGCTTTTTGCTCAATTTGGTTTCTGTGTTTATTTTTTTACCTGGACAATGTTTACATGGAGCTAGCAGAGATTTTGATGAATTTCTCCATTTTGCTTGAAGAACTTATTCTTTGATGGTAGAATTTTGAGGGTGCAATTCAGCTTTTGAGAAGCTTAAATCAATATTTGTTGTTCTGGACTGCGTATCGTTTACCTCCGTAAAAGGCTAAAACAAAAATATTGATTATGGCCTGGTTATCTTATAGAAGTTTTTGGTTTACATTTTTCCTTGAGTAGTTGCCAAAAAGTGTATTTTTCTTTATCTGTAAGGACTGTTATTCAAAAAAGAAACAATGATTGTTGAACCTTATCCTGTGTAACTTGTTTCAGTTTATCATTCCTACTCCTGAATGCTTACATGGTGTGTTGAATTTTAGAGAGTGCAGAAGGAAGAATGAGAGTCTGAACTAACTTGTAAAACCGTTCTCTAATCATTTATTTCCCTAAGCTGCATATATATATATAGTGTTTGTTATAAGTTACAGCAAAATATTGACTTTTTAAAACTAATTGAGCTAACTCTTTATTGTTATGTACAGCTCATCTAACTAACTCATTCCGGCTCCAATTCCATCTTTTCCTTCCAGAAGTAGATTTCTATTCTCCTTCTCACACTCCCCAGCATGAATGTTGATCATGTTCATCCTGGCAATTAGAAATTTGAACTGAGATGATTTAAGTGCCTTAGTGAAAATATATGCAATTTGCAGTTTGGTTGGCATATATTCCACTTTCACAGTTCCTTCTTCGACCTTTTCCGTAACAAAATGACATTCCATCTCAAAGTGTTTTGTCCTCTCATGATGCACATGATTTTTACATATTTGAAGAGTAGACAGATTATCACAGTGTATCACATTTTTTCGCTCATACTTCAGCCTGAAGTCTTCAAATAGGTTTTTTAATCCAAAGAATTTCACAACAAGCAAGAGTCTCTGCACTCAGCTTCGGTTGAACTTTGAGCCACTACTGATTGCTTTTTGGCTTTCCAGCTAATCATAGCTCCTCCATAAAACACACAGAAACCAGATATGGATCTTCTAGTATCTGGACATGTTCTCCAATTACTGTCTGTATAACATTCTAGCTGTGTATTTTCCTCAATGTTCAACATAATTCCCTGACCTGATTTTCCCTTTAGATATCTGACTACTTTCAAAGTTGCCTGCCAATGTACCTTGGAAGGTTTACTCATGAATTGCGATAGGATATGCACTGAATAATTGAGGTCAGTTCTTGTAAAAGTGAGATATATCAACTTCCCGACAAGTTTTATATAGGCTGTTGCATCATCCAGAAAATCTTCTTCCAGTTGTCTCAGTCCATGACTTGGTTCAATAGGAATTGGACATGGTTTTGCACCTAACAATCCGTATTGTTCCACAAGGTCTGATTTTTATTCCCTCTGACACAGCGCTAATCCTTTTCTTGACTTCAACCCCAAGAAAGAATTAGGTTGTCCTAAGTTTTTAAGTCTAAAGTTTGTATGCATAAAGTCGAGTACTCTATTAATCCTTGTCTTTTGCATCCAATCAGAATATCATCTACATAAACTAGTAGTGATGCCGAACCATTAGACAAAAAAGTTTTGGTAAGGAATAATTTGACTTGGAGAGAGTACTCAAACTTAAGAAGAGCTTTAGTGAACTTGGAGTTACACTGTCTAGGAGCCTGCTGGAGTCCGTAAAGTGATTTTTTAAGCTTGCTTACTAAATGATCAGTTTTTCCATGCTTCCCCCCCCTTCACTTTATGGCCCTGAGGTAATTCCATGCATACGTCTTCATGTAAATCACCATGTAGGAAAGCATTTTTGATGTCAAGTTACTGTAATTTCTTACCATGTTTTGCAGCTAAAGTAAAGAACAATCTCACAGTAGTTTGCTTAACCACTGGACTAAAGGTTTTGTGATAATCAAAACCAGCTTTTTTATTGAACCCTTTTGCTACAAGTCTTGTTTTCAATCTTTGCATTGTCCCATTTGGATTTAGCTTGGTCTTATATACCCATTTGCACCCAACTAGGTGCTGCCTAGGTGGAAGACATACTACTTCCCATGTATCATTCTCTTCCAAAACATGTAGCTCTTCAGTCATTGCCTTCCTGCAATGTTCCACTTGCACAGCCTTATGATAATGAGTGGCTTCCTATAAAGTTGAAAGTGAAGATACAAAATAATTGTGTTTCTTGGAAAGTTAGATGTTTCGAGAAAATTAGAGACGGGTTGTTGAGTGGTGGATGAAGGATTTTTCTTAAGGTGATGTTGATATATATCAAGGTGTTTTGAAATTTTTGATTGTCCTGTTGATCGTCTAACAGATTGTGGAAGGCTAGTGGGTTGAGTGAATGATTGAATATGAGGTGACTGAGTTGTTGAAGTAGAATTATCTTGTGAGGATGATGTAGGGCATTAAGTGATGCTATCAGGGAAAGATCTCAATGCATTTCAGGCTCATTAATATCATTGCTATGCAAATGTGATGTAGACTGTGGAATGTCATGGTCCGCAGTAGTAGGAAAGAAATGAGAGTGATTGTTGAGCTTTTTAATAGATGATGAATAATTTGAATCAAAAGGAAAGACATGTTTATGAAAAACAACATCTCTTGGGACAAAAGAGTTCATGACTATCAAGATCATATACTTTGTATCCTTTAATGCCAGTAGGGTATCCAATAAAAACACATTTTCCTGCTCTAGCTTCAAACTTTTGTCTGTGATTGTGAAGTGTTGAGGCAAAACAAGGAGAACCAAAGACCTTCATGTGTGTATAGAGAGGTGGTTTGCCAAAAAGTTTTTTATAAGGTG
Organism: Erythroxylum alaternifolium; assembly: GCA_027478495.1. NCBI lineage: Eukaryota > Viridiplantae > Streptophyta > Magnoliopsida > Malpighiales > Erythroxylaceae > Erythroxylum > Erythroxylum alaternifolium. Next base: position 55,652,882 of record JANIIA010000005.1, read on the forward strand.
TCAAATTTTTACAAGATTTTTGTAGGTATCCTATTGATTAGTAGGAATATAAGCTGAAACATCTCCTGATTGGGTCTCGACTATTGGTAAAGCAGTCATACTTCCTTCACCTAAACTGGAACTTAATTTAGCAGCTCCATACTCAATTCGATGGAATTGTTTGATCCCCAAAAAAGCAAACTTTGCCTTATGTAAAGTTGCGAAGGTATGATTAATCTTTGGATTTGAAATTACTGCTTATATAACTGGCACAAGATTTCTCCACCAATTCTTTCTAGGTGGAATCTTTAGAATTCTCACTGCTTAACTTTCAATTCGCCTGGAATCATCAAAGGTCCATATTATTATATCTCTAGAGTCAATAATTTTATTGAGGAACTACTGAACTCAATCACTTGCTGTCGTTACTCTTGGGTTTTCTGTAGAGGTCTATCTTGTAGAGGTACTAAAATTGGATTAGTGATCGATTTCTAGGTTTCGTGAATCAGCAAGGAATAGCAAGGACCACTGACAGATAAGAGGTTGAGTTTGAAAGAGGGTATGCACATAACATTGTGTATGTGTAGTGAAAAAGAGAGTGATACTGAATCCAGATGTGTGACTGGAGCCTTTTGTCCATTTGGCATTTGAACATATAGGTTTTTAACAGGTTTGACGTTATACAAGAGTGAAGCATTGCTGCACATATGATCAGAAGCATCTGTATCTAACACCCATTTATCATGTAATGATGTTGTAGTAGCCTGAAATGCATCAAGCATGCTTCTGGTGAATGAAAAAGGTAGGCTGAGAGTTATACCTGCAAAATTGGAATAGTTTGTGTTACCCATATCACTTGGCTGTGCATTGTGTACGCCAGAGTTAGAGCTTGATGATTGAGCTGTTGAAACATTTTGTTGTATTATTCCTTGTCCACTTAGAAGTGCTAACGATCTCTGCATTTGATTATTGGTTAGTGTCATTGGAAATGTTTCTTGAATTTGAGCAGATTCACTGTCTTTGTTGTTTGCAAAATCATTTCCATCGAAGCAAATTGCGTTAACCAATGTCTTTCCTTGTTGTTTCGATTTGCTAAATTTGAAGTCAAGAACGAAAACCAATTATTCTGTAGCACTTTTCTTTTGTATGTCCTCTCTTCCCACAATGACTGCACATAATTTCTGATTTCTGTTTCTTATTCTGTTCTCCAAGAGATGCTAAAGCAGATGGTTCAATCAAAGGTTGAGATAGACCTTGTATCAACTTCCTAGACTCACCTCTCATCACCATATTATATGCTTCTTCTAAGGTAGGAAAAGGTTTCATCAATAAGACTTGTAAAGTCTGATGAGAATATGACTCATTTAATCCATTCAAGAACTTAAAAACAACATCCTTCAATTGGTGATCCACGTAATGCTAAAAACGTTGTGGATTGCAGCTTCCACACAGGCTGTGGGGATAAGGTCTATAGTACTTAAGTTCCTCAAGAATCTTGGTAAGTTCTGTATAATATGCATCAACAGATTTGTTCCCTTGATTCAACATGGATAAATAATATTGCAGTCTGCATATTAGATTATCATCAGCTTTACCAAAGCATTTTTTGAGTAGTTCCCGTATTTTAGCAATTGAATCTATGTAAAAAGCTGTCGAAGCTAGTGATTGACTCATGGATTTCAATAACCAGGAAATGATTAGATTGTTACATCGAATCAATGCTTTGTAAGGTGGGTCATTGATATCTGGTTTAGAAATCGTGCCATCGATAAAACCATTCTTGCCCCTGATTGAAAGAGCAAGAATAAACGATCTGCTCCATTTAGCATAGTTTAGTGCAGTGGGTTCTGGAGATGTAATTGGCATGTTATGATTATCTGATGGATGAATGAAATAAGGAGTGTTTGGATCTTCCATCAGTGATGAATTTTGTAATGAAGCTGAGCTCTGATTTGACATGAGAACTCCGGTGAAGTATAATAGGCAGCTTTTGAAGCCTTAGAATAAAGTTAGCTCTGATACCATGTTAAATTTTTAGAGATCGCAGAAGGAAGAATGAGAGACTGAACTAACTTGTGAAAATGTTCTCTAATCATTTATTTCACTAAGCTGTATATATATACAGTGTTTGTTATAAGTTACAACATAATACTGGCTTTAAAACTAATTGAATTAATGCTTTATTGTTATTTACAGCTCATATAACTAACTGATTCCTGGTTCAATTCCTTCTTTTCCTTCCAGAAGTAGATTTCTATTCCCCTTCTCACATGGTGAGAGCATTTATTGAAGCAGTTTTATTTCTTACAGTTGAAGACATAGTTGTTTTAAGCAGAATTGCTGGAAACTCTGTGTATTGTTGACATTTGTCTGACTTGAATCTCGGAGATGATGATAGTGGCTGATTTTTGTTGTATGAATATGCCTGGATAAAAATGTCATCGAGCCTTTGAAAAGGAAATAGGAAGTTATACAAGTAACTTGGTTTTTGGTGCAGATTGGGAAGCATGGATTGATCATTGAGTTTACTGATCCAAATAACAATGCAAGGCGAAGTGCAACATATTTACCTGAGATAGCTGCCCATGAAGGTATAAACCATTCATTCTTGCAGGCCAATTAATTAAACTAATATCGTTTTCTTGGAGGAAAGAGGAAAGGCCTTGTTAGGATGTAAACCTCTCTACAAATACTTGTTTGTTTGTTTTACTGGAAGGGAAAATCGTTGGTGCTTAACTGAGTTGTATTGAATATGGGACTTATGTCAGATGGTTTGTTTCATTCGACTTTACTTCCTTGAATATTTACGAGTGGGTGGAACACAAGTGTACACCTAAATGTTGTTCATGCACCTGAGGTGGTGGTGTTTCAGGTTGGGCAAAGGTTGAGGCAATTGACTCGCTAATGCGCAAAGCAGGCTACAGTGGCCCCATTACTGAGTCATTGCGGAAGTCTATACGATTGACCCGTTACCAGAGCACACTATTTACCATGTCCTACAGTGATTATGCATCGTATGTTAAGGCAACCAGAGGTGTAGCTCCGTCTATTAATGGAGCCAAGCACAGCAGCCATTGATTCTTCCAAGCACCTTTTGCATTAACTGGAAACTTCTGTTTCAAGGCAAAAGCTCGTTTGGACTCAATAACAGACTGAAATTAAGAAAAGAAAAATGAAACTGCTGGGTGGGATAAAAATGTTTTGTCATTCCACCCAAATTGTTTGAAGTTATTGTTGTGAAATTGATTCTTCAAAAGCCATGTGATCTTGAAGAATGAACCAAAACACATTCCTATTTGTTGTAACTCAGGTTTCTGCTGCTTCATTGAACATGTGCATATGACAGCTTTCCTTCAAAAGGCTGTCTGTGATTTGGGAACTGAAAATATTATCATTGTGTGTTCTCGTACTTTGTTTTCTAGTTATTGCAGTTGGTCCAAAATGCTAATCCAAGTCTAAGCTTATTGTAATGTAGCTCGCAGGTCACTCTGGCAATTATAATGCTCATGTCAGTCTTTTTTTTAAATTAAAAAATTGGGTTGATAGATAAAGATGAAGAATGACGTTAGAAGAAATATAGTACTCTTTTTAGTCTCTAACGACAAAAACAACAATACACTACACAATACAAACAAAACTAATTAGAGCAGTGACATGGTGAGGACGTCGTTGCTTATTAAAGGTAAGTTGATTGTAAAAGAGGTAAAAGACCTCTCTTATTTGCACATCTAATATGCTAGTGCTTTCAAATTAAGGCTAAGAGAATAGAGGTAATCCAGAGGTTTTTTAGCTCGCTTCTATCATCATATTGACATTATGACTACCTAATTCCTTAAGAAAAATAGTATTTATTCACAAAACAAATCAACTAAAGATACCATATATACTTCATCTCCATAGAAATCTTAGGTTGGATATTACGTGTCAAGATACATTTTCTTATTTAAGAGGGTCTTTTAATCCTCTATTGTTGGTATTTGAGATTTTTCTCTCTCCCTGACTGATTTCCTCTTTACAGTTTTTACCTGCATACGAAAATCTTCTGGAATGTTAGGGATTTGTCTGCAGCTAATGGAGCATCACAATCCTCCGCTGTCAAATCTAGACTGCTTTCTTGAGAGGAACCTATTTTCTGTTTTGCATTTTGAGAGATGATATTTCTAGTCCCCAAACTTGTCACTCCGTAATCACTGGAGTTTATTATTGTTGTCTGTTCTTCATTCTCCAACCTAGCCTTAGAATTCTTATTTTACCCGACAGTTACTAATGGAGTCAACATGTTGGCCCAATACATCTGACAATGATCCACATATTGCAAACCGAAGTGATGCACTTCATTTTTAAGACCCTTGGGAGAAAGTATCCAGATGTTATATTGGGCTTCCCACCCTCAGTATCTGGGGTATCAATTGTTGAGTTATCATTAGCATCAATTTGTACACCCACAATCTCATCATTTTCCATTGTAGAAGAATCAACCCCCAATAATTCATCCCACCATCTAGTTCGAAAAAATTTTCTTGTAGGAACCCATTTCTTGATTGAATTATAAGGCTTCCAAGAATATGTCACCTTAATTTCAGATTTTTTTCTCCCTTATTTCACCTAATTTGAGTATTGATAAATAATTAGATAATATAGCATTCCTTTTTACCTTCACACAGATTTTTGCATACCCAATTTGCTCCATTCTAGATGTTTGACAATGCTAATGTTAGTTGTCAATACTAAGTACATTTAAATCTTGAGGAAATCTTTTGTTAGACAGCTTCAACTTATCATGGAACCCATTGGATTGGCAATGGATACTTCCAACTCTGAATTTACCTTTCGATTTCATGTTCCAATAGATATTTATAATTGACTTTAGTGTTACTAGGTTTATTTTAGAAATTACTACTACTATTTATTTGAGGGGTAAGGATTATTTAAAAAAAAGAATATATTACGCTCATAAGAGCAATATAATGTATTTTACAACACCTTAAAAAGAGGACCAAGAACTTATGCCAAGGAAGCTTTACGAATAAAACAAGTACAAGATAAAATATGCCCAACCTTAACCAAAGTAGCTATTCAAGTTAGAACTATAAGTTACTCAAATTTTCCCAAAATTGCAGACTTGGCATTTAATCTCGAGGCAAATTCAAGTTGATTGAAATTTACCATTTACAACTAAGATATAGTAGAGAAAGTATCAGTTGCAACCTTATTTTGTCATTGACTTCAGATAAGAGAGTATTCTTGTGAGCTGTTAAATCTTAGAACAATCTAAAGTTCTTTTATGAACAAATTCCGTACACCATTTTGTCTAAAGAGATCTTATAAATAAGAAAGCAGCTTCATTCAGAGAATGTTTTGACTGTTCAATTTAATAATATTTCTTTAGTCTTTAAAGGGGATATTCAAGTTGTAGAGTTGAATCATATTTATCCAGATAAAAGAGCATTCAAATTCAAAGAATAAATGGCTTAATGTTTCTTGGTCATGATTACACAAGGGGCACACATCTGGTACGATGAGAAACTTAGATATTCCTTAAAGGGTGCTCAATTTTCCTTGAATACCTAGTCACAAGGTGAAAGAGGTACAGGGGTTTGATTGCTTGAATCAGACTAGCTTACGCCAATTAAATTTGGCAGTCTGATTCCTTAAAAAAGTCTTGCATGTATTATTTTTAGATAATAAGCCATAAGATGTTTTTATTAAGAGATATACTTCATCCCTACTGGAGTCAAGTCCTACACTCATCAAGTGATTAATCAATGGAGTCCTCAATAGAGAATCAATGAGGCTCACTCTATTGCTAACAACTCCCTTGACATATGCATTAACAATGATAATTATTTTCAGACAATTAGACTCCTTAATTTTGTCAAGAGAAACAAATTGAGTCCAATTATCGTATTAAAGGATAAGCAATTTCTATTTCCAATTCTAAAGAGGAATTCCATCCTTATTCTCACCTTAATCTTGAGAATGGAATTTATAGTCCATGAGGTTATATTTAGGTTTAATGGACTAATAGTTCTCCTTCTTTAAGTATTAGGCATGAATCTGTTTGACCTATAAGGATTAATTTTTTAGCGAATATCCTTCATGTCCTTTTCATTATTAATACAATGTTACTTGTTTTGAGGGGTATAACCCCTAAACCTTCTTCTTATCTGGGCAAACATATTTTTAACCGCTTAACCTTGGACAGTGAGTGATTGAAAAAATATCTAACTAAAGAAATCTCCTTAATATTTTTTAATGATCTTGATTAGGCTAAATGGAATTATAAAGTGCGATCACCAATAAATATGAATGGTATCAACACCAAATTGATGAACTGAGCTCTTCCAACTGTTAACAAGCTCATGTTACACTTGTTCTAGATTTTAAAAGCTCATGTTAGATTAGTTCTGGATTCTTCCCTATATTTTTTATTAATAGTTGAAGGTTTGTGAAAGATGGTTTTTTCGAAAAGAAAAAAAATCCCTAAGTAAGTGGAAGCTTTATTAACTTCATCCCTATTATAGAGGAGAACTAAGAACAAATAGCATTTTGCATAACACTAGGTGATAGGTACATTGCACTTTTCTTTATATTGATAACTAATCCTAAAAGGCTTTTAAATGTAATCAATCCTATCATTAAGGCGTTCAAAGAGCACGCATTAACTTTAGAAAACAAAAATAAATCATCAATGAGGGAAAAGCTAATCAACTTCAACTTTTTGCATCTATTATGAAACTTAAAATGTCTATCTTAACTAGTTATCATTTTTGGGAGCCTGGTTAGCACATCCATTCATAAGGTCAAAAGAATGGGGAAATATAGTTCCTTTCTCTCAATCCCCTTTCTCCTTTAATGAGCTTAGATGGCTCATCATTGCATAAAACACTAAAGGAAACAAATGTGTACATTCTTCAACTAAACAATAAAGGTATGGAAAAATTAAATGCTTTGAAAGTATTCAAGAAGAAGCACCAATCAAGGAAATCAAAATTGTTATTGAAGTCTATCTAGAGAGCACAATTCCTACTTGAGTATTTCCTATTGTAGTTCTTAAATAAAATTTGTGTAAACAATATATTATCCACCATTTACATGCATATAATAAAAGTTCCTTAATATTCTCCTATATATGAAGATAACACAACATTTAACTTGTCTGTAATGGGTTTGTATAACATATTATATGTAACATCCCGTTTCCGTATAACGGGTTGAATTATAGAAACGGGTACACGTGAGAAATTAGGAAAACACATCTCA
>JANIIA010000005.1:55660223-55683012 GCA_027478495.1 Erythroxylum alaternifolium
TTGTAATTGAATATGACAGTTGTATTACTTTTGAGAAACTGAAACGATTGTATTTTGTGATTGGAAATGGGCCCAAGAGGCTAATAAAAGTTATGTTGATTTTTTTCTTTGTGATTGTATCAAATAGTTATAAAATAAAGAGGATCGTTGTGTTATTGATTTTCAGTTTGTGGTTTAAAAAAAATGTATACCGAGGTTTAAGTGTTAAGTGATGTAACACGCCACCCTCGTGGGGCGCGGATTCGAATATCATTATCGATATCGGGTTCGGGTCCAGCGGGAGTGGGGTGTTACATTATAACCGGCTATTGGCCTAAATTCATTCAGTGATTTTGGTGTATGAACCTTAGTAAGAAGGCAAATAGAAGTCTTATTTACCTTCTTAATAAACTTACTATTCCTAAGGAACTCGATTACTTTCGTTAGTACTAACTTTCATTAGTACTAAATACTTTGTGATTGGCTATATTCTTTGGAAAAAGAAAGCATTTAAGCCGTTAGGGCATAGTGCTTTGTTGACGCCTTTTTAAATCTTCTTCAATGAAAGGCCTAGAGAGGAGTTCAATCTCTTAAGAGGAGCTCTGATCTTGAATTATGGACTTAAAAAGATCAATAATGGAGGAATTGTGTATTGGAGGTCTAAGGGAGCTAGGAAAGTAAGAGAATATTTCCTAGAGAAGCTTATATTAAGAGGTTATTATATTAGATCCATTCCTCAAGGACATAACTGTGTTCCAATTCCTCCTTAAAAATATCACTTTATGACAAAATCTAGTGATACTGTCACCATCTTTAAGCCAAAGCACTTTAGATCTTTGCATCTATAGCAAGTGATTGATGTTAATTACCTAGAGGTAGTTTAGAAGAGCCTCTTTTCCTTCTATCTGTAAGTTTGAATTATTAGGGAACAATTAGAGTTGGCTTTAGGCTCTACTAATTCTTTCTTTAGCACTAGAGAGTAACTTATAAGTGTTATTAATACCAAGATAATTAAGTCCCTTAACCTCTAACTTGACTTAACTTCTTTATAAAAGTAAAGAGTTTTTGCCACTTAATCTTTAAGCTAATGCCTCTTTTAACAACTTCTTCAAAGCCCTTAATTTCTGCTAGGTATGAACCTAAAATAAGATTACATTATTGATAAGAAGCTTATAATGTAGATCATAATAAAGAAATGGTCCGAGAATAAAATGTTAGTGAAAAAAGCATTATTATTAAGGAAAGCTTGAATCCATTCCTTATTAACTAATATTTTATCTATTTTCTTCCTTAAAAAACATTCTCAGATTTGTAACCTGTATACGTAATACACAATCCCTAAAGTATTTCGAGTGATTCCTGATGCAAGTGTTCCTTCAACTTTGTAAGGGTGGAGCATATTAATGAAATCCCCTAGGATGATCTAAGGGGAGTTAACACTGGAAGCTAGTTCCTTAAGCTTAGATCAAATAGGGATTCTTTGGAAAATGAGGTTGTAAGTATAAACAAAATCAATTGTAGCATAATTTGTTCCTGCTTTAACTTAACTATTAAGTGAAATAACTAATCAATAATTATGGTATGAATCACCTCGACATTTTCCATATCATATACTGTAACAATCCTCCAATAGACATGAACTTTTCCATATAATATCTTATGGCATTGGACATGAACTTTTATTTTTTATGTGATTGTTAAACCAACTAAGGATAAGTTACTTTACTTTGGTGTATTTAGACTTAATTGAGGCTTGAAATGAACCTAAATTGATGTTGGATTAATTGGTTAAAGTGTTTGATATGTTTAGGTTATAAATTGATGTTATAACTTAAGAAAGGATTGTTTGATATCAATGTATCAAAAATATGAAATTTATAAGTGTTAAAGAAATGAAAGTCTTCTTATGAATACAAATGTGATCCAAAGGATATTAATGAAGCATTAGGAATGAATGAATGAGAATTGGAATATTGCGTGATTGGTTAATGCTAGAAAAGGATTGAAGAATGTATGATTGATGATATTAGAATAATTAAGTTTATTTAAGGTATAAGCCTAATTGCAAAATGGAAGTATACAAGCTATAAAGTGAATGATCTAAAAGCGTATAAGTTCAGTCAAGAATTGCGAATAAGGATACATACCTGAGAAAAGTCAATTGAGTATGCATTGAAGCATGTTATATATACATGTGAATGATTGAATAATCATATGATTGATAATGTGAAATATGTATGTATTGCTTGACGATAGAAAAGATAAGTTAATCGTCAATGTCCAGATATTGTCAGATTATGAAGGCAATAGCTTATTTGGAGCGTACCGTGAGTTAACCTAGATGTTCTCCCACCATAATTGATTGTTCTGTTTAAATTCAGTTAATGAATTGTTATTGTCATGATTTTGATAATTCCAGACAATTATAGTCTGAGGAGTTTGATAATTGAGATTATATTGAGAGTGTTTCCTAATTGAATGTGAATCGGGAAAAATATATGTAATCAACAAAATGTTGAATGCTGAACTTAGATTTGATGAATATGTGAAAATGACTATGTGTAATGAATGAAAGTGATTGATTGCATATAATGAGAAATGGTGCATTTCATCATATTAATATGCATGATCAGATGTTGTGATTGGAGTGACCAGTGAAAAAGAGTTTAAAGCTCAGAAATGCACATAAAGAGCCACATGCTCAGTATTTAATGAGCTTGAAAGCCATAATAGGTACAGCACAGTAAAAAAAAGGCACTTAGTTACAACAAAGTAACAATAAAGTAGAGTCACATATGCATTTGCAGATATAGTGGATGCTTGAAAAATTTGTAACGAGTTGTTTTGATAGTCTTAACGTGTCATCCTTGTAGAGTACGTTCTCGAATATTTGTCGATACATTTAGGTATATGCTCTATGAGAATGGTGTGTTACAATTTTAGTATCAGAGTCCAGCCTAGTATTTTACATGGGCATATTTTTCAAGTTACATGCATCTTAAACATGTTACAGCATGCAGTAGCAACTGATCCTCAGTCTTAGTTGCATTAAAATAATTCATACGCATGAACATTCTTTAAGATTCTGAGCTGTTAGAAACAATGAGAAGAATGATGATCTGTCAGAGTGTAAGAAAATGAAAGTTTGTTGATATCTTGAAATAAGAGACGCTACATGGTTCGATATGTTAGACAAAGACTCATCGTATTTATATTTATGGATATATCAACAAATATAATATCAGTATTGTACTGTGGTTATATACCTTTGAATTTATATGGATGTGAAAACATTTTCGTGGATTGATTGAGAAAGAAATAGAGATATAGGTAGAAATGACAGGATTGAAAGCGTACAAGCAAAGTTGGAAGAAATCAAAATTTACTATGACCTTGAGAGGTTGAATTTGAAATTGGAATGGTTGTTTGATTATCGTGTTAAGAGTTTATGATTTAGTATAAGGTTATATCAGTGGATTTGATATTAGAATTTCATGATGGTTACATAACTTATACTGTTGAATTAATGGAGAAAACACTTATGTAAGATGAAATAAATGATAACAAGATATGTAGAAGTCCGCAACATTAAGTTGATTAGTTATTGTGAGTGCATATCCGATAATGTGGTTACCTTGGTAAATGATGTTACTGAGCACGTATTGAATGCTCTTAAGTCTGAATCCCTATAATTAAAATTCTGAGTGACTCAGAGCAGCGCAGTAGAAGCATAAATTTAGGTGGATATATTGAAATGGTAACTACTAAGGAGAAGTAACTTTTGTATAGTTATAGGCTACTCAAATGTTATCTAGAATCAATTGAGATCAAAGTATCATCAACTTATTTATCAAAAAAAAAAGTATCATCAGCTTAAGGTGTTAATTGGTGACTTTTTGAAATAAATCTCTAGATAAGATTTAATGATCTTGATGGTAAATACTAAAGCATAAAAGTAAATGAACATGCCTATTGCTATTGTTTAGAACATTCTGATCATGTAAGATATGATAGTAATTGATCTTATTAAGGTATTATGAATGGCCGAAAAAACAATGATGAATATAGTTGATCGATAAGGATTACATGAACAGTACAGATGATTGAGGAGAGAAATCTTCTTTTGATGAAGACTTTCACCGAATTGTATCATGTAGACCAAATGTTCCATTTATAGGAATGAATGGATATTGAATGAATCAAAAGTGAATATTAGAGTCGAATAGATATGAAACTCAACATGAGAAACTGAACATACTATAGAGAGTGCATGTGTTTTGTTTGTTGTAAAGTATCCAAACTATGTTATTAAGTTCTTGAATTTGAGATGACACTATTGCTATTAGTAGAGGAACTTAGGACCACAATGTATTATATGCTAGTATGTTCAAGAGGTATAAGTTAGATGTGATGTATGTGTTACCAGCTCAGGAAATTAAGACTATAAATGATTTGAAATGTGTGAAGAAACCAGTAAAAAATGGTCATACATTAAGATAAGTTGTTAAGGAATCTGAGGAAATTGAATGATTGGAGAAAATCATTCAAGAGAAGAAGTCAATTGGGAGATTGAGATAAACATGAGATAATATTACCCCATCTGTGGAATTAGTTAGTTAAGAATGTTGAGGACGAAATGTCTTAAAGAGGGGGAGAATTGTAGTATCCCATCTCTTAAATTGTTGAGAGATTTAAAGTGTTAGAGTAATGAGTCACATGAGTGGTAGCATATAGAATGAATTTGACACATTTATAACATGACTTTTATAATTGTATTCAAATGCATAATATTAGCATACACACTTGAATTGTGAATTAGACAAATTGCACTCTATTGACATATTCCAGGGTATGAAACTATGATGAATGTGATAAATGAATGAACATAATAAATATGAATGTGCATTTTTAATGTCTTATACTTTGGTTTATCAGTGATAAGAATTGATGGATTATAATTAGTAAATTGTAATTAATTGTTACAATTGGGAGCTTTATGAATTAATGTGTACAATTGGATTAGGAAAAATGCCAAGTGGTAAGACAAATTGACACATGGCAGTAGAAATAAGGAATACGTGGCATTAGAATTGAGTGACAAATGGCCTAGATAATTGAGTGACAAATGGCTTGGGGATTTAATGATAATTGGCTTAAAGATTGAGTAGTAATTAAATGAAATTGGGTACCATAACTAGAAGACATTTAACTTGGTTCTTAAATTGACAATGTCTTCACACTCACCATATACTTAACCCATCTCACGATATACTCACACTTGAAAGACCATCTCTTCTTACTTTTTGTTACATGCTCTCTTCTTCATTTTCTTCTTCTCTTATTCACGATACTCTCACCCCCACACTCACGACTTCGAGTTGTTAACATTTTGTACTAGCCGCTCCAAGATTTCATTGTTATCTTCTTTTTGTTGATGAAAACCTAACCTATTCTGCCTTGTAATGGTGGTGATCATGTAAGCTTAGGGAGCTAGATTTACGTGATGTTTTGAGAAGCTTTGGAGTTGAACAAGTAAGTATAATATTAATCTTCATGGCTTGATTAATAGAAACGTATATGATGATAGTTTAGGAATGGATTGATAGTGATAATGGAGTTGAGTGAGTGCTAGGATATTAATGAATAAATGGATACATCATGTTCTGTTTTTGTGTAGATGAACAATAATAGTTTATGAGTTTTAGTATGGATGATTTTGAGTTAAAATTGAGGTGAAATTGATGAAGAAATGAAGTCTAAATAATGAACTATGAAGAAGATGTGTTGGATATAGTATGTATAAAATCTGGAAAAAATTGAAAGAAAGGGATGAGACAATTTTGGATGACACATCCCACGATCGTGGGAAGGACTCCACGATCATGGGAAAGGCATTGGGCAACTTTTTCTTCTTTATGTGATTGTTAAACCAACTAAGGATAAGTTACTTTACTTTGGTGTATTTAGACTTGATTGAGGCTTGAAATGAACCTAGTTTGATGTTGGATTAATTGGTTAAAGTGTTTGATATGTTTAGGTTGTAAATTTATGTTATACCTTAATAAAGGATTGTTTGATATCAATGTATCAAAAATATAAATTTATGAGTGTTAAAGAAATGAAAGTGTTCTTATGAATACAAATGTGATCTAAAGGATATGAATGAAGCATTAGGAATGAGTGAATGAGAGTTGAAATATTGTGTGATTAGTTAATGCTAGAAAAGGATTGAAGAATGTATGATTGATGATGTTAGAATAATCAAGTTTACTTAAGGTATAAGCCTAATTGTAAAATGGAAGTATATAAGCTATAAAGTGAATGATCTAAAAGCAGATAAATTCAGTCAATAATTGTGAATAAGGATACATACCCAGGAAAATTCAATTGAGCATGTATTCAAATATGTTATATATACATGTGAATGATTGAATAATCATATGATTGACAATGTGAAATATGTATGTATTGTTTGAAGATAGAAAACACAAGTTGATCGTCAACGTCTAGACATTGCCAAATTATGAAGGCAATAGCTTATCTGGAGCGTACAATGAGTCAACCTAGATGTTCTCTCATCGTAATTGATTGTTCTGTTTAAATTCAGTTATTGAATTGTTATTGTTATAATTTTGATAATTCCAGACAATTATGGTCCGAGGAGTTTGATAATTGAGATTGTATTGGGAGTGCTTCTTAATTGAATGTGAATCGAAAAAAATATATGTACTCAACAAAATGTTGAATGCCAGACTTAGATCCGATGAATATGTGAAAATGACTATGTGTAATGAATGAAAGTGATTGATAGCATTATAATGAGAAATGATGCATTTCATCATATTGATATGCATGATCAGATAAAGGAGTCGTGACTGGAGTGACAAGTGAAAAAGAGCTTAAAGCTCATCATAAAGAGTCATAAGCTCAGTATCTACAACAAATACGGGACAATAAAAAAGGCGCTCAATCACAACAAATTAACAATGAAAGTGGAGTCACATGTGCATTTGCATATATAATTTGATATGTATTAAATGAATGATTGAAATGAATTGTTTGGATTGTTCTGAAATAGAAATGCGAAATAGCGTACACATATTGTAATTATTGAAGCATGATGAAATGCAAAGTGATAATTCAATATTTGATTATATGATTTGTCTGTTAATTGAATTATAAATTGTCTTTGTGTTTTTATATGAGTAAGCACATCAAGGATGGTTCACTTTTAGATTTCGCAAAACTCATCAAAATTACAACGTTGTCTTTTAGGTTCAGAAGAGATCTAGCTCATCTAATTAAAGTAGCTACTAAATTTAGACTTGAGCAAGTGAACAGGATCAGTTATACCTTCAAATGTCTTCAGTGATTTTGTATCTGAACTGTATTTCTTAATTGTTGGTCAATGTATGTGTGAATTCTGAGATGTAATGACATTTATGACTGGACATGTTGGTAAATTAAATGGAATAAAATGATTAATGGTTTGCTGAAGATGTGTTTGATGCTTGACAAATTTGTAACGGGTTGTTTTGATTGTCTTAACGTGCCATCCTTGTAGAGTATGTTCTCGAATATTTGTCGATACGTTCGATTATATGCTCTATGAGAATGGTGCGTTACAATTCTGCAATTAAAATGATGACTATGGTTTGTAATCTCCCTACGTTGAGCTGAAAAATATTTAGGATATTGCAATTGTGTTCTTTCATACAAAATTTCAAAATACAAGCTATCATAACTTTATTATGTAAAACCATATTTCTGATCAAAAGTTTTTTAGTAGGAGCATTTGTTCCTTTGAAATTCCAAGCTAAGATGTTCATAAGGTAGGCTTCACATATGGAGTCTTCTTCTTCCTATTAGATTTCTCCTCGTAATAGTTTTAAATTCTTATATGATTGCTTAGTGGTTTTACTAAAAGTTCTAGATGAAATGCCTTCATGAGTTGCAAGTTCAAGTCTCCTCTTTATACAGTTTAAGGTTATGGATCTTTTAACTCTCTTATCTCTAACATTTGGAGATGTTTTTCTATCTGCATTGTTTATTTCTTCTCTAGTTATCACTTCCTTATCCACAAGTGAGTAGTTTACCTCATCTGAATTGATAACTACTGGAATTTAAGGATCAACATTGTGCTTCATAAGTTCTTGATAATTACTTGATATAAAGGTCCTTCCAGTTGGTCTCCAAATTTGCTTATTTGCTAGTTATGGTTTCCACGCATAAGAAACCTTCAGATGATCCTCGATAGGTTCTAGGTTCTCATTCAGTCTGGTGAATGAAATCACCTCAAGCAAATTAGTCATGGAAGTAACCAATATGAAAATCCTTGCAAAGTTGGTTCTTTTAATCTTAGCAGTGGCTTAATCCATAAAGATGGGATTGCTAATGTAGTTAGCAAGATGACTAATACCAATTATAGTCCAATATTCCAAAGGCACATTATGTATACAAATCCATATGAGAATGTTTTCTCACTTAATCTCTTCTAATTTCAATCCAAGTCTCTAGAAAGGTTTAAGTTTAGAGATAAGAAACCATTCGTATCTATAGGACCAAGCTAAGAACTAATGGATAAAAGGAAGTATGATGGATATAGAATGTAAGGAGGTTGGAGACTAATTAGGGCAAGAAGTAGGAAGCTAGAGGTTCAAAGAAATGGTGATTGCTGTGGAAAAGAGGGAGGTAAGAAGTTTGGTGTAATAGTAGGATCAGTGTACAAAACAAAATGAAAGGAAAGAAACAAGGAAAGAAATGACTCAATGGGGGTGAGTTTAGAATCGAAAGAAAGTAGTAAGCTAAAATTATACTTTTTATTTCTCCTTGTTAATGTTCTTTTTTTTTTAATATTGATATCACATAGTAGTAATAACTCCCTAGCATAAAAGAGCTAGTGAGTGCATGAACAAAGAAATGTTGGGGAGAGGGTGTGTGTGCTATCAAATTCTAACCTTTTAAATTTTTTTAGGTTAAGTCATTATCCATAAGATATTATTTAGGAAATAGCCTCCATTTTACATCTCTTCAAAACTCTAAAAGAATTATAATTTGATAAATATGCTAATTAATATGATTTCCTAATATTCGGGTTCCTACACACACACACACACACACACACACACATATATATAAGATAATAGATTATACTAAATATGTAAAAGGCATAAATTTTTTATATATAAGCCAAGTTTAAAGAGAAATAGGTTAAGGTTTATTTTAAGTAATAAAAATTACAATCATATATATAAAAGATAATAAATTATATTAAAGATGTAAAAGGTTTGCATTTCTTACATAAGAACAAAGTTTTAAGAGAAATATATTGACTTATTTTTATAAGTGATAAAACTACAATAAATAGGAATTATATATTTGATGAAAATTTCATGATTTATTAAAACTAGGAGAATATGTCCCCTAATACATATCAAGAGACTTCGTTGAGGATTTAGTTAGAAACTAGTCAAAAGAAAATAAAAAGGCCCATATCATTTTCATTTCAAACCTAATATGATCTTTTCTAACATTTAAGATAATGAGGAAGAGGATAAAGAAAATGCACTACAAAAGAAGCCATAAAAAGGGAAAAAGGCTACAAAGATTTGCTAAAACCAATTTGGTGGTCTAAGCTTTAATAATGATTGGTAACTAATCGTAAGGACATTGAGTCCCTTTTGAAAATATGTACAAAGAAGTTTCACAAAGCTTCACTAAAGAAGAAGATTATTGGTTATAAATAGATTTTTAAGAAGAATACCAATATATTCATAGTAGAAAATGTGAAATAAATGGTTGATTAGTAGTAAAAATATATAGTGAGTTAATTTTGTTAATGTATTTTGTCCTATTGTAAAAGATAAGCCTATTTATGTTTTGCTTTCTCTTGACATAGTTAGTTAATTTAAGTTGGCACTTGTTAATATCAAAACAAATTTATTACATTCCATAAGGCTTTGCTATAAAAGAAAAAGAAGATAATGTTTTCTTATTAAATAGATCTTTGTATAGGTTAGAATAGCTAGTAAAGCAATTATATAAATTTTTTTAATTATTCTATGATTAGTTATGATTATTATCAAAATAAATATGATAATGAGTCCTTCATTTAATTACTATTATATATAAATTATAAAATTTTAGTTATTAAGTATATAAGCTAAGATTGATAAACTGAAATTGTTACTGGGAAGTGAGTTTGAAAAGAAAGATTTGAAAAATGTGGTAAAGACTTGCAATATCGGGATACTTCAAGATAAAATGAAATTAATAGTATATCTTACCTAACATAGTTATTTAACTAGATTTGGAATGAAAAATGCTATACTAGTTAGTATTTTTCTCTAACTTGTTTCAAGTTCTCAGTTGACTACTTAGTAAAGACAAATTTAGATAATGATTATGTTTCTCATTTACAATACTATAATGCCTATGCATATGTTTGTCTATATGTGAGTGTATGTGAGAGAGAGAGAGAGAGTGAATGTGTATGTGCGCGAGCATGTGTGCGTATGCGTGTATTCATGTGTGTGTCTGTGTGTATATGTGTATGGTGTGCAAGTGTTATTAGTATATATAATTTTAGAAAAGAGAACTAATAAATTATGAATGATTATGAGAAACCTATTAGGTAGCACTACTGTAAGCTTAGAGTTCAAAAGAAAATAAGGGATTATCTTTACTCAAATTATAAGGTGTTGATAGGAAAAGGTCCATCAGTAGTTATGTACTTTTTATTTATGGTTGGCATAATCAATTTATAGGTAATATTGCAAATAATAATAACATCCCTTGTTGTAGAGGTTGAGTATATGGTTACTGCAAAAATTTTTAAGGAAGCTATTTGATTGAAAGGATTGTGTATTGAATTTAGTTTGGATTCTGAATGCGTAATTATTCATTGTGATGATTAAAATGATATGTGCATGAGGATAATTATATCTCTCTTTATTTCTTAGTTTAAACACTAGTTAAATTTTATTAAAATCTTCAATATTTTGGGATACCTATATAGGAAAGTATTTGAAGGAGGTAAGCCTAATATAGAATTTATGTTTAGGTGAAGATTTGTAACAAATGGATTTGAATTAGGGAAAATTAAAATTTTTAATATGTAATTTTAGAAAATTATCAAAAGTAGTTTGAGCTCTATTTAATAGTAATTTAGTACCTAAATTCTCACTTTGAATCAAATATAGCCTAATGTTAGCTTCCTTTAGTGTCCACCATTAACTAAGGTCACAAACTTATAGGTAAAATATCTAAGTAATTTTGAGGACATGTTGATTTATTAAAAAAAAGAGTTGTTGCAATAAAGTGCATGAATTGTGCACATATTTCATTAAGTATTTTTCTTAATTGTAATACGATATTTTCTCGTTTTATGTAGGGTTTGTTATACTTTCAGATAATTATGTAAATTGTACATTAAGATGATATTATTCATATAATTTATGGTAATTTTAAGAAACAACATTAAAAAGATCACATCTCTTAGAGGAACACAACTTGACCTACATCTATATGCTAGTCTGTACCCTAGAAGGATCAGACGTAGTAAGTGACACAAACTGAGCCATAACTATGTAGGATATCATGCACAACTCATTAAGGAAACAATGTGATCTACGATTGAAGGACACCATCGTGCCAGGGGCCATGTATTCATTTGATGTAACAATGAGATTTATGGTTCAAAGACACGATCATACTAAAGGGCATATCTATCATCTAAAGAATGTGGTAAAGCCCATGATTTAATTCACAACTGTGGGATAAATTGTTTCAGCTTTGGTGTAAAAAACATATATAAAGGTGAAAATACGTTAGTAGTCTTTTGGAGAAAATATTTCTAAGAGATATCCTTTTCTTTTTAAAAGCTAAGGTTAGGCAACGAAAGGCTTCTTCAACCCCTATTCAATCGATTTTAAGCTATTCTTCATTAGAGAATCAACTTCAAAATATCATCTCAGTAGATCAAGTTATTGGTAGATTTAGGGAGATTTTAGGGAGATTTCATTGTTTTAGACATGCTTTGTGGCTAAATAAGTTTTCTTTGTTTAGATGGGGAAAACTCTAATAGTTATTTTTACACATATTGATTTAATTTAATTTATAAAATGTGATATATTGTTTAAGTTATCTTTATTAGTCTTAATACTATTTTAATACTGATGTCTAAATTTGATTTTCATTCATATATAGAAAACTGGAAAGAGCTTACATGTAAGTGTGTCACCACTCAAATAAAGAGGTTAACTAGGATGCCTAAGGGAGACCTATGTGATCTTTCTAGTATTAAGGTGAAACTTTTTATTTTAGAAACTTCTCTTAGAGAATATATCCATTCTAAATTAAATCATGAAATCAAAAGTGATACTAGAGGGAGAACTCATTTAGATATAGTTATTTGTTTTTATTCTTTTTTGAGTAGTTATCTTAACATTTATTTCCTTGGATATTATCGAATCAATATTAGTTTTACATTTATTTTATGTTTCATTATTTTAGAAATCCATAAAACTATATTTTTCTTTATTACCTCTAGACCAGTGTTAGGTTTTTCTATATGCTTTTCTTTATCATGTGATTAATACCCTCATTATTATATTGCCTAAGTTGGTGAGTGATAGGTTTATAATAATAAAAAAATTGGTGGCATTAATAATATATAAGCTACATACTTACCACCCAACATTGCACTCCATTTGATATATGTGTTCAAATTTGAGTAATGCACATATAAAATGGACCAAATGCTTAAATATGACACCTGTATAACAAGTAAGAAAACATTATGTTAGGGGTATATTTTATAGAATTGAAAGGCATATAACAAATAGAAGTTCATATTTGAGATTGGGGAAATTTTAGGTAATTAGCAATTTTTATGTGAAGAAGAGGAAAGGAAAGATATTTGTCACTTCTAACATATTACACCTTCAATGAGCTAAGTTAAAGAATTTTCTAAAATCAGTAAAAAATTTATAGGTTAGTTCTATTAATTTTGTTTAATTCTATATTTCTCCTATAGGATTAGGCATTATGACTAATAAATAATAGGTATTTCTATTTTTCGAAATTTTTCTTCCAAAAGAGCTACAATCAAGTATATTCCATACTTAAATTTTGGGTTTTGAAGTTGGTAATAAGTTTTAGGATACTCTTTCAACATTTTAAGGTATGTGCTTATTCTAATCAACATTTTAAGATATGTATGTTTTTAGTTATATGTATTTTCTTGATGATAATGAGGTATTAAGCTAAAATTTGTAATTATTAGTAAGTATTTGTTTATTTCATCATCTTAGTTAAAGAATAATGATAAAGTAAAACTATAAAGTAGCTTGAAGTATCTAAATCTTATTTCATTCAAGCATGCAAATAACTAAGACCAAACTTTTTTTGAAAGAAAAAATAATTTTGTATTAACTCAAGCTAAGCTTGATAAAAAATACATCACAAAGGTAGAAGTCCTTCATTACGATATCAACAGCTGAGAAGAGCTAATCCCATATATGTTCCCAAATATGTAGGAGAAATTAATATGAAAATCACTCATGAAACTTGTCATAAAATCAATATAGAGAAGGGAAAATGCAAGGTACCATACAAAACCTATTAACCACAGTAACATGGTTAGTCTTCCGCACTCAACGCTGCCATACGTAGTCAACAGTTAGATAACCAGCAGAGAAAACAACTAGCATTTACTAAAATAACGCAGGTAAAGAACTCCATTTCCCATAATCTCTTGTCAACAGGCATTCCTATTAGCTCAAGGGTATGTTTAACGATTTTGGTGATAACTTTAAAATATTTCAAAATTACAACTGGATTTATTTCTTTATATAGGCAACGGTATAATTCTTAAAAGGAAATAAAATTATAGGATAATTGCTTCCTTTCTTACAGGAACCTTCTTTATGAACTTGCCTATTCAGAAATGGTTCCATAACATCCGGAAGTTTTTATGAATCTGAATAATCAGCTCTGAAAGCCTTAACAGAACATTCTTCTTAATGCCTGAATATCGAACACTTCAACAAGAAAGATATCATCTATTAAGCAACAATTAGTTGAGGAAAACATCTACTTAATGAAGAGCCCCTGCATTTGTAAACTTTATGAGACTTGAAAAATATCCTAGCAATATCAACATTCTTGAAAGTCTTATCAAATTCTTTGTACCTTAAAAAGTGAAAACACTCTATCGAGAGAGAAATTGTTATTCTTTAAGAGCTTACATTGAGCTTACCCTATACGTATTTTTGAGAGCTTGTAAAGGCTTATTTTACACTTCGAGTGTGGAAGGTTGACGAACCTGAAAAAATATGTACTTGTGAGCTTGGAGAGGCTCGTCAAATTTCATACTTGGATTGTTATAGTGAAATACTCAAGTTGGATACTTGGAGACTGGACGTAGACTTTGTTATTAGCTGAACTAGTATAAATTGATTGTGTCATTCTTTCTCTCTTCATAACTTTTAAATTTTCGTACTATAAGTTTGTGTTTTCAAGAGGCTCATTCGGATTTACAATAGTCTCCTTCTGTTTTTCTATCACAAGAGGTTCCTTTCGTTTTTAAGGATTAACAGGCTCCTATTGATTGAAAGGCTCCTTTTGCTTTGAGCGTTAACAGGCTCTTATTGATTAACAGGCTCTTTTCATTTTTAATCGCTAGCAGGCTCCTATTAATTAGTAGGCTCCTTTTCTTTTGAGTGCTAGTGAACTCCTTTGTATTGACAAGATCTTTTTGTTTTCAATATGATCCTTTTGAAATTTGATAGGACCTTTCTATTTATAGACTTATTTTTATTTAGCAGGATCTTATCAATTTGAAAGTACCCTGAAATTTTTTTTACACACAATTCACCCCTCTCTTGAGTGTGTTTACTTTATCAATTCCAATGTCCCTCACGCTTGAACTAAGGTAGAGATGTCTTTCTTTGGCAAAAAGGAGTTCCCTTATTTAGGACAAAATGTTGCTAGCTAGCTGTTGCATTTTCGTCGCCTTTCTGGTATATAGTTGACGATTTAGCTCCTTTCAGATAAAGTAGATAGTGTAGTAAAAAGTGGTTTGGAGAACAATCCCATCTTGCTGTAAGTGACTGATCATGTTTGTAATCCATAGCACTATGTTTTCCCAGTTATCTTAGGGGCAGAATACCTACATAATGTGCTGAATTTGCTCCAAATAACATGTGAGAAACAATATTGAAAAAATAAATGGTTATAAGTTTCACATTCTGTTGCACATAGAAACAACTAGCATCAAAATAGGTGGCATTTCCATACCATTGATTTTTCGTTTTGAGCCTATAAAATATGTAAAATAATAAGACAAAACTTTGTCATATAAAATATTTAAAATAATAGTTATCCTCCATCTTAATCAAGTCAGAGGGGTAGATAAATTTACCCCAATATTAATTTAACGTAAAGCATCTTGGTTAAATTTAGTTAAAATATTAAAATCATATAGTTTGTTAAATCAAATTTGGAATATGTTATTGTATGAATGAAAATTTTCAATTTATAAACCTAAAATGGTTTTCTTTCTATGATTGTTAGTTTGAAGAGTCAAAGTCATATATATAGAAGTTTAAAAATTAATAGTAAGAAGCCATAATTTGATGATATATTGCCTTTAAATAATGAATTCTTTATGGTAATAGGATTTTTTTTGTCAAGTTTTAACTTCATCAGATAACTTTAAGAGTAAAATAAAAATATTAGACATTTAATATTCATAAGATAAACTTATGCAAATTATCCATTCCACTATTTACTTTGACTTATTTAAAATTTTAAAATAGGTTTTTAAGTGGAGATATAACTCAATTAGTAAAGTTCCATTTTTATAATTAGATTACAAGGTTGAAAAAACAATGAAGAGAGGTTACTTCAAGTTGACCTGGTATATTGCGACATTCTCATAACCACGTAACTTCAAGTGAAAATGATCATAACAATTGTTATTTTATATTTGTATAACTAAAAAATGGCTTTAAAATATAAATTCATATAATATAGAGTATGTGAAGATGTTGAAAATATATTTATAATTGTCATGAACCCATAAAGTTCAAATGTAAGTCAACATACATCAAAGGTTAAGAAAATTATGGATATGTTCTATAAGAATTTAAAATGAACATAGATGTCTTTTATAGTGAATTATAAGCAATTAGAAGAAAAAATTACAAAGGCATATAGTTTATTGTTTTATTGCTTTCATAATAATACAACAATATAATTATAAGTCCAAATAAAGTAACAAATGATGCTTGAAAATATTGATTCATCCTCCTGCTTTCACTAACTAAAATTTTCACTTTCAAATTATCTACCACAAGAGCATTAATTTGTCTTTTCAATAAATTATATTCTTGTTTGAACTTATCCCTTTCCTCCACTAACTTTTTATTTAGCTTTATAATTTCTTAGACGGTACCTTCTAATATCTTAACTTTCTCTTATATTTCATCTTGCAATGTTTTTATAGTGTTATGTAATACTTGTTTACATAAAGATTTCTCATTAAAAGTCCCTTTCATATTTTCCAACGTTGACATGAATTTACAAATCACTTATGTCTATATCTATTGTATTGAGGATCTATTCACTAAATATAACCATAATCATCCATTCTCCATATACTACTTAAGAATCTTTGTTTGGGACGCTTTGTAATCTATAATTTATATATAGTAGTACAATTGCCATATTGACATATTCAATCTTCTTTTAATTTCTTATTTACACATGAAGAAGTTTGTGAAAAATCTTAGGTAACCATATTGTTAAAATCTATTTATCTATTTAAATCAATAAACATAATTCGTATTTTAGACAAATAAAATGTTGAACATATATTATATATATTTGATCACATCTATATAATAGTTAAAGCCTTATGATACCTATATTGAAGATTCTAATCCTTAGCTTGTTAAAACATTCCTTATACTTCATTACTATGAAAACAAAAACTTACGTTTATTGATTTTTCTTAGCACCTATTCCTAACTAATGATTATTGTAAGCAATTTGAAAGCAAATGATAAACTTTTTTTAACAACTAAAAATGGCTTAAACTTTTAGAACCCATTGATAACCATCTGCAAACAAATACTAAGTTCAACTCTTCCTATGTGAGATATTTTAGAATTTGTAGAATATAGGTTGATAAAATACATAAACTTACAAGTAAAATAAATAAAGGTTAAACATCAAGATCACTTATCAAATTATAAATATGGGTTTTAATATCGTCATCGTATAACAGAGATTAAAAAATAAGAGAAATTAAAATGATGAACATTATGGGACTTACCTAAATAGTTAAAGAGCAACTTCTTCATCACAATAAACCATCTTCATATGAAAATCCACCACACCCCCTTCAAACCCAATTAACAAACCCATTTAGGGATGATAATAGATCAAGTCGAACCTACGACTAGACTAGGTCTGACTTGACGCTTGACTGGGCCCCAGGCAAAATGCTTCAGGCCGACTCGACTAAGGCCTAATTTGTTTTAATTTAAATGTCAAAGTGATGTCATTTTTGGAAAAGCGACGTCGTTTTGCTAACTCGAGCTACACTTGAGGCCCAAATGTTTTAAAATGACAGGACACAAGGTCTAGTCAACGTGGCCCTGACCAATTGATCTCGTTTACATTAATCAATAATTTCATTTAATTATTCTTTCAATTGGTATCAGAGACAGGTTAACCCCAATTATGATTGCTAATTTCGTGTAATTTTCGAGATTCAATGTTGAATTTCATGGAATTTGAGTTCTATTTGTTGGGGTTTTCATTTTTGTAATTTTTTTTTGTGAAATCTTTTTTTTACAGTTGGTTTGTTTCGATTTGGTGTCAAAACGTGTGGTAAGTTTGTTGAATTTTTTGTTGTTTGTTTTAAAACTCAAAACTCGAAAACGCAAATCATAAAATGTTCCTTTTTGATTTTTTCAAAAATTTTAAATAACTTTTTCGTGAAATTGATTGAGGGCTTTGATAGATCGTTAAATTCTAAATCTAGTGACACCAATTTCGTTGGAAACCAATCAAAATTGAGCAAATTATGGCCATTTTTTGGAATTGGGTCACAAATCCAGAGTTTTGGGTAAAGAAGATGTAGTCCGACTCGACTGGCTTGTCCCCACACACGGTGGTGGCGCGAGGAGGCCCGTGTTGCCTGCTCCCTTAATCGTTTTGTCCTAAATTTTTCCTGTTTGTTTCATTTGCCCAGTTCTAATAATAGAAATATTTATTTTTATTTTTCCCAAAATTTAAAATTAATAAATATATAATGTACTCTCTGAATTTTATATTGAAAACTTTTGTACTTGTTTTTGGTATGTTTTGGGCTTGTGGGGTCTTGTGTACTCTCAGTTGTAATATAGTTGTGCACTAAAAATTAATTTTGGATGTAGTTTATGCATATAATGTTAGATTATATAATTAATATGGTTAATTTTATAATTGTGGTGCTAACTGAAACCTATAGGGCAATCTTGGGATATGTTCTTGGACTCTTGTCATTCATTTTGTGTAATTGTGTGCTCACATATCGTCAGAGCAATTATTACAAAATGTTATTGTGATGTTGTTATTGGGCATACATTAGATACTATATTAATAGTGCACTTACCCTATCGGTTTGTCTTTATCAATGTGGTTTCTAATGCTTTGATTAATTCATTAAATTATGTCTTTAAGTTTTTAGTGTCCTATTGATATTAACTTTAGGGCATAATTTAATGTTTTGGGTGATCTGTGTTGTAATCCGGGATCCTTAGGCAGGACTGCAATTGCATGAGAACCCAGCTGTGTTGTTTGCCCAATTTTACTATATGCAGATACATTCGTTAAATCTCCCTGCATTGTATCAATTTCCAGCTTTAAATTCTTTGGTTAAGCTAAATGGGACCAATTATAAGGACTGGCTTGAATCTTTGAATATGTTTTTAGCTATTTCTAATGTTGATGTTGCTCTTCTTGAGGATGAGCTTGCACAACCCACTGCTGAGACTTTTGCTGCAAATAAAGCTAAATATGATAAGTGGGCTCGTTTTAACAAGGTCTGTCTGATGACCATCAAGTATACAATAGAGAAGAATATTAAAGAGAGCATCACTGAAAGTGATAATGCTGAAAATTATCTTAAGGCTATTGGTGAAAATTTTCAAAAGTTTGGAAAAACTGAAAAGTCTAATTACTTGTATTTTCTATCTAAGACCAAGTATGATGGCGTGGGTGGTGTTTGTGAGCATGTAATGAAGCTTGTAAACTGGTATAACAAGTTAAAGTTTATGAAAGTTGTGTTAGGAGAGGATTATCTGATCTGGCAAGTGTTTGAATCTTTTCCGTCTGAGTTTGATGTTCTTATGACTATGTATTATGCTCATAAAGATGAATGGAGCATTGATGAATTGATTTCCATTCTTATTCAAGAGGAGCATACTATGAAGAAGGGAAAGTCCCATAGTATTCATCACTCTTCTCACAAGAGTGGTGACAAAAAGAAATTTTATAGAAACAAACAGGGTAAGCCTTAATTTAAGAAGAAAGGGAATGATAAACTTGCATTACCTTCTAGGCCTGGTGAGAGTTCTGGTGCTAAGCCCAAGCCTTTTTTTAATGGAAACTGCAACTTTTGTCATGAACATGGGCATAGGCAGCGTGACTGTGCGAAGTTTAAGAATTGGTTGGCGAAGAAGAAAGGTATACCTCAACTCTTTATCTGTGTTTGAATCAAATCTTATGATGTTCCTCCTAATTCATGGTGGTTAGACATTGGTGCCATTATTCATGTAACGAACTCATTGCACGAGTTCAAAAGTAGGCGGAGACCAAATAAAGGGGATTGATGGTGCAACTAGGAGATGGATCTAATGTTAATGTTGAGCACATAGGAGTAGTTTCCTTAAAGTTGAGTAGTGGACATGATTTGATTTTGAAAGATACTGTTTATGTGCCTTCTGTGTGAAGGAATTTGATTTCAGTTTCTGTTTTACACAATCGTGGATACATTTTTCATACAATCAATAATGGTATTGTTTTGTACTATGATTCTATTGTTGTTAGTTCTGCAATTATTCATGATAGGTTGTTTATACTAATTGCTAATTCTTCTTGTTTTTACTGACCATATGATGATGTTAATGTTGTTGTTGGAAAGAAACGTAAGAGAGTTACTGAAAAATCTTCTATGTTGTGGCATAAACGGTTAGGACATACCTCTAAGGAGAGAATGGAGAGATTGATTACGGAAACTATTTTACATGATCTGGATTTCTCTGATTTTGACACTTGTGTTGATTGCATAAAAGGGAAGTTTACAATTAAAGTAAGAAAGGAGAAGATGATTAGGAAGGAGGAACCACTATAAATAATTCACACAGACATCTGTGGACCCATTACTCCTATTGCCATGGGAGGCTATAGGTACTTCATCACCTTCATTGATGATTTTTCTCGGTATGGTTGGATTGAATTGTTGCATGAGAAATCTGAATCCTTGGATGCTTTTAAATCACTGAAAAATGTTATTGAATTGAAACTTGGGAAGCAGATTAAATGTGTAAGATCTGATAGAGGTGGTGAGTATTATGGTCGGTATGATGAAACTGGTAGAAACCCTGGCCCTTTTGCTAAATACTTGTAGGATTGTGGAATTGACGCGCAATATACCATGCTTGGCACTCTTCAACAAAATGGGATTGCAGAGAGACGAAATTGTACTCTTATGGACATGGTTAGGTGCATGCTAAGTCACTCCACCTTACCAGAGTTTTTATGGGGTGGACGCTTTGAGGATGGCTATTTATGTTCTCAATCATGGGCCTACTAAATCTATACCAAAGACTCGTTTTGAGCTTATATCAGGAACGAAGCCTAATTTGAAGCATTTCCATGTTTGGGGCTGTAAGGTTGAGGTAAGGACTTATAATCCTCAGCTGAGGAAGCTTAATCCTATAACTATCTAGGTTACTTTATTGGTTATTGTACTGACTCAAGAGGTTCAAGATTCTATTGTCTCAATCACACTACTAGAGTCATTGAATCAGATCGGGCTGTCTATTTTGAAGGGGACATCGAACATAATGAAAGACATGAGTCTCGTGTTGTTGATTTCATAGATGATCATATTGTTGTTCCTACACCTGTTGTATTTCATCCTGAGGCAATTCAGTCTCCTCTGATTCATGATGATGTTGTTGATCTAGGAAATGATGTTGAAATTCCTCAACAGGTTGGCATTGATACTCAAGTCCTAGATGTGATTGTAGTTCCACTTAGGAGATCTGAAAGGATTCCTAAATCCACTGAGTCTTCTAAATTATGAGACTATTATGTTTACTTGGAGGAGCATAAATTCAATTTAGTTGAAGACTCAGATCCTATTTCCTTTCAAGATGCCATTTCTTGTCCTCGTAGTTCACAATGGTTGGCAACCATGAAAGATGAGTTGGCTTCTATGAGTATGAATAGCGTTTGGGATTTGGTGGAATTACCCAGTGGTTGTAAAACTGTTAGGTGTAAATGAGTCTTTAAGACTAAACGTGATGCTAGAGGTGAGATAGAAATGTACAAAGTCATACTTGTTGCAAAGGGGTATAACCAGAGGGAAGGTATAGATTATAGTGAGACTTTTTCCCCAGTCTCTACTAAAGATTCATTACATATTGTGATGGCTTTGGTTGCTTATTTTGATTTGAAACTCCATCAAATGGATGTGAAAACTACTTTTCTAAATGGTGATTTGTATGAAGATGTATTCATGAATTAGCCTCCTGGTTTTGTTGAGAAAGGCAAGGAACAAGCCTCCGGACAATATTTGTTGAGAAAATCCATTTATGGGCTGAAACAAGCCTCCAGACAATGGTACTTAAAGTTTGACCAAATAGTTTGCTCCCTTGCATTCAAAGAAAATGTTGTTAATCAATGCATTTACTTAAAAAATAGTGGGAGAAAGTTCATTATTCTTATCTTATATGTTGATGATATTCTTTTAGCCAGTAATGATCTAGATTTTCTTTCTGAGAGTAAACAAATGTTGACGGCTCATTTTGATATGAAAGATCTTGGTGATGCTTCTTTTGTTCTAGGCATTGAAATTCATCGTGATAAATCTCTTGGTGTTCTTGGTTTGTCTCAGAGAAGGTATATTGAAAGGATCTTGAATAGATTCAACATAAAGACTTGTAATCCTTGTAGTACACCCATCCAAAAGGGTTACAAACTCTCGAATAGCCAGTGTCCTCAAAATGATAAAGATAAGTCAGAGATGGAAAATGTCCTGTATGCTTCTACTATTGGCAGTCTTATGTATGCTCAAGTTTGTACACGTCTTGATATTGCTTTTGTTGTCTGTTTACTTGGGAGATACTTGAGCAACCCTGGTGTGAGTCATTGGCAAGCTGTGAAACGAATTCTGAGGTATCTACAAGGTACTAAAGATTATATGCTCACTTACAGGATGTCTGATCACTTTGAGGTGATAGGTTATTCTGATTCTGATTATGGTGGCTGCCTTGATGATCACAAATCCACATCAGGATATATCTTTATGCTTGCTGAAGGAGCTGTGTCGTAGAAAAGTGTTAAACAAACTCTTACAACAACTTCAACTATAGAGGCAGAGTAAGTGGCTTATTATGAAGCAACTCGACAGGCAATATGGTTGAGGAATTTCATTTCTGAGCTGCATCTTATGGAGAGTATTTCCAGACCTCTAACCATATATTGTGATAACTCTACTGTGGTAGGCTTCTCTCAAATATGCAAGAAC
>JANIIA010000005.1:55769221-55788160 GCA_027478495.1 Erythroxylum alaternifolium
TTCACACTTATACCGGGACAATTGTCATGAACGCATGTACAATAAATTCTTATATGCACATAACTCACTATTCACAATTGCATGAGCATGAGATGTGTTGATTTACTACACTTGGACCCGTTTCTCTGGTCCGACCCGTTCACTGAAAACGAGATGTTACAGGTACAACCTGAAGGATCTCAGGATCCAGATGGAACTGACATGGTTTGCGAGTTATGCAGATCAATATGTGATTTACATCAAACCTCCTGAAAGTGATAACTTACAGTTGATGAGGTTATGACCTCTTTCAGCTTCATGAAAAATAAAGTTAAAAGGATGCTTGTACTATGAGGTCAAGGGGAGCAAAATTATCTTCCTATTACTGCTTGTGGATGATATATTACTCATGTTAAATTACTAGACCATATTGTATAAGGATTAAGTAACTTTTGGTCAAGAATTTTGACATAAAGGACCTTGATGTAGCATCTTTTTTCTTTGGTATTTAGATTACCGGGATAAATCTTAACACTCATCATACCTCTCACAGAATGCATACATTAAGTATATGTTATAAAGGTTTAATACGGTTAACAGTAAACCTATCGTTACACCTATCTCTCATAGTGAGAGATAATCTTAGGCATAATATCTAAAGAATAAAGGAAAGAGAGAGGTTATGAGGAATGTTCTGTATTCTAGTATGGTTGATAGCTTGATGTATACTTAGTTATGTACTGGGCAGGACATTTCATTTATTGTTTGACTGTTTAGTCAATATTTGGTTAACCCAGATGTAGACCATTAAAGTGCAGTCAAGCGCGTGTTGAGATAATTAAAAAAAATCAAGGATTATATG
Organism: Erythroxylum alaternifolium; assembly: GCA_027478495.1. Taxonomy (NCBI): domain Eukaryota; kingdom Viridiplantae; phylum Streptophyta; class Magnoliopsida; order Malpighiales; family Erythroxylaceae; genus Erythroxylum; species Erythroxylum alaternifolium. The sequence continues at coordinate 55,770,063 of JANIIA010000005.1, forward strand.
TTGACGTATGAAAAAGTCAATAGACTAAACCTCGTAGGGAATTCAGATTCAAATTATGCTATATGTCTAGATGATTGGAAGTTCACTTAAGGTTACGACTTAAGTTAGCAGATGGTATAAAGTCATGGAAAAGTGTCAAGTAGACACAAGTGAATTCCTCGACCATGCATGCAGAGTACATATTATAGGCTGCTTCACAGACGGTTTAGCTCAGAAATTTAATTTATGAGTTTTTTGTGGTTGATTCAGTGGCTAAACTTATTCGGATGTAATGTGATAATCAAGCTTCTGTGTTGTTTAATAACAACATTGAATATTACAAGGTCTTAGTATTTTGAGGTCAAATATTTGACCATGAAGTAGTTGACACAAAAAGGTGACATTAAGGTTTAGAACATTTAAGGACTAGGGAACTATAAGTCAATTCTTTAACTAAAGAAATTTGCCTACTTGTGTTTGGAAGACAAGTATACACAGTATGAGTCTTTTGAAGTCCTTAGACACTGTAGTTAGGGGATCACTATGTTTGCTTCATTTACATTTGTATGTTTTGATGTATTATAACGGTATGATGGTTCATCAATAAAGATGATCATAGTTTATCCTCAATAATACATGTTATCATACATTGTCATAATACGTATGGAAGTCTTAAGATTTGTGTCAATCTGAAGCATTTAAAGGTCATTGGGCATATATACAAATTGACCTTAAGTCTATGTCATTTAGACATACAATTTTATACAGATATATCCTTAAAGTTTCACATGGCATAGGGGGATATAAGTTTTTAATCCCATAAAGGATCTCTAATGCAGTTTAGCATTCAGTTGGAGAACATAAAGGTTTTCTCTAATGATGTTTAGCAATTGGTGAGAGGAAACAAGTTTTCTATAATATTATTTAGCAATCGGTGAGAGAAAACAAGATTTCTCTGATGCAGTTTAGCATAAAGTTGGAAAAATCGAGACCTACAAATGAAGATGATACATATTAGATCATAAAGGTGTCATTGTAGTTTGTCACACTCCATTTTTCCATTCATGTTAGTAAGGTATGAGATACGCGTGATTTTATTAGATTTGTGTCGCACATGACACATGCATTTGATGCTTTTCAATATTGAAAGTCTTGCAGGACAGAATATTGGACTTTCATTATCTTTGAATCAAATGTTTTGTTTTTAAACTTAATCGACTAATACAATAGCGTAGCTTAATCGAGTTTTTAAATTGCTTTTAAACTTAAGTAAAACTGCAATTAATAATTGTCCAAGGGGAAGAATGTTAGACATTTTCCCCTAAGGGCAATTTTTTCATTTTTCTATAAAGTGGACAGTTATTAATTGTAATTTTGGCTTTTCAATAAATTATCGGTTAAGTTACGTAATTTGATCTAGAAAAAGATAATAAAGTGGCCTAATAAATGATCTACATAAATGGGTTAAAGTCCAGGTGAAAAGTAGATCCCTTTTAGTGTGGACTTGGACCATATCGGTTTTGTAATGGGAAAACCTGATATGAAAGCTATATATAAAGATTAAGGTCTCATGTAGTTGCTCATATCAATCGTAAGTATAAGAAATCTCTGAACTGTCAACAGAGTTTATGTTTTGAGAAAACTGTAGAAAGACTTAGCTCGCGTCCTGGTGACGGATTCCCGTAAAGACAGCGATAGATTCGAAAAGCTCGTTTCGGCTTCGGAAAACTAGTTTGAAATTTCAAAACTGAAATCAGGTACATTTTGTATTTCTCCATTTTTTTACTCTTTTACGTTCGATCTGAGATATGTAACTAAATTACTGTTACGTATTACACCTTTCACATAATGAAAAATAATATGTAAAAAATTGCACCAATTGATGCAGTGCTCCACGCATACCAAAAATCAGACAGGACTCTAGGGGTTTGATCAGGACACTGCAACATTTTAGTAATGGAAGCCTTCGCGTGAAACCGATTTGGCATACCAATGCAAAAGGTGGATGACGGCATCCGTAAACTGCAAAGCATTAGAATTTATGTTTCCGAAAGTTGGAGAACATGGAAAATGCATGCCTCCATTTTCAGGGATGGGTAGTACTATTTCAATAGGACATAAACGAGATTTCTCTTAAGAGTTCTAATAAGACTTTTAACCTTTATTTGATGAAAATAGTTTAGAATACTCTTTAACTCTTGTCAGATTTGGACGGAGCATGTAGCATGTCGTAAAACATAGATTTTGAAATTATTTATCACTATCATAAGCCCATCACTCGAGATAAAAATGATATTTGGAGTTGGTATGTCAGTCATACTTAGAAGTTAGAAATGTGTATTACAATTTACAATTAAGTAAGATTTGTTTATGTTCTTCCTTTCTGATGTTGGGATTCACGTTTCTTATTGAATGCTATCACTAATAGTGTCTTGAAGTTCTAATGCGCCATGTGACGGGTGCCTGATTTTTAATCTCAAGATTTGATGAATGAAGAATACGGTGGAAAATTAGACATGATTCGATTCTTTGTGCAATAAAATAATTACAAAATCATTTCATATAGCTTTGTAAAAGTTAAGAGATTCGATTCTTTGTGCAATAAAATAATTACAAAATCATTTCATATAGTTTTCTAAAAGTTAAGATCATAAACAATTAATATATGCATTATAATAAAGAATAAATTTTAATATGTACCTTATTCTGAAATTTGACCTCCTTTTTTGTCGTTTTCTTCGAACCATCTACTTGTCTCAATCACTATAATTGTACAAGTATTTGGCTTCAAACAGTATCCATAAAATGTGTTGATAAAAGTTTACAATTGTTGTAGAGAGGGTTAAGCAAAGAATTCTAGCTCCTTAGAGCTTAAGCTTATTTATAATAAGTTTTGAATATTTTAGTAATTTCATTAAAACTAAATTCTAATTATAATTAAATACTAACTGAGCTTAAATAAGATTCAATATCTCATATTAGTCTTTAGTTATTAAATATCTCATGTTTAATAATGAAATTTCTCAGACTTTAAGTCCAATTTGATTAAAAATACATTATATTTCTTCAACTTATTCTTTATGTTTGACATATTAGGTTCTTAATATATTAACAACGAATATAAATTATAACCTTAAATCATATTTAAGATTAGATAAAACTAAACTCCTTTAATATATCTTTAATTATCTACTTAAACATATTTATAGATTAAGTTTGGCATCTAGCAACGTGTCATGACTATCTAAATATTTAGGAACCTCAAAGTTATTTTAACTAGCCTTGTAATGCACGATTTTTTTTCATATAATTTAATTATTTCATTTTACAATATTCCAATTAGACATAGAACATAAAAATAATTTATACTTTATTTGAGCCAAATATTGTTAATTCTCCATTATTCGTAATTGATTCAATCAATGACATTTGAAAACTATTTTTAAAGCGTCATTAACCTTAGTCAAGGAATGCTCAAATTAATATTAACCGAGAACAACAAAACAGTCTCTCTAATTACTTTAGTGTGATAAATCATATATTTATCACTCAAGAATCTCTATATAATTCTTATATTTTTAAGATCTTAAGTCAAAAGATTACTTATATAATTATTAGAATGATAATTTTTATAGACATACAAGTAATGTTCTAAAGAGAATTCTTATATAAGGTCCGTTTAGGAAATTTGTTCTCTAAAAAAATACTTATACATTTGTTTAAGTATCTTCATACTTTAATCTATAAGATTGACTACTTTCTTCATAAGGAAGAATAATATGTGATAGTTTTTTACCCTTTATTATTATCTATTTTTAATAGAACAATGACTAAAAGTATATACATAAATGAATACATAAATATAATGTAGATCTCATTATTATAAAATCATTATAATTTTATTTATATTGTATATTTTTCTCGTATATTTTATCGCATATATCTAAATATGTATAGGATAAGAAATGCCTTTAAACAATAATTAAAAATTTAACTAGTTTGGCCAGTTCAACCGTAAAATCCTTGGACCGTTTAACTTTATGATTCGATTTTCAATTTTTCGATTCAATTTACTTTAATAGCTCTTGTTGTTAAAAACTGATTAATTAATTAATTAATTAATTGGTCAATTTTTATCAATTAATAAGTTCTTATAAACTAAAATAAATCAATTAATTTTTATTTAATAATCTTTTTAAATTAAAATTCAAAATTTTTTATAAGTAAAGAAAATCATTTTCAGCCATATTTTAAAAATCGATCTTTAGTTAGTTTAATGAAAGTCTAATACTACTCGAACCTTTTAACTCTTAAATATTTGTCTTACCAGTTTAACTTTTAGTCTGATTTTTAAAAAATTACCTTTAAATAATCATATTATTTGACTACAATCAGATGATTGATTGTAGGATATAAACTAATAGAACCTATAACGTTATGCTCGACAAGTCATGAACAAATCAGGCAATATGATTAATGTGGGAGACTTAGGTTAAAGTTAAAGAAGGCTTCTTACTTAGACAAAGAGAGACTGCGATCAATAGTTTGCACTTCGGCCGAGAAAGGCTTTTAATTAGGCATCATGAGTCCGAGTCAAGAAAGGCTTATTATTAGGCAATATTGGACTCTAGAATAGCAAAGCAAGGTTTTCACTTTTCAGTTGAGCCACTTGGGTTAGAGCCGAAGAAGGAATACTTGAGTCAAAGGTAAGGAAGGCCTGCTATTGAGCTATGTGAGCTAGAGAGTCGAGGGTAGTTTGTAATTGGGCCATTTGAGTCAAAGTCCAGGATTGTTGGCCTTTCTTATCATAATATTATGAAGAACTTTTAGATCTCGTTTGATAACCGTAATAAAAGAATCGTCATAAAAAATAGAAAAAAATAAAAAGTGAGAATTAGAATAGGAATAAAACTTTTGATTATGCATGTTTGGTATGTAAGCATTAAAAATAAAATTATAGAAATTAATTGTCATACTAGTGTTTGGTATCAAATATTAAGAATAGTAACGACAATTTTTTACTTATGATTGATTATTATTTGATTAATTTTTAAATAATTAATTAAATTTTTTGTATTATTATTAATTACTAAATTTTTTATTTAATAAATAAATAATAAAAATTATTTTTAATGATTCAATAAATAATTAATCTTTAAATAATTGTGTATGATTTTTCTTATAAGAATAAAATTAAAAAACTTAATAAGAATCAATTAAAATGATGTTTTGTCTAAATAAATAAATTAATATCAAATTCTCAAATAGAGATTTTCAGTTGAGACGAGATATAAACAAAAAGGAAGAAAAAAAAAGTTATGTTTACTCGTGATTTTTTATTTGTTATCTCCGATATCTGATTCTAATTTACAGCCACACCTATCTTGCGAATAAAAATTTAGAATTATTTAAAATCCATTCTAAATTTGCTAATCCTTATCTTATTCATTGCTAATAAAAAAACAAGCAAAAATTAAGGAATGTGAAGTGGGCCTCCTAGTCAATCTCTGATCCTTTGATGTTAAAGGTTCAGTTCACGGATCAACTACACTCCTAGACTCTCTCAATCCCCTCAAGGTTGTTAGCACGAATAGCGGGGTGTATTTGATAAAATACCTTCCTCAATTGTAAATTATTATTACGCTAATAAATTATTATGTACAAATTTATTCAATACACTCTTAGAAAATAATTATTGTGAATTCTTTTATTATAAAAAAATTGTAAAATTAATAGGAATTGGCATTTACAAATTTTTTTTGCGAATAACTTGAATTAGAGTTTTAGCAATAAGGATTAAAAGCACAGGTCTTTTGGCTATGAAAAAAAGCATAGCTAAAGGTATAGAAAATATTGCTAATAGTTTTTTACTATGATTTAATTTCATCGCCTAAAACGTAGCCAAATACTCGTAGCTAAAAATTATAAGCGATGTTTATGATAATCATTACTAATAGTTTTTAACTATGTTTTATTTTTGTGGCCAAAAACTTTTAACAACATGTTTAGGAATCTCTGTCAATAGGTTTGACTATGCTTCTTTTTCATAGCTAAAAACTATTAGCTATGTTTCCAATATTGTAGTCAAAAAATTTTAGCTACATTTCTAAAAATGTAAATAAATATAGTTAGCTGCATTTTTTGTAACGTAGCAACAAAAAGAAATTTTCTACATTTTGAAAAGCTTATCTACATTTCTATAAACATAGCAAAAAATTTTTACATTTTGAAAAACATAGTCAAATGTTTTTATCTAAGTTTTATAAAATGTAGGCAATTTTTTTTAGCTATCTTTTAACCAAATGTTAAAGAATTTTGGAATAAATTATTTTTTACATTTTAAATCCATATTATTTTATATAACGTATCTATATAATTTACAAAAAATTTTACAAAATAATTGATAAATTGAAGCATTGCATATAAAAATAAAATGTCATTAAATTTCTTCATATATGATAGGTGTAGATTATATTGTATTTTTATAGATAATTTGATATGCGTTTAGTGATTAATTTGATTGTTTAGTGTGTATTTAGATTAAGAATTGTGTTACTTTATGAACATATTTTTGAGCTCCAATTTTATATATATGAGGTGTTGTGATGAGTTTGTTTGTGTTTCAAGACATTCAGAAGAGTTTCGGAGAAGACCTGAAGAAAAACACAGTCCCATAATTGTGGCAGGCAGGCCATGATCTTGACAGAAGCACCAACATAGGCCCATGATTGTGGCAAATATGTCACGATCGTGACAGAAGCCCGAGCACAGGGCCATGATCATGGGGAATCTGCCACGATCATGACAGAGAGCAAATAAACCGGCCACGGTCGTGCACTAAGGGTCAAGATCGTGGTCTACGCATAGACAGACACGGATTCATTATCAGATTCGAGTTTTCGAGGTTATTTCAGACCTTAGAAAGACACTAGAGTTACCTTAATTGGAAAAGACTATAAAAGTATTATGATGTAACTCTAGAAAAGAGTCTACATTCATCCTACATTTGAAAACACGAAAAAAGAGAGCTTCCCAGAATAGGTGATCACTCGGCACCGCTACTTTCCTGAATCATCTAACCCAAGTTTCATTTCCTCCTCATTTACCTTTTTATTCATTTAATGTGTAAGATTGAGATGGGTTGTATGATTATGGATTTTGAGTTGTTAATGATGGTCTAACTTTTCCTTTGGGATTTTGCTTATATTTAATGTTAATATAGTTGAATTCTGCCTACTTGATTTGGGTGTTGTGATTGATTAATGTATTTGCATATTTCGGTAACAAACCGAGAAGGTAAACCGGATAAAAATGATTACATTGGATTAACGAGAGTTAAATAAAAATCACGTTAAAAGCAATTTGAAATAGAAGGCATATGTTAAAACTTATAGGAACCTCTTTGAAGTTGAAAAACAGAACAAAAAAACCTATTAAAAGTGAATGAGCCTCTTGCTAAAATAAACACACACATAATATAATGAAGAAATATAAAAGTTAAGAGAGAAGAGAAGAAGATCACAGTTGATTTGTATTGGTTCAACTTACAATTCAAGCCTACGTCCAGTCTTCAAGTATCCAACTTGAGTATTTCACTATAAGAACAAGTAATAATTTGACCTCTCTAAACTCACAAGTTAATATTTTTCAAGACTTTCTAACCTTCCAAGCTAGTAGTATTTAGCTAGCCTCTACAAGTTCTTAACATAAAATGAAATTTGCTCGATATAAGCTACACTGATATCTCTTAAAATATTTCATTTTCTAAAGAACAAGATATTTTTCAATGATATCACTTTCAAAAGAATTGATGCTATAGATATATTTCAAAAGTCTGATCTATATTTGCAAAAGCAGTGGCTCTTCCTTAAGTAGGCATTTCTTTTAACTAGTTGTTGCTTCACTTGCATCCTTAGTCAACTGTGATGGTTTTAATTCTGAATAACTTCGATGTCATTTTTGCCAAAAATCTTTCAATAATCACGTGACTAATATACGACCTTCATAATAAATAGGATCCTTTTGGATAAACCATTTTTTAATAAGGTAAATTCATAAAGAAGGTTCCTATATGAAAGAAAGCAATTATTCCATGATTTTATTTCTTTTTAAGAATTATACCATTATTTAAATATAAGGAAATAAATCTAATTTAAAATTTAAAATATTATAAGGTTATCATAAAAATCGTTAAATATGAACCTTGAGGTAACAATGTCAAATCTAATATAGATAAACTCTGTCTTCAAAATGATTTTTTGAAGGAAAGAATGGAAATGTTCATGTTTTACCAAATTACATAATCTAAATTTTAAAACGCAAAAATAAACATGAAGATTTTGTTCTCAAAATAAATTCATTGACAAATTAGATATTTTTTAATAACAGAAATCTATAGGAGGTACTGCTAACCAAGGTATATATACATTAGTATTGGTTCAATTAAATTGATCACTGAATTCTCTTCCTTAATTATAATTTAAAAGAAATTGAATCAACAATTAAACATTATATATCAATTAATCCTAAAATTTGTCTTAAGATTATATTTAAATTTAAAAAACATTAAAAACTAGAAAAATCATCAATTCCACTCAATAATGCATGGATTAAATATTTTCATCAACATAACTTGGACCATTTTATTTCATTAAGTGTGTTGAATTGCAACTTTAATTAATCTAACAAATACAATTAATTTAATTATTCAAATAATAATATTCATTCAATCAAAATAAGACGTTAATTATTTTAATTCAAATACTTAAAAGAGAATGAAATAAAAATTCTCACAAGTTATTTATGAACCAAATGCTGAAATCTTTTATTAAAATAAAACAATTAGTCATTCATGACGTTGGAAAACACAAAAAAGTAATTCTAAAGTTCTCTTCTCTTAAAAGGAAAATAATGACTGAATAGAAATTTTAATTAAATTATACTTTCTAAATAAGATAAGACAATCTGATAAAATTCAAAAGAATCCTGAACAATTATTGGTCTCCCAAATCTGCATTTTTTAGATAATTTTCAAATTTTGCGCAACTTCTATAACAAGAAACTTGTATTCTCATGTTTGTTAAAATAATCTAATTCTAGCTCAATATTTTTCTTGTCCATGATTTTCTATCTAAAAATTAAATACTAAATTAATTCCAAACATTTGAATACCAATTAAACACAAATTATGAAATTTTTTATATTAAAATATATGAAAATTTCAATCTTGTTAAATTCCCCCACACCAACCAAACCTTTGTTTGTCCTTAATCAAAATAGGTTTCATATTCCTTAACTTGCCCATATCCTTTTTTCAGACTTCTCCAGATGCACCATATATTACGAAATTCAACAAAATTAACAATCCAAACAAAAACTTTTTATAGTGCAAATTGTATTTATCACTTAACCAATAGGTTTTCAGTGTAATCCAAAGACTTAACAACCTCTAATTGGTTTCACTCCGATCACCCAAGTGTTTAGACTAATTAATTTGAAGTACTCAAGCCACAAAGATAAAATTAACCATAAGTTTGCTATTGCATCAAATCCCCTCCACTAGGTACAAATTCAAAACAAAAAACGTAAGACCTTTGGAAGGGTTGTAATGAGTCTAAAGTTAAGGCTACAGAAAGGGGAAATATGGGAATTGAACATAATAAACAAATAATTTTGCTTAAACACTTAAGAGTAATTCTAAAGTAAGAAGAAAGTAAGAAAGAACCTTTATCCTTCAAAGCTTGGCTAAGATGATGAATGTCAACCCTCTCATTTTTTTTAGGCATGAGTCCAGCCTGTGGCCCGGCTCGCCGATTGACTGACCAGCCCGTCATTTATTTTTTAAAACAAAAAAATTTCAAAACGACCATTCAAAATATAGTCTAGAATTTCAATCTAAAAGATATAATGTCATGTTCAATTTAGGCTTCAGGGTCAATAGGGTGTATTCATCTTGCATACCTTGTCAAACAAATGAAAATTTTAGATTCATGCTCAATTTAAATTTGATAAATAAAGATTGCCTACTGTTACTCCTATTCTTTTATTTCAACCAAACCCTATCGGACATGGGAATCCCGTACTAATCCTTCAAGGAAGCATAAGCAAATTAAGAAACATTTCAATCTTTCTACAAAAGAACAAACAAAGGAAGGTAAAAGAAAAAAAAAACTAGAGTTTAAAAGCAACTTAAGCTCGAAAATGAAAATTTTGTAGCACATAACAATCTTTTTTGAAAAACTGAAAATTTGAAAAATCGCATCAAAAGAAAAAAAAATTCCAGTGCTAATTATGCAATCATGTTTTAAATTGGAGAGCCGTTACAAGGATTTCATTCCCTTATCAAAATAACACATTGTTAGTTTCTCAGTTGGATCATGTTTATTCGAGCAAACAAGCTAAAGATGGACGTATAAGTTCAACATTGGTATATGAGAGGCGAACAACTCAGAAAGCAGTGACTGACGTTCTGGACTCTTGGCTTATTATCTTTGTTTATGGAGAGCTAATAAAAAGGAGTTTAACAGTGAATAAACATTATTACTTGTAAATTAGAAGAAAATAGGAATTAGGTTTTATTGATAAGCTATTTGGAAAAGGAATCATGACGGGAAGTTATAGTTATTAATTATGGCACTGAAATAGGAAGGAAAACGAATCGTTTACCTGTCGTCATTGTAGTAGCGAATCATACAGTAATGGAATATATAACTGTTCTATAATTAATGCAGAAACTGAAATCCTCACAAACCCTCGAAGAAGGGCAAGTTTTTAAAGAATATCTGCAATTTAATAACACAACAAATGCAGTGTATGGGACTAGGGTTGCTTAGCGGGGCCATGCTATAAAGACACCACCCAATGTCTCTTTAACCAAAATAAACTTATTAAGTCTTGTACCGTCTCGCTCTCTCTCTCCATTAATGGCCTCAAGTTTGACCTCTCAGTGCACTCATCTACTACAATCAAGACTCTCGCTTTCATTCAAAACTCATCAGAACCGACCTTCAACTCACCTCTCCACGCTTTCTCTGCCCTTAAGTGACTTCCTTTCTTCTACTCTATTTTTTTCTCAATGTTTGTCTTGTTCTCTACGTGTGTGATTTACTTTTATTTTTCTCCTTTGTTTTGTTGTTTAATTATCAGAATTGAGCTTTTCAGCGAAGAGGGGAAATAAGTTTCCTGCAAAGTGTTCGTCTGTTGTCACGGAATTGAATCCTATTTCTCTAGTATTGAATGATTCAGAGGTCAAGAAGAATCCTATAGTTGTCATTGACAACTATGATAGTTTTACCTATAATCTTTGTCAGGTTAGTTCGTTTCACTTTTTATTATTGTTTTCTTTTTTCATCCGTTTAATATTATCCTATCGTTTTTTTTTTGATTTTGTAATGCTAAGTGGGCCCTTGTTCTGGTGTATTTCTCCTGAAATTGGAATTTCAATTTTGTAAGTTATTTGGATATTGTGAATATGATAGTTTAAGCTTCCCCATGATAAACCTTCGTAGTGATCATTTATTTCCTAAGCAAACATAGGCTACAATAATCTTTATTCATTATTGTGATGTTTATTCCATCCACTGCTTCACTTTAGCATCACAAAGTAGTCTTTACAAAGCCAAAAGATACCAGAAATGGATCTATCAATCCTTTTGCACGTCCAGATGTCTCATTAATCTGTAATCAACACGTCCATGTGCCTGTGTGATAATTTATTTAGTTATGTTTTATTTGGTATATGAATGAAGTCCTCCTATTTTAAGAAAGCACAATCACAATTGAAGCTTACTTTTAGTTTGTTATCAAGCTGTAGGGAATTGTATTGCATTATCTCCTTGAAACCACATTTTATAATTTTTATGGCCTGTACTGCGCTAAACTATGTTGTTACTTTGCATCATGTTTTCAGATCCTGCACTTGGCGAATTTTTTTACCAGATTATTGTACTTGTTATGATATCCCCTCTCCCTATCTCTTTTTAGAAGTGTAATCCCAATACCTTATGTTTGTATAGTATATTGGAGAGCTTGGATGCTATTTTGAGGTTTATCGGAATGACGAGTTAACTGTGGAGGAGTTGAAAGAGTTAAGCATTTTTCAGTTTTGCAGTGTGCAGTAATCTAGGAATTTATGCTTGTGATAAATTATTCGATGCTTATTTCTGTTTTTTGAGCAGAAAAAATCCAAGAGGAGTGCTTATATCCCCAGGGCCAGGTTAGTGATCTGGGGCGAATGTTGGTGTTATTTTCGAAGTAAAGGCAAGCCAAAAAATGAAATAGGAAACTACATTTGTTTCTTTATTCAGGGGTACCCCAAGATTCTGGAATATCGTTGCAGACTGTTCTAGAGCTTGGACCAATTGTGCCATTATTTGGCGTGTGCATGGGTCTCCAGTGCATTGGGGAGGCTTTTGGAGGTGAGTTTCTTTCTTATATCAATTCAAAGCTTATCTTGCAATGCTATCAGTGCGTGTAAATAAAGCAATTTGAAACTTCTAGTGTTTCTGGCTTGTGCACTTTCCACATGAGTTTCAACCTTTGTCCTGTTGCAGGAAAGATTGTGCGTTCTCCATATGGTGTGATGCATGGGAAAAGTTCCCTTGTATATTATGATGAGAAGGGGGAGGATGGATTGTTTTCTGGGTTGTCAAAGTATGTGCATTTTCCGTTATTACCATTAATTGGGGGTACTGTTATTTCATTGCTATTCAAACTATTATCTACACATTACTTAAGCAAACTTTCCATAGATAATTTATGTGCTCTTTTAGTGATGGAAATAGTCGTAATAGTAACTTAATTTTGCTCCTAGTCAACTTGTTTTAAATCTTCATAGTTAATTTTAAATCCGAACATACTCTGACTCGCTCAAAGAAGAAATACCCCCTTCAATGAATTAAATTTTAAGACTGCATTGCAAGTTCAACTGTTCAAGGTCCAAAATTAATATGTAGATTAGTTCCTATGAAAATGAAATTGCATAGGTTATAACTGGCAAAGCTGATTTCCTTTCAAATTGTTTTTGAATTTCTGTTTCCTTTGTGAGCAAAGGATTAGAAAAATGTTAAAAGGGAATTTTTTTCCTTCATAGAATAACAAAATTTTTAATTTAACTTTCTTCAATTTAAACAAGTATGATTAACTTAATTTTTCGCGCACATATTAGACATCACTTGTGGTTTTGTTCCACCATTCATTGCACTAATCAATCAAAAACTTTTTTTTTATCAGTCATTTTTCCTCAAAGATTTGTCTTCACTAAATTATGGCAAATATATATACATTGAAGTCTCTATGAAAATATTAGGTGTATTTAGTGATTTGAGATGGCATATATATATATGTTTGTGTGTTTGTGTATTATAATTGTCTCCGCACGTGATTATGTTGTTCAAGACTGCTTTAGTCAGGCTCTTGAGATTGCTAAAATATGAGAAACTTAAAAAAATAGACTGAAAGTCAGAATATGACTAAATTGAAAGACTTGGTTTCTGAAAATGTTGGTATGCCTGACCATCTTTTATGTCTTCCAGCCCTTTTACTGTTGGACGATATCACAGCCTTGTAATTGAAAAGGATAGTTTCCCTCATGAACAACTAGAGATTACTGCATGGACGGAGGACGGATTGGTAATGGCAGCTCGACATAAGAAATATAAATATCTACAGGTAATATATGATTTTATCCCCTCTATTGTTATAATGTGGAGAAAAATTGTTCATGGCCCATGTTCATATAAGGCGTTAGGCAAGTGAATAGACGGCAAGGTTGCAACATCATGTTGCTCCTTTCATAACATAGGTCGCAAAATCTTCCAAATCAGGGATTTTTGTCTGGCATTCATGAGGAAGGAAAAAAATGGGGGTTGATTTGTTTCAGCCATTCAATTAATTATGCACGGCTTAAATCTAGTTCCTTTGCAGTTATATATATTGGCTCAATTACATTTTTAGCCCCCCTAAAAATATGTCGGTTTACTTTATTCAGCCCTTTTTTTCAACATTGGATTTGACCCTCCAAATATTGTTTTTGGTTAGAATTAGAGCCCGCCCTGTCAAAAAAAAAAGAAAAAACAACTCCATCCTCCTGTAGTATTTCTTTTCTGTTTTGGCTCCTTGAACTCTTTTTTGACATTTCAACCAAATCCTTTTTTAAGAATTAAACCTAGAATTTGGTTTTGATACCATTTTGAGAACTGCATATCTTTTTCTACGAATCCTTAGAACTGAAACTGCATTCTCCACTAATTTCAAAATTCCTAGAATGTCTCTTTCATTTTCTCTGCAGTCTCCTATAGATTAGAAATTGCATTTCGTCAAATGACGTAGAAATATCATTCGATAATGCTTGATGTTGCCTCTTTTCTTTTAATGTTAGTGGTAAGATGGTTGTTTTATTCAATTGTTTCAACGTCAACATTCATGGAAATTAGTAGCAGCGACAAAATAGATAGCTTGTTGGATTATCAGTCCAATGCTTATTGATTTTGGCTTTACCAAAAGATTACTCTGTTGAAATTGTTGTCTTTCCGGTTACAAGATAGACTGACCAACGGAGAGATATTTTCCAATGTAAGTGCACCATAGCATATATTGAGGCCCTTAATGTGGCATAAATGTTTTGATACCTATTCTCTCTGATACTGGATGGGTTCACATTGCTTAATCCTGTATGTAGTTCAACAGTTGCATGCTCCTCGCCTCAAAAGATTTGTAAATTATGGTTGTTGGCGTGTGGTACTTAACACAAAAGCAATGAATACGCTTAGTGCCACTTTTTATGGCTCCTTACGACAAAATGGCATAAGAAGTCTCAGTATGTATTTTGTTTATTGCATGGGTTTATCATTAGGTTTATTGTATTGCATTGGTAATCGTAATCACTTGTTATGTCATGACAACGATTTCCCCACACATTGGACAGCAGATCTAATCACAGTTGCTATTTAATGCGACTATGGTGCATCAGAGAATGAAAAAGTATCTTAAACTTGAAAATGGATATAAAGTATTATTACCTCATCATGATCTTAGTGTCGTGAATCAAAAGCATGTTTAACATATCATAAAAGATAAATGATTTAAGCCTTGAAAAGAAATGTAACTAATGTAATAATTTCGATTGAGCTAAATTTTTATTTTAACATTTTAAATTATTAGTATCATTAGTATTATTATTTATTTGTTTTTATGTATTTATGTATTTAATTTTATTTATTTATTTATTTAGTTTTATTAATTTACTCTTTTAACTTGCATTACTTATTTGTATTTTTTTGATATTATTATTATATTACCTTTTTTTAATGTCACAATCACATATGGGTCTATTAGAAATATTCTCTCTACTCTATAAGTGTAAGGCTGCGTACTATCACACCTTTTCAAATTTCGCTTTGCTGTGGGATTTCGAACTGAGTGATAATGATGACGACAATAACGATGATTTAAAGTTTCACATCATAATTTCTTTAACCATTTTTTACATACTTAACCTACTTATTAATATCTATTTCAAGACTTTAAATTGCTTAGTATTCCTTCTTTCCTGCGGCTGGTAAATCTAGTTAAACTTCTCTCAAGTGTTTCCTGATAGATATATATGCTTGAGTTGATACTTATGCCCTACAATCATGATGTGAACAGTGAAAAAAGATGTTTTAAAAACATGAATAGTTGAAGTATATTAGTCTTGGTTTATTTTGTCTTTTAACTTTTACGATCGGAAGTACAAACTCTGTTGATTATGAGTTCAACAGAATTTAAGATGAAATTGGAAATATATGTTGAAGAATAAATACTAGTCTAAACTCTTTTATCTACATTTTTAATTAATGTTTTAAGTTCCTTTAGAGTTATATCTGAAATTAATCTTTAATAGTCATCTAATTTGTCTTCTGCCATCTAAGATTTTCACATGTCAACATCTCAAGGTGTGTATTAAAAGTCGATCATTTAATTGTAGCACGAGAATGCTTGATCAATTGGATTCCCAGGCCTCTCTTGAGTTTAGTGGTTTTAACTTCTCGTACTTCATCCAGTTGAAGCATTAAAGTTTAATCCTCCAACTAACTTGAATCAGATGCACTGATGATGGGTAGACAATAAACTGCGTTAAAGATTTTAATAGATGCTGATGACGGAGCATATTAAACTAACTAGTTTTCTGACGTTGATAATTCACCCATATTTGGAGTGAGTTATGATTATTTGTACGTACATATGCTCCAACTGAAATGTAATGGTAAATTGTAGGGTGTTCAGTTTCATCCCGAGAGTATTATAACAACTGAAGGGAAGGGAATCGTTCGCAATTTCATCAAATTGATAGAGAAAGGGGAGGCTGTATCTCCGAGCTAAGTTGTCTTTTGGAATTCTTAAAGATATGCTTGCATGCTTATCTGTGTTGCCCTTTAACAAAAGCATGTAATTTAAACATTATCTATACAACTTTTCTCTTTCAAGTTTATAGTAACTTTCAATTAATGGGATGGTGCCTTGGATATATTTTGACAGATGAACTAAATGAGCTCTAAGGCATGTATAAAGGCAGTTAATTGCCTTCCATAAAATCTTAACTTTAAATGCTTCAAAACGATTTGATTTTTATGAACGACTAGTCAAAAAACTTTTATTCTTTGTTGGTAAAACATCTTTTTAAATATTCATTGAGTTTTATATTACACAATATTTTATTATTTTGAGCCCTACTTTCTATAAATTCAATTGTTAAAGTGAGAATCCTACGGTGTTCTTTACACTGATTGGTGAGAATCCTACGGTGTTCTTTACACTGATTGATCATTGTTGTCCGTAAACCATGATTGAGTTTTTTTAATATTAAATTAGTGAAGAAAATCTCTAAAAATATTATTAATGAAAAGAAATTTAAAGAGAAAATTCTGTTCTCTTAATCTTAAAATCTTAATATACATCGGCTACTTATTTATAGTACCTACTCTAACAAAATGACTCCTCTAGCAAAATGACTAACACACTTCCAAAAGTAAATTGCACACTATTTGCATGTGTAGTTAACAACTCGTAATTAATTATAATTTCCATAAAGTTGAATGAATAATAAACATTTGATATAACATCATTCAAAACATCAGCTTCGCAGTTGCAGTAACTCAACTTTGGCTCCCAACATTTCACTTCTTCTAATAGCTACTACTTTATATATTCTTCATCCTCTCTCCCCCTTCAAAGTTCAAGTTTGGTGTCAATCACAAACTTCGACAACAACGCATGGACAGTTGTAAAAAGATCAGCAAACTAATTTTTAGAAGAAATATACTAAAGAGGAATGAAACCAGTCTTTAAATTGTCTCTTACAAGATGACATTCAATTTCTAAGTGTGTAGTCCTTTCATGAAACATTTGATTAATTGTAATATTTAACGCAACTTGGTTATCATAATAGAGATATACAGGAAGCGAAATTGAAATTTGTAAATCTTACAAAATATAAGTAAGTCATAAAAATTGTAGCTCCCATACTTCTGCATCCAATTTTACCAAATGATTTATAGATTATATTTTGTTTCTAAGAAACTAAAGGGAGGAAATTAAAGAAAACACAATAACTAGTAAGTGACATTCTTGTAAGTTGACAAGCTTCCCAATCTGTATTGCAGTAGGTAGTAAGAGTGAATAAAGATGAAACAAGGAATAATAATCCCTTTGAAGGACAACCTTTAGGCCTTGTTTGGTTGACGGGAAAGTAAAGTGTATTTGGAATGTGATTTCTCAGGAAATAAATTTATGGAAAGTAAAGATATTAACATATTTGGATACTTATAACAATTCTAATAAAAAAATTGGCTGGATTCTTATTATAATATTTGGTATGCAATAGTATTTCATATAATGTAATTTAATTTTAACTTGTGTTTCTAATTATATCCCTATAAACCGAATAAAAATTGAAATCGTTAAAAAATGTTAATTTGTAGTACAAGTTATATTATTAGATGTTAATTTTTTTTCGTTTATGATATTCTAATCACATAATACTGTTATATCATAAATATAGTATTGAAAAATACTAAAAAAACCTCAACCGAGTATAAAGATAAATCTTAAAATTCAAATCAAATATCAAAATTTTTTCTAAC